>OW799233.1:90152190-90628582 GCA_941918925.1 Phyto melanocephala | reverse complement strand
CATAATTTCATAATTCCGATTCAGAATATATATACTTTATGGGGTCTAAAATGGATATTTCGATGTGTTACAAACGGAATGACGAAATTTTTTGATGGCGGGTATAAAGATAAAATTTTATTGCAAATTTTGAGAGCAAATTGTACACATTGGAAGTTTAATGGGATGTTTATTGTAAATTGGCTGGGAATCGCTGTTACTAGATTTACAAGTTTTTATCTGCTTGAGACGTAGTTGCGACTGTACTTTATGCGATGTAAGTTTCAAAGTCTTTTGTACAAAAGATTTATATTGCGGACCCGTTGTTAAACGTTTGTTTTTTTATACCCGCCACCAAAAAAATGGTGGGGGTATATTCATTTTGTCATTCCGTTTGTAACACATCGAAAGATCCATTTAAGACCCTATAAAGTATATATATTCTGAATCAGGGTTTAATTTGATGACGATCTAGCTATGTCCGTCCGTCTGTCCGTCTGTTGAAAGCACGATAGAGGTCGCACCGAAAAAGTTAGGGGGCTCAAATCTTGCCAGAATCTTTCTTATAGACAAGGTTTGTTTGGTATTGAAAATGGGCTAAATTGGAATATTAGGAAGAGAGGTTTAGATCGAAAAGCAAGAGTAGGTCCAAAAAACCGTGTCCTTCGAACATCGAATAAAATGAAATTGTGGCCAAACGCATTAACGTAGACTCATGAAACTTCGAATATATATTTCCTGAGTAAAAATAATATTTCTCACGGAAAATTATCTAAATCTATACTTTTGGAGAGGAGTTATCGATTAAAATGTACGAAAATTTATACCGCACAGTGTATTTTTCGGTATATTTAAAAACAAAAACGTCATAAAAGCAACAAAATTGGATGTACGACTCTGAAATTTTGCACACTTTGCTTTTTGGGGAAGAACTTTTTTGTAACGGAAAATCAATGTGCCACGCCCACTTTTACGCCCACCTCCCATATAACGTTTTACCTAAAATTCATATAATTTTTCTATTAATAAAGATTTTGGAATAATAAAGGGCTATATTGAAACACCTAAGTTGTACTCATTCGCAAAAACAACTGTGACACGCCTACTATAACACCCACTTTTCACGTAATTTACCGTTAATGAAATTAAAAAGCTCATAAAACCGCCAAAATTAGAGGTACGATGATAAAATTTGCCACGTATATCCTTCTAATCAATGTAAAAAAGTTTAGGTGACACGCCCACTTTAACGCCTACCTCCCATATAACGGTTTATCTTTAATTCATGTAATTTCTCTATTGACAAAGTTTTTGGGAAAATAAAGGACTATATTGAAATATCTAAGTTGTATTTATTAGCAGACTCTTTATTGACACGCCTACTTTAACGCCCACTTTCATTGAAAGACTACATTTACAAAAGCATTTTAGTAGCATATCGAAGTTATTAAGGGTGGTTAAATTTTAAAGGCCAATGTTGGTTTTAAATAAAGCATAAATTATTTAAGAAATTATTATCATTTCTTTTTATAATGATAATATTTGTATGGTTCAATAATGTATTTAACAAAATATCGGCCAAATAGCCCCCCCCCATCCTTGGTGCCACTCCTCTATCTGATGGTCCAAATTTTCAATGACAATGTTGATGCTCAATTGTTGGCATGATGATGAGTCGAGGTTGACTGCTCTGTTGCCCCACTACCGCAAAAGAACAGCAATGGTTCCCATTCAACAAACTAAGAAGGCATTCACAGATTTTCTAACCTTTTATACAGACCTGTTTTGCAGAAATTTAAATATTTTTTACAATTCTCCCGATTGTGAACGAATTTGAACGATTATGTTGATCAAAAGAATTTCGAAGTGCACAAAATGCATTTTGATTTGAACGCCCATTTTTATAAAAAACCTGAATAACTTTAAAGCGTTGCTCATTTGCGTATCTTTCCACAGATCAAATTGAGTAAGTTTGAGATTGAGAAATGTCAAGTGGAATGCAGAAAACAAATTTAAAGACTAGGTGTAGTTCACCTTAAACATGGGCCCTTAAAATTTAACCACCCTCTACAAAGAAAGTGATACATATTTTATTATAAAGAGATTATTCTATAGCGATTAACAAAATAATAAATATTGTGCTTTAAATGTACACAAAATTGGTGGTGGGTATAAAAGATTCGGCACAGCCGAATATAGTGCTCTTACTTGTTGTATTTTTAATGCGTTTCTCTGTTTTTCCAGGCACACGTCAATGCTTTTAGATCTTTTAAAAATTGTCTATGTCTATCAGTAGACTTATGTTTAGTACTAAATTCCATTACATAAAATAATCAGTAGCCTTAACAAATAATGCCAACTACTTGTTCAGCATTCGTATGTATATTAACCCAAACGTTTATCCATATTAACAACCCCACCATTAGTTCTATTGCTTTATGTTATAATTCATGGTTTAGTAAGCAATTAGGTAAAGTTTATCTTATAGAACATAATACAATCAATAGCATTTATATGTATGTAGTGTTCAAATTTCTATAGAATAAAACTAACCTTTTTATGTGTCCACATAAACATAAGATAGTAAAAACCTTTTGTTGGTTTATCCTGCCAAAAAATGTTAGGATCTATGATTTCATTATTTTCACTATGAGTTGCTATTTTTAATTTTGTCTGTATATACTTTACAAAGTTTTTACTAGATATTTTTTTTATAAAAATGCTCGTTTTAATGTAACTCCTATACAGGCATCTAGGTGTCTTATGGTGCATTAGCACAAAGTTAGTTTTTCGAGCACTTAAGTGTTAAAATAAGAAAATAACAAAATATTGTAGTATAAATAGATTATTTTAATTTGACTACAGTTATTAAGAAAATAATAAATTTTATGGCATAAAAGTATCACATATTAATAGTGGTGGCTATTAAAAATTCGGCCCAGCCATATATGGTGCTCTTACTTTTTAAATGGATCGATTTATTTCGGTGATTCCTAGTACCAAACAAGTTCAAGTCTAACTGATTCAATTTAAAATTACTTGAGAAATATATCAAAAGCTTTAATAGGATTTTATTTATTTCGATTCATAACGTTTGTTAGTTGATTACATACACTATTAGCTTATATAGTCTAATCATGAGGAGTGAATACAAGTCTACGCTCGATTTACCCATTTACGCCCGCTGTGCCAATTTGGTAATATTCAGTATCTTTAGGGTTGATTTTTCTTTTGGACTATTTTTTAGCTTACAGATCAAACATTACTAACTTTTTATTGCATCGTCTGATTTTGTTAAAAATATCTTTTAAGTTTTACCTTAAGATAGCTGTTGAACGTCTACGACTAGAAGAATTTGATCACGTTCTTAAGAAACTGCTCAGTTATATGCGATGTGTTGTTCACCATAATAAAAGTCGTTGGGGTTAAAAAATATTCAAGACCCCATTTTGTAATAAAAAGTTTTTTTTTTAATTTATTTCTTTCTCATAGGTGACTACTGTGTCAGTTTGCGTACACAGAAAGAAAAATTAAATTCTAAATCTTACAATAAAATTTTAATTTAAGCTGAAATCATGCTTTAAAATTCAAGTACGATTTATTTCTGTTTTTCTTAAAACAAGTACAAAACGGGATTATTTTACAAAATCAAGTACAAAGCTATTAAAATAATAATTAATTTCCTGAATTAAGTATTATTTCTCTCAGATTTAAAAATGTGGGCTCTTGTTCAAGCCCAGGTGGGACACCCCCTTATAAATATAATAAGGCCGGGTGTTTTTCTTAGAACTAACAATTTTATATTTATATATATTATATATTTATATTTTTTTGATTAATAAAAAAATGTTTACAGTTTCTTACTGTATTACTCAGCTCAACTATTAATGATAAAAACAATTTAAAAAGGAATCAAATTTACATTAACTTCATCTTGAAGGTATTAAAAAATGAGAAAATTTATTGCAATAACAAAAAATAACACTCTACATTAAGCTCATAAAACTACACAGAAAGAAAAATATGAGAAAAAAAATAATTTTGAGATATTTGCTTAGATAAACAAAAACTTTTAAATTTTAAGTATGTTTTTATACCCGCCAGCAAAAAAATTGTCATTCCGTTTTTAACACATCGAAATATCCATTTTAGACCCCATAAAGTATATATATTCTGAATCGGGGTTTGATTTTATGACGATATAGCTATGTCCGTCCGTCTGTGCGTCTGTTGAAAGCACGATAGAGGTCACACTGAAAAAGCTAGTGGGCTCAAATTTTGCCAGAATCTTTCTTATAGACAAGGTTTGTTTGGTATTGAAAATGGGCTACATCAGAATATTAGGAAGAGAGTTATAGCTCGTAAAGCAAGAGTAGGTCGAAAAAACCGTGTCCTTCGAACATAAAAAAAAAATGGAATTGTGTCCAAACGCTTTAATGTAGAGTCATGAAACATGAAACGAATATATATATATCGAGTCAAAAGAATATCTTTCCCTGAAAATCGCTTAAATCCATGAATTAGGAAAAGAGTAATGGATCAAAATGTACGAAAATTTATACCGCACAGTGTATATTTCAAATTTAAAACGTAATAAAACTGACAAAACTATATGTACGATTCTGAAATTTTGCAGACATGGCTTTTTGGTCAAAGTCTTCGTTATAACGGAAAATAGATGTGCCACGCCCTCTTTTTTCTTTAAATTTTTATAAAAATATATTAGTCATATTCATTGGCATTTATTCATTGCAGACGGTACCATCTGTTGAAGGCGCCACTACATTTTGCAAACAATGAGGATGATGTCATTGCTAAATATCACGTAGAACACTAGATGACTCTACTGACTTTTTTGGTTAAATCCTCTTTAATTTTTTGCACAAACAACAAAAGAATATTTAGGGGTTTTTGAAAACGAAAATGACGGAGGTTGTATACAAAAATTAACTAGAGTAATGATTTGTGTCCAACTTAACATTTAGGTGTACCCACAGTCTTAAGAGGTTTAAGATTTAAAAATATATAAAAATAAATGTGCGTCAGTAGATTTAAAATAAGTATTTGAATATTTAAAATACATTTTTTAACCAAATTACATTTTTATCTATCTATTCTTTTGTAAAGGGTGGTTAAATTTTAAGGGCCACTGGGTGGTTCCAAATATACATTCTCAGCATTTTGTTATACGGGAAATATATTAGTAAGATTTTGATTTTTAAACTTCTATAACATTTTGCTTTTAAAAGATTTTCAAACGAAATAAATTTTGTATAATTTTAAAATTTGTTAGCCATTAGTACATGAAAATAAATTGTTTATAATGTTTAGAGATAATTTTTTTTACTTAGGTCAAAATTTTCCAAAATTCCCATTTTTAATAGAGCATAACTTCAGGAGAACATAAGATAACAAAAATAAATTAGCACTATTTCGTAGATAAAACTTTCCTCTTAAATTCATGTAATTTCTCTATGAATAAAGATTTTGGAATACTAAAGGACTATATTGAAATATCTAAGTTATGTTTATTAGCAGAAACTTTATTGACACGCGTACTTTAACGGCCACTTTCATTGAAAGACTAAGTTTACGAAAACATTTTACTAGCATATCGAAGTTATAATGGGTGGTTTAATTTTAAGGGACTATGTTGATTTTGAATAAAACACCAATTATTTAGGAAATTATTATCATTTATTTTTATAATGATAATATTTGTATGCTTCAATTATGTATGAAACAAAATATCAGCTAAATGACCCCCCCCCAACCACGGCAGCACACCTCGATTCGATAGTCCAAATTTTCAATGACACTGTTGATGCTCGATTGTTGGGCACGATGATGAGTCGAGGTTGCTTGCTCTTTTGCCACGTTATCGTGAAAAACAGCAATGTTTCCCATTCAACGAACTAAGATGGCATTCACTGATGTTTTCACATTTCATACAGACCTGCTTTGCAGACATTTAAATGTTTTTTACAATTCTCATGATTGTGGACGAATTCGAACGATTATGTTGACCATATTACATATATGAGACTAAACTTTATGGCGTACGTTTTGGTGTTCTGTTAAATATTCGATCTCTTGTTCTCTTACATAAAATTATTTATACTGGAGTGCCGTCGTATTTGTTTAAACGTCTCTCTTTTACGCAGTCCAGAAGAAATTACAACCTCGTTCAAATTAGATTTAGGAGGCTTATATCTGAATGGCAGTTTTTTGTCCATACCATTCGTCTATGGAACTCAATACCATCGTCTATACAATTCGTTAGTAATACAACGCATTTTAGGAAATGTATTTTTAATTTTTATTGTCATAATTGAAAATGTGTAAACT
This sequence comes from Phyto melanocephala, assembly GCA_941918925.1. Lineage (NCBI taxonomy): Eukaryota > Metazoa > Arthropoda > Insecta > Diptera > Rhinophoridae > Phyto > Phyto melanocephala. The sequence continues at coordinate 90,622,255 of OW799233.1, read as the reverse complement.
CTTTTTTTAAAACGTTTTTAGATGTATTTTTATTTGTTATTGTTTTGCTCCTTTCCCTTTTTTGTTTATATTTATAATTGTTTGTAGTTAATGTTATAATTTTTTATTGTATGACCTATTTAAAACTAAATCAAATTGTTTTTCCTGTACTATAATTATAAGACTCAAAGTTTTGTTGTATAGGAATACCAATATATAAATAAAAAGAATCACGAAGTGCACAAAATGCATTTTGATTTAAACACCCATTTTTATAAAAATCTTTAATATTTAAAAGCCTTGCTCGATTGCGTATCTTTCCACGGTTCAAATTGAGTTAGTCTGAGATTGAGAAATGTCAAATGAAATGCAAGAAAAAAGTTGAAGTTTAGGTGTGGTTCACTTTTAACATGGACCCTTAAAATTTAACCACCCTCTACAAAGAAAGTGATACATATTTTATTATAAAGAGATTATTCTATAGCGATTAACAAAATAATAAATATTGTGCTTTAAATGTACACAAAATTGGTGGTGGGTATAAAAGATTCGGCACAGCCGAATATAGTGCTCTTACTTGTTATAATTCTCATTTTGTTTATCATACTTTAGCTATAAGTAATAATACTTACGACAATAAAGCTCTAACAGTTTCCGAGTTAACTTGGCTTTCATAATTTTTCCGTTAGTTTTATTTTTTAGTTTTAATGAAACGCATCGCTAAAAAAATATCAAAATGTAAGTAGTAAAGATACTGTACTGTGCAACTATCAAACCAAGTACGGACTCTTGAAACAAGTGCATCTTTAGATGAATTTAATCTCATTTATACTTGAATGAATCTTTTTCTAAGCTAACACTAAGTACAGTTTCGTGCTTTAATCATGCTAATAATTCTTAAAATCAAACTTTTTTCGGCTTATCTAGTCCTTAGAATTAGAAATTCTTACTTTACAAATTCGTTCGTCAAGTCTGCATCAACTGAGTGTATCTAGTACTTTATTTCGTTGAACTTAGATCACACAATTATTCATATATTTCCTATTTTTGGTCCAAAGTATCACAGATGAAAAATAAATTAAATGAGTTCATGTTCTTCAAAAATTGTAAGAGAAATTTTGTCTATTCCGCATTTCTCGGCCAACGTCGAACGAGTTTTTTCTTTCCAAAGCCTAATTAAAATAAAGAAAAGAATAGACTACACGTTTCTTCTGATTCAAATTTGATACAAACAGAAGATTTATTGATTTATCAACATAATCTTGTTGCTTTAATTTTAAAATAACAGAAAATTTATTATCTCAAAGTATTTAATAAGTAAAAATTGTTAAACAGCCGATCTCTACGTATGTACCTATGAATGTAATATTTAATATTTTTTATTTTATTAACATTTTTGTGAAGTTTCTGTTTTTATAAATAAATATTAAAAAAATGGTACCGTCATGGCCTAAAAAGTACATTTTGTTTTCATACTTTGGACAAAATCATTAGAGCCGTTTTCCTTCCCTGATGTGTAATAAATAAAAAAAAAATTAATTTTTTCTCGGTGGTTTTAATTTGTGTCCAAAAGGGTAAAAAGATATCTTTTATGTACAACTGTATAAATATTTTTTGCACTCACTATTTTCCCTCTCGAAAGCAGAATATGTTTATGTACGTCAATGGTTAATTTTTACACAGTAACATAACTCGCAGACAAGGAGACACACACTCATTTGTTTTTAGATTAATTTATTTAAAAAAAACATAACAAATAAAAATATGAGTTCTTTTTGCATGACATATGAAATGACATTTAGTATAAATAGACATAAATCATTTTGAACTATTCTTTGTGGCAGAGTAATATTAATACATAATAAATAAAAATTTAAGGTCATCCAATATTTTCATATTAAAATTGTCCTTTTACTGTGAAAGGTTCAAACTTTCAAAATTCGTCTGGTTACAAAAAAAAAAAAACTCTGCCGATTGCCTAATTGAACATTATAAGATGTTCAATTAATTTAGATATATGCATTAATATTTTATCGTAAAAATAACTTTGTTAACACTATTTGCTTAAATATATTAACAACTCATTTGTCTATTCTTATCATTTCAGAATTTAAATAATCAACGAAGTAACAACAACATTAGCAACCCAACAACTCCAAGTTAAACAATTTCATCATTTTAATAATACAAAAAAAAAACTACTAACAAATACTAATACAAAAACCACAACAAAAACACTAAGTAAAAATGGCGGCATTTATAGCGAAACAAATGGTTGGCAACCAGTTAAGCGCCGTTAAAGGTAAGTTTTAAATATTTCTCTTCACTTTTCCCATTTAACACCAAAAATGTATATAATCAATATTAAAGGGAATTAAAGGGCAAACAAAGTATTACAAAGTCGTGAGGTTTAATTAAAAAATAACATGCTCTTCATATGTGGGTAAATTGTTGATAATATCGTTTAATAGATTTTGGTGTTTTCTGTGAGATAACATTATTATTGTCGATATTTTTTTTTTTTTCAATTTTTAAGGAGTGTGTTTGCCGATGTTTCCTTTGATTTCAACATGTGTATACATACGTGCGTTATTGTGGATATTAAATGTTTACACTCATACATACTTGATTTATAAATGTGTGTGTATATGTGTGTGTGTAGTTTGTTTATCTATATGGTAAAAGTTTTAATTATCTCATAATCTCATGTAATACGCGTGTTCTGTTAGGAAGTAATAAAACTTTTAACATAACCATCGCTCTATGGGCGGATTTTCAGTTTTTGTTTCGTTATCTTGTGTATAAAAACGTACATATACATATGTATGATAAAATTAACAAATAATGGTTCACATAAAAACCGGTTTTACTAAAAAATAAGTATGAGTGCTATATTTGGCCGTACCGAATCTTATATACCCTTCACAACGTGCAGTCATGCAATAACAATAGTTTGTATCACCATTCATCTCATATGAAATACGTACATACATATAAAAAACATATATATATAAAAACATCCCATTGTAAAGTTATAAATTTACGTATATATTTATTTAAAAAAAAAAAAACTATTTGGAAAAAAAAACAATAAAAAAAATAAAAAATTAAAATATTGAAAAAAAAATATAAAAACATAATAAATATAAAATATCAAATAAATAAAAATATTAAAAAAAATTTAAAAATAAGAAATTAAAAAATAATAAAAAAATAAAGAAGAAAAAAATATAAAAAATAATAAAAATATAAATAATATATAAAATAAAAAAAAAGTTATAAAATTTTTTTTTTTTTGGCTCAGCTGGGATTCGATGCCACGTTTTCTCTAACCAGTATACCAAGTTTGTATGTATGTGTGTTGTTGTTTTTGTGTTAAAAAAACCAGGTGGCCGTGGTTTTTTTGCTCATATCTCAGTTAATACCTCAGTTTAATACCTCACCCGGGTCCATGCGATGTCGGGAGGGCTTCAAAAAGTGGACTTCAACATACACGTGGACAGATGGACAGACTGACATAACATAAGCATTCAGAAAATATATACTTTATGGAGTCGGAAATGAAAATTTTAGAAATTTCACACGGAATGACAAACTATATATTTCTTTTGACGAATCACATTAAAAATTCCACAACAACCTGCAAAGAAAAGTTATTGTTTGCCTGTTGTTTTGCAGTAGCCTTAACTAGGTTAAATGTAACGGGTTAACCCGTTATGCCCAATAAAATTTTGTGTGATATATTTAAAAAAACTTAAATCAATTTCGAGGCAAATGATTTCATCACCACACACAAATTTTTAATTCTGTTCCTACAAACAACTAAAGGGCCGTTGCAATATGGCAACGCCAGGTATTAGTGATACTTTAATAGTTAAAAAACAATAAAATTTTTATTTATATTACTATAAATAAAATAAATTTCTAAAGTGTATTCAAATTTTGTATGATAATTTGCAAAGCATTTAACGCATAGACTAACATCTCACTTTTTACAAACTATACAACCAATTTTTTTTGCATGACTCTTCATGCAACGATTTTTATTAGATACAGTCTTTACATAGTGTTCCTTACCATCATATCGTAGGATATTTTCTTTTGAATCCTCCTCACAGCGTCTTTTCCGTAGGCAGCTGGCCTAAATTCTAATTGGCTTATATTGCCATTTTTAACTCTGTGAAGTTACCAAGCGCTTTGAACGCTTACGTCTAGTAGCCATGTAAAAATTTAACTCCACCATTTCTTTCCATGATAGCCAATATAATAGCTGTTTACACTTTGATCCAACCGATCAATTCCGTCAATATTATTTCTGTATTCTGCTACAACGTGTGGGCGCTGAATATGTATTTTCTTTTTCTCTTATCCAACTATTGTGTTTGATTTATCTGAAGTTCCTTTGCCATAATATATTTACAATAGTATCTTTTTTCTTGGCAATAGGACAGTCTTTTAGAATTCGATTTGCCCGGAAAGTTTCGGTAGAACAAACCATATATTTGTCAGATAAAGTAGTAACTTAAAAGTTGTAAATAAGTTATCAAAATAAAGTGAATATGGTAAATTTGTCTTCTCTTAATATAGCTCATGATCATGACAACCAGTGGCATTACACATTTTCCGAAACATTGTTTATACCGTTCATTTGACCGGAGTTTTGATTTAAGCTGTGCAGGACAAACGTTATCAGAAATATCGGCATGATCTTTACCGCTTACATAACCATAACTTCGTCTTCAGTTTCGTAGTCTAGTTCTTTTAAAAAGTCTATAGCTTCGGTTAAGGTTAATTTTGTTAAAAAAAAAAACAGTAAAAAACATTGTTCTTTATATATATCCCTTTTATACAATATTAAATAAATAGTGCCTATTGTTGCCATATGGCAACGCTCGTGTTAATAAAGGGTCCGCCATTTAACGTTTTTTTTTCAACTAGTGCTTGTTTCGTGAATGGCAACTCTTAGCTCATGTCTGATTTGAAAGATAATTAGTTTTATCCTTCCCCTGAACGAATATGGTTGTGTATACGCTTGAACAACACTGGGAAATATTGCGACATTACTTTGGCCGATTTTGCCAAAAAATATCATATTTTCAGATGAAGCTCATTGTTAACGCCACAACCAAAATCTCCATGATTTTATCTGGCAATATGTTATTGTTAGTTCTAAATACTTATACTTTTTCTAAATATAACTCTGATAAACTTAATGATAAAAACAGCTTACGTCGCCATGTTTAAGCCTTCACCATTTTGAATTCATTCCAAGCTTTTGTAGTAAAAAGAAGGCTTAAGCACTGGCTCGGAAAGCAACCAAATTTGTATAAAAAGATCTAGTGGTTTTCATACCAAAAAGTATGTAACCTAAATATTTTTACTTTTCCTTTAAAGTTGTACAATGAATTAATTATTTTCACTCATTTTGATCTTGGCGAGTAGCTAAACAAACAAAATTGTCGCATTTGGGGCACAGAAAACCGGTACGCATACATTGAAAAGCCTATACACCCATAACGAGTCTTTGTTTGGTGCGGATTTTAGTCAATGGCCCTCGTTATAGGGCCATGTTGAACGAATTTTTGTTCACAAAAATTGAAGAGGAGGATATTGGCAACATTTGGTATGAACAGGATGGCGCTACGTGCCACACAGCCGAAGCTACACTTTTTTATAGCATTTGAAAAAAAAGCTATTTGGCGGACCCTCTATAAAAAATTTGCATAATATAACTTTATTTAAATATCCTTATTATTGCACAAAATTAAGTAATCACTTCTAAATATTATAATCATAAAAGTTTTTTTCTTTAAGTCAACTTATTAGAAGCAATAAATGTACTTAATTTTCATAAAATTCATAGTAGCACTTTAACCAATTACTTTTTTTAGCTTGTAAAAATGATTCTTTCTTCATATAATAATAAAATATGCTTTACGCTTAGACATAACGGGTTAATTGGAGAGATTTCAATTGCAACCCTTTGGCATTAAGATAAATCAAGTCGAATAGGTGGTAGTCTTTAAGCAACAGGTCCGTTTAAAATAAATGTATTCATTTTTATATTGTACTAGAAAAGTCCGGCGCGCGTTGCTACGCAACTAAATGAATATAAATGCATTCTGAATTTAAATTAAACATCAAGTGGGCGTGGCACTGCCCACTTTTCTAATCACGAAACTGTATAGTCATCACCAAAATCGGTCCAGAGCAAGTACCTCAAAATCATAATTTTTTTTTATGGGCGTGGCCCCGCCTACTTTTTTATTCACGAAATTATATACTCATGAGTGTTCAATATGTGTCATGATTCACAAAAATCAGTCAAGTGCGAGAACCTAAAAATTATAACTTTTTATGGGCTTGGCACTTCCCGCTTTTCAATCACGATATTGTATTATAATGAGAGCTCAATATGTGTGTGCAAAGTTTCAGAAAAATCGGTGAAGTTCAAGTACCTCAAAATTATAACTTTTTTTTATGGGCGTGGCCCTGTCCACTTTTCTTATCACGAAATTATCTAGTCATGACAGCTCAATATGTGTGCAAAGTTTCAGAAAAATCGGTCCAGTGCAAGAACCTCAAAATTATAATTTTTTTTATGGGCGTGGCCCTTCCCACTTTTTTAATCTCGAAATTATAAAGTCATGACAGCTCAATATGTGTGCAAAGTTTCAAAAAAATCGGTCCAGTGAAAGTACCTCAAAATGAAAACTATTTTAGGGGCGTGGTCCCGCCAACTTTTCTTATAACGAAATTATTTAGTCATGACAGCTCGATATGTGTGCAAAGTTTCAGAAAAATCGATCATGTGCAAGTAGCTAAAAATTATAACTAATTTTTTATGGGCGTGGTCCCGCCCACTTTTTTCCACCCATAAACACTCCCTGGTATGTGTACAACAACTTAATACACACACACACACACAGTTTCACTTTTATATATATAGATTTGAGACTTATATCTGTTGGGTGGTTGGTTACCATGGTAGTTCGCTGCACGAAAATAGTCAAGTATGACTCCGTTTTAACAGGTTTTAATCTAATACAATGTAAACGTTTTGTTTAATATTAATTTTTCGCTATGTTTCATTATCTTTGAGTGGTTTCCTCAAAATTTTTACATATTTTTTTGCTTTTTTAAATAATTAGATGTAATGTTGTTTGTAGCTCATTTGAGTGTCTTTAAATTTCATGTTATCGTTAAAAAAGAATATGTTGTCTTCTACATGTTTCATAAATAATTTATAGAAACCTTATTTACAACATTTTCACTCGGTTTAAAAAAAAAAAACTTTGAACTGTGGCCTGATTTAATGCGTACAATGTTTTATGCATGTACAGAGATTTTATGCTCCTCAAAATTAAAAAAAATTTATCTTTAACTATACTTTAATTTGTATTTACCGCTAAGGAGGGGTGAATGTGACCAACATATGCAGGACACTAAATTTCAAGTTCTCATTTTGAACACTATTCTTAAACATAAATTATGTCAATAATTAGAAAAACAGTTTAAAGTTACAAATAATGAAGGTCCCTCATTAAATGCTGTTTATTCTCTAGGCGTAATAATTAGTGTTGCTACTAAAATATAAATTTAATCCTTTAATTGTGCTTTGTAAGCTAAAGGATATTAAATAGCAATTTCAAAGATTTACCGTAAAACATTAAAAAAATATTCAAGCAGAATATCAATTGGCATCCCAGCAAAAAAATCTATGAAAAAGAAGTGGATTTGCAGGGGTTGAACTGGTGACGAAGTGATTAAATTTAGGTGAAAACACTAATGATTTTAACATTAGCGTGTCATTGGAGATCATGTGTTTACATGAATATATTAATGAACTGCACTCCATTCTAAGTACATATTTAGAACTCATGGATATTTGATGAGAAGCATCGGATGTTTCATGAGTTGAATTTGTTTGTTTACATGAATTGTTTAAGATATTTAGCATGATGTTACATTCATTTTTAAACACATCAATAATGACAAATTTTTTTACATTTAGGAAGTCATTTACAATGAATGCTTTTTCACAATTGATTTAGAAGTCTTGAAAATGTAATTCGCTTTGCACTACTTCTAATTTTTTTTGCTGGGATATGATTTAGAAAATAAAATTATAAAAGATTGTGCTTCCTTGAAAAGGTACTGAAATTTTTATTGTAGGGAAAAGTGTGTATTAAATTCTCTGTGAAAAGTTATAACTTTCGTGTAGAAGAAATATTTTGCGTCGCACAGTCCAAAAAAAAATCTAATAAAACAAGGATTTAGTTCGCAAGTAAATAAACCAAAACTATAATTCAATAGATGCTGCAAAATACAAAAGGGTTTCGATATTAATTATTAATCTAAAATAATTTTTAAAACTCTTAGCCTTATCTGTTAGCTTAGACTCATAAACCTGTAATTAAAAATTATCTTTTTTTTATTTTGTATAATATCCTAACAGTTTAAACATGTAAGCAGTTTTGAAAGTTAAATCGTGAAACTCTTTACAAAATATTGTTACATTAACACCTCTATCCAAGTTGTTCAAACAGATATTGGAAAATAAGTTAAATGACTAATTCTCTTTCGCAAAATCAAATCGAAGAATATCAGGTGTGAAAGAAAACCTTAGTTTATTACAATTCACATTGTTTCTATCTTTTTTTTCTTTAATGCTCTTTTATGTTCATATTTTGCCAAAGCAAGAGTAACAGGAAATTTTTTTTTCAAATCCTACAAAAGTTTCAATATAGTGTTAATTTAAAAAAATGCATTTTGGCATTTGTATTTTATAAGTTGGTCACATTTCCATTTACCATATCAGTAAACAATTTTAAAAGCTTTTCTTTCATTGTATAAACTAAATCAATTTAAGCGCAGATAAACTTTAAAATACTTAAAACTCACACGCATACACTCACATAACTTTTACATATTGATGCCAAAATGTACAAAATTATGTATGTTTTTATGCTTGCATTATGATGATTCCCCATTAGGTACTTAATTTAATGGGTAGTTGATGGTGATATTGTGGTGCATTGTGTGGTGCAGCCATGCGTTTAAAATGTGTACTAACAACTCTATTAAATTAACACAAGTACTTAAAGGAATATATGTAATTTTACCAGTAAAATGTTATAGTAGCAATATAGAGATATTATAACATCCTTCTAAGGATCCTAGGAAGAAAAAGACAATCTCAACAACGTTTTGCCCATGTTGGTAACGGTATTGCATTGTAGTCGAAATATCAAAACAAAAACGCTAAGTAAGTCTCTTCCGACTCTTTTTACAACGTCGGATTAACGAATAAACCACTTGTCTAAATGGTTAAGTCTTACAGTGAACACAATATTATAGAAATAGGGTCGTACTACAGCTTAAGTAGGGCTCCATCAGGCTTGCTAGATATTTTTGTAAATGCCAACCTGGATTTACCCCCGAAATTTCTTAAAATTTGGGAATTACAAGGTGGCCCAAAAAAAGTCATCCGATGTTGTTTGGCTCTTATTTATTTTTTCTAAATAAAAAACTTCGATTCTGTTTTTTGATTATGTTTATTTGAACTTTTAGAATTATATTGGTCAAGTCGAGAAGATGATATCGGCTAAATGGGCACCGTCACAGTTGATTGCTGTACGGGCTCGTTAATGGTATTTTGCATCACTTCGGCGAGAATTTTGGGCGACAGATTCTCTCGCAATCGTGTCGAATGTTGTCCTTCGGGCTTGTTAACGTAAAAACATAACTTAAAAAAACACAACAAAAAATCGGGAATGGTTCAATTCGTCTATCTAACGGGGTAATATAAATCCCCAAAATAGAGATGAGGCGACCTGGAAATGCCGTCTTTACAATATCGGTTGTGGCTCGCGTAGTGTGTGCCCTTGCTCCTTCCTTTTAGAACCACATGTCCTACAGTCGTATTTCGTTTAATCGTGACAGAAAAAACTCGACTAACATAGCCCTATAGCGAGCACTGTCCACTGTTGTCATTTGACTAGCAGCGTCCTCGAAAAAAATGGCCCGATGACTCCTCCAGCGTGAAAAGCGCATCATGCAGTTACTTTTTGCGGATGTAATGGCTCCTCGTGCATTACTCGTGGATTTTCGGTGCCCCAGAAGCGATAGTTTTGCTTGTTCACGTACCCGCTGAGGTGGAAATGAGCCTCATAGCTCATTATGATTTTGGTCGAAAAAACGTTCACTGCGGCCTCGTCACGATTATTTCGCGTTCTTGGGGATAGTATCGCTCCATGGCTTGTTCACTTGTATTCTACATCTGTCTAGTTCACAAATGTCAAAACAGATTAGACAGGGGCCGCCATTTGCAAAAATTAAAGCATCTTCCAATAGAGTGCTTTCTTTTGGCCCACCTTGTATGTAATATTTTTCTGTTTTAAGAACGTTTAAATAAGAACGATAAAATAACAAACAATTTTCTACGGTTAAGTTGCAATCACATCGAGATTCTGTCCTAAAATTTAATTATCTAAAATTTACCTATTTTTCGTGACAAAAATCAAAGTCACATTCACTTTAATCAGCGTAACTACTATTTGTGGTAAATAACCATTACATGCAATATCATATTTTCTGGACCATTTGTCATCAAAACATAATAAAATCGATTGATATTACAATCTCATTAAATCAAAAAAAAAAGAAAAATTAATTAAATTGAAATTATTTCATAACGGAATGAGTTAATATTGGAAGTATAACTTAAAAATGCGGCACTGACAATATGGCTTATACCATAGACAGACGACAGCGTTAATTTACATTAAAATCTCACTAATTAAAATTAAAATTTTGCTGTGGCAGACGACAGTTATTGCATTTAGTAAAAATTGTAAAAATTGTAAATGCACTAGCAATCACAAATTTGGAAATGTTGCTACAAGATGGGATGGCAGAGGACACTCTGAAATAAGAGAAAGGGAATTGTGGAAATTCGTAGGTTTAATGGTATCTTTTCATGTAGGTTATAATTCATACATACATATGTATGTACATATGTATGTAGGTATGTGGTATTTTTTTAAAGGACCGTAACAGCACTTTTTGGGAGAGTGACGAGCTTACGATGGACGATAAAAGTATTAGGGAAAACTTACACCTAAAAAGAAAGGCATTCCAAAAAAATATGTAAAAAATTTCAACATATCGAATCTATTTTTATTTTATATTTTTGATTTTTTAATTTTTTGATTGATTGCCGACCGTGCTGCCATATTGAAATTGCTAAATGCAGTTTAAAGTCAATATGATTTAGTGCATTTACGTGAAATCTAATACACATTGGAATGGGGATAATTCATAAGTTAATTTGAATTAAGACTTTTAATGCAAATTAACGCTGTCGTCTGTCTAAGGTATTATCTATTAAACGCTCAATAATTTTTAGTTTTTATGTCTGTTTTGTGAATATATGCCAAATAGAAATATATCCAGCTCCACGGAATAATACAAAACTCTTTTAGAGTGATATAATTGTTATCAAGGGTTAAAAAGTTGAGTAAAAACAGAGCAGCACTAAATGGTTTTCAATCAAATATTTGTTAATATTGTTAATTTTATTTTAAATTGGTTACAGTAAAAATATCATCATTAAGACGTGATAATATAACAACTTTCAATAAATACCAAATAGTTTTTCTTTATTTTTTTTTCTATTGCCACAAATCACATTATTTCATGTGTGGCTTGAGCTTATATTTTTGTTTGTATGTTCAAAAAGTTTCATGGCATTTATGTCACATGTACGTGTACAAAAATTTCAAATATTAAAACCATAAATTAACTTAAAAGCAGCCATAACTCACTTGTATGTGTTAGATATTCGAAAATTCAATAACATTCATTGTTAGTTTTTGATTAATGGCAAGAGCCAGATAAAACATTTTACAGGGTAAACTTAATTTTTAAATTTGAAGCAAATATGTGAGTTCAATAAACAATGTACACTTTTTCTTTTTTATATCCTTCGTATCTGTCTTCATTTTTTAAATAATGTCAGTTAAAATTATCTTTCTTAATAAAGTCAAGAATTTAATTTATTTAATTCTGGTTCATCCTTTTTTTTTTTGGCAAATGTCGAAAACACTTAGACACTTGAAAAGTTAAAAAGATATTTTACTCTATCTGAGAAGCCTTAATAAATTTGATATCAAACTATGTATGTTGACATGTTTGTTAATTATTGATTAGTTGTCCGGTTGTCATATTAATTTCACAGAGTTTCTTTTTTGTTTTTTGACATCTACTGTTATTGACGTAGACGTACAATTTCCAAAGCAGTATTTCTTTGTGCACAAAATTATATTGTGGTTAGTTGGGCAAAAAAAATAAAATATTGTTAGGAAGGGTATATCATGATTTGACGATTTTCCTTTTCACATTTAAAGAGACTGTGTTAATTATGTTGAGACAAAAAGTGAGAACCATCTTTTATAACATTCAGTTAATCCACTCGTCCATGCATTCCACTCATCCATCTACGTAGCATCTTTTATAATCAAGTGTATTCATTTGTTCATTGGACTGATTATGATTAAGGTTTAAACACAAGGTCATTCAAGCACTTAATTCAATTGGGGTCACTACTTGATATTTATGAAAATAATGAATACGTGTATGTATGTATGTATGAATGTACTTTGAAACAATAACGGCTACCAATAACACTACTGCTAACACTCATTATTCTCTTTTTACTTTTTATTAAGTATATAAGTGTGTATACTAACCTTCTAATTTGTTAACGGTAAAATATATACATACACATTTGCATATAAAAATTTAGGATTTTTTTTCTCTTATTGTGATAAAAACACTTTAAGTCCGACATGAAAAGTTGAAAACAAAGATATGCACATATACACTCACATAAATGCTTAAATAAATATGTTAAGTAATCCTTATACAGTAGGACGTAAAAATTATATTACGGTCGTATTAAGGATAATAATAAATATTCTATCTTTTAGTTGTTTTAACTGTTATAAATGTATATTTATGCAACATTTTTTTAAATTAATTACGTAATTATATATTTTCTATTGCAAAGGAATAGTGCGTAGATCATTTTTTTAATTTTTATAAATTTCAAAATAAATTTTATAAACTGTAAAAATTATCCTAATTATGTAATCTTTCCTATCTCTCTTTAAGTAGCTAAATGGAAGATCAATATTGTGGCTTTGTTTAAGTTGCATAATTCTGTTACTAGTGTAACTAAAGTTTACTTAAGTACTTTTAAAAAATTTCAAAATCTTTGAAGCAGCTTCTTTAAACGTTGTTTTAAGTTAAGCTTTGTTATATAGCACATGTGTTATACCTGTTAAAGCTTAAACCAGCCATTAAAAATTAATTCTTAATCTATCAATGAAAGAACTTCAATTTTTTATCGGAATAGAAGTAAAACAAACCTGGTAGTCACGTTTTTGAAATTTGTAGATAATCTTAAACTGCTAAATTGGTTTTGATTGTTCAAATCGAAACGTGTTGTATAGTAAATTTTGATGCAAGGCGCAGTACGTAACGTCTTGCTTCTAATACAATATTGCAACATTTGTTTAGTAACCGATAGCACACACAATTACAACCCAAAATTTCTGGGACATCTTGTTGTTTAGAGTTCTAAGCATTCTTGACATACAATAAAAAGCTACGTTTCAACAAACCCAATAATTAATTGAAACACATTATTAAAGTAGAAGTCCCTAATTGATTTTAATGATCGCTGTTTATGGTTGGTTGATTATAGTGGTAGTTTAGTATGCGCGAACTAACAAGAGTATATGATATGGTTTTGACTAAACGGCATCAGTTGCCAGATTTGGTATCTTTTAGAATCAATCTATAAGGGATGATACTAGATCCACACAATCGCCGCGGGTATCTCAGCAAATCATTCAGTCTGACCTTAAAATCTCAGAGAGATTATCCACAATATATTTAACCAGGGGTCTCTGTTTCTTGGCAGCCAGGTGGAAACCGATTCTTAACCTTTCCAAATCCATATAGCTGTGTCCATCATAATCCTAGGGTAGTCCGTTTCCTTAACATCCGACAACAACGCCAGAAACTGACCTTATTAACTCTTATTTAGAAGTGGTGGAGTATTACCTAATTGAAAAGAGGAGCCTGATTATTGAAATACTGAAAGAGTGTTCTATCTCTAGTTTGCCAAAGAAGACATCAGATCCAACACCATAGCCTATCTTAGAAATGTCCATATAAGGGGTGGATTTTTATGATAATTCCATATTAAATTTAATTATTCTTTAGTTGATTTTTTGCAACCTGAAATAAAAAATAAAAAACATTTTAGTTGATTTTACAGTTATATGGTCTCCGTGAATTTGGTTTGGTATTTATATCTGTTTTTCGATGTTCTACTGGAAAAATAAATTAGAAAGCATTCAGTCAGAAGTGGGTATAAAAAGATTCTAAATGTCAAGAATTCTGATATTGAAAGTAAAAAGAAATACAATTACAAGTCAATATAAATATCCTTACTGGCATCTATAAGGACTTTTATCAAAATCGGCTAACGGATACATGTTAACTAGTAATGTTTTGATACAGTCATATAACTAGTTGTAACTATACTGTGGTGGATCTAACACGGATTGACTAAAAATAAACAAACTTAATAGTAGCCCATCGAAAAGTTTAATTTTACTTTGGATTTTAAAACAAAAACCTTTTTATTATTTATTTAAAATGGTAGTGTACTGGTGTAGTTGTTAGAGCGAGAAACTTCAAAACCAAAGGAGCCTTGTTCAAATCCCAGCTGAGACAAGAAAAATTTCATAGTGGTTGATGCTTATATTGTTGTGTAAAATGCATATTAAATTTAATTTAGTATGTGTGAGGTGATTGCACTCAACTAGTATAACTAGTAACTAGTATTCAAACTAGTTTAAATCTATACACAAATTAAATTGTTGTGGTCCTTATGTTTTGAGTCAATAGTTTTTTTATATGGGAAATAAGAACACAGTTGTAACTAGTCTGAAGTTAGAAGGAATTAGCATATTTGTAACCACATATTAGATACTTTATCTGAAGGCCACATTCCGATTTAGCTAAAATAACTAAAATGATGCCACCAGATTAAAAAAAGCTTTTGTAGTATGGTCGAAGTCTGTGTGAATAACAATTTGTGTAAAGAACAATAATACATTATATTTTTTTAGGCAGTTTTCTTACATAAAATAGAGAAGCTTGAAATATAATAAATTAACTGTTATGTAAAACATTGCTCATATTATTGAAATAAATTTAGTTTACGGAACATTAACGAGAATTTATAAAATTCAATTAGTCAACCATATCTGTGAACATTTTGATTTCAGCTAATAGTATATTGTAAGAAATAAAAAAAAGCACAAAAAATTAAATAAATAATAATCGAAAATATGTTTGGTTACGTTTATTTGGTCATAAATTTGCCTAATGTGAACATTGCCTTTACCTTAGCATTTGATATTCAAGCGATGATAAATAGATAGGAACACGCATCAGTCCCTTAAAATACATAATGTATATGTATGTGAATAAAATAACTTGTGCTAAAAACTAACCAACCGTTTAATTTAATTAAAACAAGTAAGAGCACTATATTCGGCTGTGCCGAATCTTTTATACCCACCACCAATTTTGTGTACATTTAAAGCACAATAATTATTATTTTGTTAATCGCTTGGAATAATCTCTTTATAATAAAATATACATCACTTTCTTTGTAGAGGATGGTTAAATTTTAAATTTAAAACAGAGGCCGAATTTCGGCACTCGAACGTGATTGAAATTTGAAAACTCTTATTAGAATCTCTATACCCAAAGCACAGCGTACTCGATCGTTCGAGTAAAATTTCGATCGATATCGAATGCCGTAATTCGGCCCCAGATCTGTATAAAATGTTAGAACATCTATGAATGCCTTCTAAATTCGTTAAATGAGAAGCATTGCTGTTTATCGCGATAGTGTGGCAAAAAAACAGTCAACTTCGACTCATCATCGTGCCAAACAATTAAGCATCAGCAATGTTATTTAAAATTTGGACTATCGGATCGAGGTGTGCCGTTGAGGTCGCGGGGGCATTTGGCCGATATTTTGTTCCATACATAATTGAACCATGCAAATATTGTCATTAAAAAAGAAATGATAATAATTTCCTAAATAATTTGTGTTTTATTCAAAATCAACATCGGCCCTTAAAATTTAACCACCCTTTATAACTTCGATATGATGGTTAAATGTTTTCGTTTAAGTATTTCAGTAAAAATGGGCGTTAAAGTAAGCGTGTCAATAAAATTTTTGCTAATAAATACAACTTAGATATTTCAATAAAATCCTTTATTATTCGATTTACAGAGAAATTATAAGAATTTGAGAGAAAACGTTGTATGGGAGGTTGGCGTGTCACATTTATTTTCCGTCAGAAGAAAGCCTTTGACCAAAAAGCAATTCCTGCAAAATTTCAGAATCGTAGATCTAATTTTGTCACTCTTATTAGGTTTAAAATTTTGAACATACTGAAAAATACACTGCGCGGTATAAATTTTCGTACATTTTGATCTCTAACTCCCTTCCTAATGCATTCATTTAGGCAATTTTTGGGTAGATATATTGTTTTTTGCTCAGGTAGTTTATATTTGGAGTTTCATGACTCTACGTTGATGCTGGTGGACACAACTCCATTTTATTCGATGTTGGAAGGACACGGTTGTTTCGACCTAATCTTGCATTACGAGCTATAACTTTCTTTCTTATATTCCGATTTAGCCAATTTTTTCTTCCAAACAAACCTGTATAAGACATATTCTGGCAAAATTTGAGCCCACTAGCTTTTTCGATGGGACCTCTATCGTGCTTTTAACAGACGGACAGACGGACGGACATAGCTAGATCGTCATCAAATAAAACCCCGATTAAAAATATATATATACCATTTTTTTGGTGGCGTCTAAAATACTTAAAAAAACACATTACAAAAAAATTTGTTTAGCTCTTTTACTAAAATTTTGCAAAAAATATTTGACCTTGTGTCACAAAAATTGGTCTGGTGATCACGGTCAGATCGTCCTGGGTGTACAATGGTGTATAGGGGTATAGGGGTATAGAGGAGAGTTTTATCTACTAAATGGTGCTAATTTCTTTTTGTTATCTTATGTTTTCTAGAAGTTATGGTGTATTAAAAAAGGAATTTAGGAGAATTTAGACCTAAAGATAAAAAAACAATTATTTCTAAGCATTATAAACTATTTATTTTCATGTACTAATGGCTAACAAATTTTAAAATTATACAAAACTTATTTCTTATATATGATTTTTCCAAGCTTGAGATCAACTTTTTTAGTTTTTTTATAAAAAATTATTTATTTTAACCAATATTTCGCTACCAAACAATGGGTAGCTTCTTCAGGGTAATATGTATACAAATTTTATAAAAACAAAAAAAAATTTTTATAAAATTTGTATACATATTACCCTGAAGAAGCTACCCATTGTTTGGTAGCGAAATATTGGATAAAATAAATAATTTTTTATAAAAAAACTAAAAAAGTTGATCTCAAGCTTGGAAAAATCATATATAATCAATAAAAAAGATCAAGAAATTTAGACGATATATTCAAAACTTATTTCGTTTGAAAATCTTTTAAAAGTAAAATGTTATAGAACTTTAAAAATCAAAATCTTACTAATAAGTTTCCCGTTTTAGCAAAATGCTGAGCATGTCTATTTTGAATCACCCTGTGGCCCTTAAAATTTAACCACCCTTTACAAAAGAATAGATAAATAAAAAAAAAATTTAGTTAAAATATGTATTTTAAATATTCAAATACTTATTTTAAATCTACTGATGCACATTTTTTTTAATATTTTTAAATCTTAAACCTCATAAGACTGTGTGTACAACTATATGTAAAGTTCATTACTCTAGTTAATTTTTGTCAACAAACTTCGGTCATTTTCGTTTTCACAAACCCCTATAAAATTCCTTTGTAGTTTGTGCAAAAAAATTTTACTAGAGGCATCTAGTGTTCTACAAGATGTTTAGCAAAGACATCATCCTCAGTGTTTGCAAAATGTAGTGGCGCCTTCAACAGATGTTGCCATCTGCAATGAATAAATGCTAATATATATGACTAATATATTTTTATAAAAATTTAAAGAAAAAAGTGGGCGTGGCACATTTATTTTCCGTTATAACGAAGACTTTGACCAAAAAGCCATGTTTGCAAAATTTCAGAACCGTACATATAGTTTTGTCAGTTTTATTACGTTTTAAATTTCAAATATACACTGAGCGGTATAAATTTTCGTACATTTTGACCTATAACTCCTTTTCTAATGCATAGATTTAAGCAATTTTTGGGGAGAAATATTCTTTTAACTTGAGAAATATATATTCCAAGTTTCATGACTCTACGTTTATGCGTTTGGACACAATTCCTTTTTTTTCGATGTTAGAAGGACACGGTTTTTTCGACCTATTCTTGCTTTACGAGCTATAACTCTCTTCCTAATATTCCGATTTAGCCCATTTTCAATACCAAACAAACCTTGTCTATAAGAAAGATTCTGGCAAAATTTGAGCCCTTTAGCTTTTTCGGTGCGACCTCTATCGTGCTTTCAACAGACGGACAGACGGACGGACATAGCTAGATCGTCATCAAATCAAACCCTGATTCAGAATATATATACTTTATGGGGTCTAAAATGGATATTTCGATGTGTTACAAACGGAATGACAAAATGAATATACCCCCACCATTTTTTTGGTGGCGGGTATAAAAAAGAGAATAATAAATAAAAAATAGAATAACAATGAGAAAAAAAAACTTTATTTGCAGTACACTTAAATCATTTCCATTTTGTCAAGAACTAGTTTAATACACACATCCGAATGTGTGTAACGGAAGTTCGTTTTTCTGGTTTTCATTTTTTTGTTCCTTTTTTCCTTTTTATACTTGTTTCATTACAATCGATATTTATTCAAATATCTATGGACATACATATCTTTTTTCAATTAAATTTTCTTTTTTTTTTAATTTTTTAAAGTGACTTTGATTTATTCTTTAATTATGCCAAGTATGCATTTAATTAAATAATTGAATTTGGTCAAGTGTGAAAATCTCATTTATATTGATTCTTCCTTCACCATATACATATACAATTCCAAAAAAAATATATATGCGCACATGCATAAATATATTTAAGTGTGAGTGTGTTTGAGAGAGGAATTCCTTATTATCTTAAAAACAAGTATTAAAAGAATTAAAAGGATGTTAATGCTAATTTAATTAAGTATTAAATGGAATTTAAAATTCATATTTAAATATACAGATTAAGAGCATAGAAAAAAAAAGTTTCAAGATATTATAATTATAGTAGATGGTTGGTGGAATTCATAAAAAAATAGATTAAAATTATGTAAAATTACCGTAATAAAATAAGAGTGGTGGGCATGTTTAAATGAAATGTCTTCACATTATTTTGAATAAAATTAAAATGTATGCCTCGATTTGATATATTGCGGTTTGTTATATCTGTGTCGTTGCTTTATTCTCAAACAGTAAAGCCAACAAGATTTGTTACCATTAATTTTTAATGAAATTTTAAAAAGCCAAAAAAGTTTAAGTTTTATTCTGACACAAGTTGCTTAATATATTTATTGAAGCTATTGAACTATTAAAAATTGAATTTAACTTTTTTTATTAAAGTCCCGACTCTGTTCAATTAAACTGATTAATGTGCCTATACTATTATCTATATTAAAGTTAAAGATTTTGTAAATCCTACTGGACAACAATAACACTTGTTTGTCACCTTCTGTTATATAAACAGATTAGAATAGAGTGTATAAAGCCTATACTGATAATAGGATTATAAAAGACTTGTGTATATGAAATATCTTTTAGCTTATAGTTGACAATGATAATAATTGATACATGACAATCTTGAATATGAAACACCACTTTTTATATTTTTTGTCTGTTTTTCTTCCAAAACTCGATTGGCCTAAATCTACTACATTTTGATTAAATTTGGTATAGAGTTAGCATTTGGGATATATTTTATTGCAAGATTCATAACTTTTAATATTTTAGGTTAGCAATGCCATTAGTATGAAATTAGTTTATAAATGAAATAATGCTTCTAATATCTTTAATTGTAATCGGACTTTAATTCGTCATTTCTGAATGCTTATGTAGGCATAAGTGTTGATATATCTTAAACACAGATTGTCAAGTGCACGTTAAGGCTTCTGTGATGGCTCTTCAGACGCCAATATATTTCAGTTACCATTATTAACTGGCCCGTATCACCGACTATGCATTTTTGAACTCTGTTGTTTTATACTGCAGAAGACCGAGAGAATGCTTAGGATCTATCCAGTTTAAAATTTATTTTTTGTGCACTCGTCAATGATGAAGTTATATTCTAAATACTTAAGTCTGATGTTGATGTTTAGAAATTTTATTGTTGCTTGCTTATATAATGCGAAGCTGTCTCTGTTTCCACTATTTAGTCCTGAAATTTATTACTATAATCATGCAGTATTTATAATTTTGCTACTAGGCATTTTCTAATTTCAGTACAGACATCAGTTTTTCTATGTCAAGCGACTACATTCTTCCATCCATGGAGATTACTTCTACTTTTCTTTAAAGAAACCCAGATAAGAAATCATTTACAGATAAAGTAAGTTACTCAGGTACGCTATTATGACTTCATGTTCTCTGATCCCGCTTGTTCTGAGCATGTTGTCTTAATGCCATATTTAACGCTTGTTATTTAAAAAAATTTTAACTGACGCCAGTTTAATGCTCTTAAAGGTGCTCTTTTTAGTGCTTACTTGTGGCAGTTGTTTTGACTTGCCGGCAAATAACGACAACTTCGCGCTATTCCACCAGTATGCAGAAGGGAATTGATTTAAATAAAATTGATAATTCTGGTCTGGTTGATTTTTTTAAACATTCTGGTATCCAAAAGTTGTGCTAGAAAAAGTACTCTATTATACTTATGGCATACATATCAATAATATTGAAAATGTTTTTGTAGGTGTATCTATTAATTTTTATTAAAATTTTTAAATTTACAATTTTCTTTTTTTCTAACAGCCTCTGCGTTATATTTCACTTCACTTTTTTATTTGCAATTTTTTTGTAAAACTATTAAAAATACTTAGTAACTGAGTTAATTCTTGCTTGTATTTTTTTTAGCATTTGTTTTATAAAATCTCAATGCAAATATTTTCACATACACAGACGAACCCTTTCAATTATATAAAAAAATTTACCAAATATTTAAATTTTTACTAACAATTTAACTCTTCAACATAAATTCCATTCTATGTAAAATGTTGCACAAAATTGTTAATTTAAAAATTCCACCCTACAAAATTTATAAAAAAAGAAATAAGAAAAAAATATGAAAAATCCTTACAGCAAAAACGGAAAATGTTTGTAAACTATTAAATAAACTAAACAGTATAACAGTACACATATATTTTAGGATAGAGCAGAAAATTTCTACAGAACAAAATGTTTTACAGAAATTTAATAAACACCTCAATACATGGAAAGAAGAAAAAATTAAAACACACACTGCAAGCTGGTACAAAATATAAATTTACAATATTTTACCAGTGAATTACACACAAACAGCAGCAACAAAAATATCGGCATCAATACAAGCAGTAGAATTGTAGTTGTTCTAACAATAACAGAAATACATATTTAGGACACAATGATATTTTTATGCAAGTTTTTCTTGCAACGCTATTCGCACATACATACAAGGTATTGTTGTAAATGTTGCAATATCATTTACAGAACTTAAGCGGGTATCCCTTTCGATGCAATTTTTTACATTGTTTTTCAAGTACATGCTTAAATACACACCCTCATACAAATTCAATCTTCTGCAGCCACACTTTTGCAATGTGCTTGGTTGTGTGCTTTGATATTTAGTGAATTGTTTGGTTTGTTAGTTGGTCGATTTGTGAATTATTTACGCAGTAAAGCAGAAACCAAAAAAATAAAAATTACAGATCCATATCAATTGTGGATACATAATGTATATACATACATGCATTCATACAAATATACTGATTTTGTAAACTCTAGCAATTTCTTAAAGCAAACTAGAACGTCATCGGATTTTGCCATTAAATTCATGTTTATTTCATTGATAAAAAAAAAATATATATAAAACGTTTCTAAAGCAAATTTGAAATCTTTTCACAATACGTTTTAGAAAATTAAATTAATAAAAGTGGCCTAGTGTATATTAGAACAATCTTGCTCTAACAGTCGCCAGAGACATTTAATCGTTTAGCAACATAAATCTTATCATAAAGAGTAAAACACTCTGAAATTGAGTTTAATTGCCAGATAGTTTTCAATAAAACCGGTTTATGCTCCACTTTTAAATATGAAATATTTACAGAGTAACCACCATATTCATAATTATAATCATAATTAAAAATACTGGATTATCGTTGCAAAATATATGATGAAATGCAACAAAAATAAATTTTACTGGTTTTCGACAACCAAATATTGTTATAGCGACTATAATATGACTGTCGTGATCATGTTGTAACCATTGTTTTTCTTTGTGTGTATTAAGCCGAAATCTAGTACTTGCGAAATTTCGAGAAAAATCTAGTCGAATTCCTATATAGAAGGAAATCATTTTCGCCACTGCTTTTTGGCAAGATCTGACCAAAATTAAGTATTAGTTATTATCGTACTTCTGTACTGTGATTCACTAACTAAAATGTGCGAAGAAGTTTCTTAATTCAGTTTGTGTAAAAATTTACAAGCTTAACCCGTGCACCTTCTTGGCCAGTGCTTTCGGCTGAAAATATTGTCACTTCTGCCTAGAAATGTAAATTGAAAGCCATCAGCATCGTTTCTATTTCGTTCTGATTTTACTAAAAATTCTATATATCACAAACTGTTCACTATATCGTTGCAATTGGGTAAGTACTTTATAGATTATATTTTATATGATATATTTTAAATCAGCAGTGTGACACTTAGAGCTGTAAAATATAACGATTTTGTGAATAATATTTAAGAGTATTCATAAACATGCGAAGAAAAAACATGGTTGTGGTAGTCATAATCAAAGAGCAACATACTATGATGGTTTTATTAAAGTATCATTCAACAATCATATCATGACTACACATGAAAAAGGAAATCATTGATCTTTTCTAAAGCAAATTATGGTTTACAGCTGTTAAGTCGATTGTACTCATCTTTATAATCACAGCTGTTTTACCAATATTGTTTTGCATTTTATCTTTTATTTTATTATTTGTTTAATTTTCAAATGTTTGTAATTTTTTTCACATATTTAACTTTTAAAACAATAAAATTAATGAGCAAAAAGAAGAAGAGTAGAAAATAAATTATTGTTAAGCAAATATCATAGCTTGATTGCATTGTAATCATATTGTTGTTTCAATAAGCATTTAGTGGTTGTTTGTAATTCTAAATGCTTTTAAATATAATAATATTTTGTCATAAAAATTGTGTGATTCATTTTCTTTTTAAAGGACAACCATTTAAAAGTTTTCATGAAAACTAAACATTAAATTAGTATTTTCAAACATAGACTTATTTGTCGTGACAAGACATATTTAAAAAAAATATATAAATGCAACAACTACTTGTTTTTGTTAATCAAATATTATTGTAGAAATTATAATATAATCGTCGTGATCACGTAGTAACCATAGTTTTTCTTTGCGTGCAGAATCTCTTTTTTTCTTTTGTGGCAACCACAATTTCTAATTTAGTTTTTTATTCGACTTTATATACAAAATATTACATCATCAACTTACACTATCACCCACACGGTTTAAATTTTTCTCCAGAATTGTCTTTTATTTCTTTTTGCATTTATTTAAGTACAAAATTCGCATAGATTTATAGTTTTATATCCTTCAAATAAATGCTTGTATAAATGCAATATTTTATTTTACCACTATTGGGTGGATAAGCTAAATCCTTACTTTTGTGATTATTTTTTTTAGTGTTTTGTGATTGGTCTTACAGAAAATATCGTCAAAATATATTTAATAATAGTATACCAATACCAAGTCCAATAAATTAAAAGAATTTTCATCTTAATAAATATTTATTTATTTCCTAAAACTTTTGGCTAATATAAGCGTAACTTAGTTATTTTAAATTGTACTATATTCTCTTAAGTTTTGTTTTTCCATCATCTCTAGTCTTAGTTTAGAATTTGCGTATATAAATTTCCGCATTATTTAGAGGATGTGCATTATAACCCAGTTTACGTAGCCATTGTCTGTATATTTATTTAGGTTTTGTGTTACTGTACGTTTGTATACATATTTGTATTTTGCATGTCTGTGTTTTATATATTTGGCCAAATGCCAAAATCGATATTATTATTTTTAATATCGTTTCTTAAATTAACTTTCGCAATGGATTTGTACTGCATTTCTACACTTAACTTTATATAAAGTTTATATTATAAATAGAAGTTTATACAAGCACAATTTCTAAACGTATTTCCGTTAAACGTTTATTTATTTTTTGTCTAAGGAGGAGGAGATGTAGATTTTAATTTTTTTTTCAGAGATACCCTTTACACCCTTCCTTTGAGGTGCACAACGGAATGTATAGGTGTATCATTTCGTTTGTACTTTCTAAAATTTTCATTTCCGACTCCATAAAGTATTTAATTTCTGAAAGCCCTGACCATCTGTCCGTCTGCCCGTTGGCCGGTGTGTTGGTTGAAATCAAATTTTAGAAGCAACCATATGTTTCTCAGATCTGTGTATGGTATCAATATTTTCGAAATATTCGGGAATAAATCGATATTGAAATTCTTAACCCATAACTGAGATATGAGCAAATAAACGCGACTAAATCTGTTTTTTTTCCCATATTTTTGCTACCAAAAATAAAATTGGTCAGCCATTGAATAATTTATAGGAACCTTTGCTACTATTTGTAGATGTAATATGTTTCTAGAGATATTCGTAAAAATTTTTAGATAAATCGGGTTCTAATCGGTAAATTTATAGGCAACATTTTTTATTTAAATATATATTCCAAAAACTTACAAACGATAAATCAATTTTTCCAGCTTCTAGACAGCTGAGAGAGTCAATATTGGTATCATCTGAAAGGACTTGACTAGCGTAATATAAGCACTATAAAACATTTAAATTCGTGATGGCCACCACTACAAATTGACGGACATTAAATTTATATATGGGTCAAATCTGGTGTATTAAAATGTTGAGTTATGATGTGGGATTATAGCTATGTACATGATGGTGAAGTGTATTATTAGATTCGGCACGGCCGAATATAGCACTCTGACTTGTTTTAATTCATATTTTTAACTGCTTCGCTTTAGATGATCTTTCTAATACCGCTTCTACTCGAAAAATATAGACTAAAACTCTGATTTTAAATGAGTGCTTCAAAACTTATTTTAAAGATAATCGAACCCAAGTTAAAAAGGAGAATTTATTTATTGTCGAGAACTAGGTATGCAACTTTATTAATTTACCGAAACACAAAAGTAGTATCGAAATTGCAATCAAATATGCTCTGATTGAATTGGGGAATTAGCAATTACTAAATGCTCATTTAGATTATCGCATTACGATTGATTCCACAAACACTTACATCTATCTTTATATTCTTTTGCCAAATATGGATCCTTAAAAAATAATAGAAAATGTATCTATTATTATTAATTGATATGAAAAGTTTTAAAATATGACAAGTTTTTAAATATGACAAGTTTTGTTCTCATGAAATATGCTTTAACTTTTACTCAAGCATAACTGCAGTAAAGCCATTTCTTCCCTTTTTTACAGCAATAGCAACAAGCAACAGCTTCAATAATATTCTCATTTTTATCCTGTAAAATCTAAATTAATTGCTACATATTGCAATGACATTTATATTTCTCATAATGTTTTTCTAGTTGCATTCGTGTTACACTTATTGTTCTCTCTGGCTTCAAGTCATTAAAATTTTACAAAATTTATGATGACTACTAATGACGCTAAAGTGTCAGCTTTATGGTATAGAAAAACATTAGTTAATAATTAAGCACTTAAGGGTCACTATTATGAGAGCTACTAACACTGGTGTACTACTGTTCATACATACATAGATACTTCCTGACATACACAAATACATACATATATGCTAGAAAAATAACAAAAGCTAAAGTTATTGCTGCATATGGGAGAACTCATAAAAAGTTTACAGAACAATATTTAATGTTATCGTAAAAATGTCATTACACCTTTAATTATTTTAAGAGCATAGGAAATAGCTTCTGGCAGGAATTCATATATTACGTAGGGAATTGGTTTGTTATGACATTAATTTATTTATTTTTTTAATGAAGACATAAAAACCGAAAGCTCTTAATAGAAATTTAAAATTAATAATAGAAAAAAAAATAATAATATCCTGAAAGGCACATATTGTCCACAATAAAAAAAAATCAAATATCAATTTATTAATTCGAACGAGTGACAACAAAATCGCTTTAATATTTAACATATTTCTTTGGTTATTATAAAATAATTTAGTAGTTTTATTGAAAATACAATTTAATGATTGTGTCTTGAAATAATGGTCGGCAAAACTATGATTCCAAATAAGTGAATCATGGTTGGCTTCTGGGTGTCTGGCATCTACGTATGGTATGACCATCTTATGTTCCCAAATATAAAAATTATTTAGGTATGTATGTATTTGTATGAAAATTTGGAGTTCATATTATTACATTATAAATACTTTCAGCCGTAACATTTAGGCTGTAAAATCCCTTACGATTATAATAAAGATGTTTTACATAATTTCCAGGTGTTTTTATACGCACCTGCGTTCTATCAACGCATCCTACCATACTTGGTATACCACCGGTCCTATAAAAACTGTCTTTTGTCTCGTTTTCATCAATTGCGGTTTTTTCTCAATTAATCCATATTGGTCATAAGTGCTCATTTAATATATATTAAGGCACTCATCTCTTATTACATGCACCTTTGATTTGCAAATAAAAGGTGACACTTAGTTTCCAACAGCACTTTGATAACCTCCGGTTGCAATAAATGATAAAAATTTCGCTAAATTATTAGCAGCAAGAATGTGTGTATTTCAAAATGGAATTTTTATTCTTGGTTCCATTTCCTGTATGTAGCAACAAAAAGAAAACATCTTTGCTCACACGAAAATTAGCTACAAATCTAGATATCATAAAACAATCCACAAATTTACATACATAAGTACATATTTACTTACCGCTCTTCTGGAAGTTCAAGAACGTTAGTAGCATTACGTAGATTTTTCCTATTTTTGGACTAGCTTGCACTGCATTTTCTTCTTCTATTAATTCTTATATTATCAACTATTTGGTCCGTACATTTTTAGATTTTTTGCAAGCAATATTTCTTTTATCTTTTTTTCAAACGATTCATTATTTATTTTAAGTAAACAAAAACAAGCTGATTTGCAAGGTTAACGCCGAATATAATACATTTACATGTAAAAGCAAAGAAAATACACAAAATCAAGTGCGTTGGCAACAATGTTCTTTCACGATAGAAAAAAACTCTTAGTTACGTAAAAAAAAATCTTCACTCGTTTTATGAAAATCAAAACTTAAACGAATTTGTATTGAAACGAAATTTTTTTGTTTTATAAGAACAGGTTTTATAAGAATATTCACTATCGACTAATGCGGTTGCTAATGGATTATTTTCAAAAATAAATGGGAAAAAGAATCTCAGCAAGATGGCAATTTTTTTTTTTTTAAAGCACGTGGTTATTGAAATAGTTAAATTTCTTTTTTTAGTGTCAAAGAACACATATTCCGATTACGATTAAAATGAAATATCCCTCAAATGTCTTACGGAGGAGCTTAAGTTAACTAACTAGCAAAACATATAAGAAACCTTTTAAAAGTGACAACAATTTAGTTTCTAAGAACGATAACAAAGCGATGTTAATATCTTGCCTGGCTACTCAGACTCAATCTAGTGAATAAACTGGCGAAAAGTTTAGGTATACAGCTCTATATACTTCTTTTGTAAATTCCTTTTACGAATTCAGACATAAAATGATCTAAAGCAAATTGGATCCTATTGTTTAAAAACATCCAAGAAAATTCTTAAAAGTATAACAGTTTTATGACTCATTGCTTTGAAAGTAAGCTTGTCGCGTTTCCCAGTTTTGTTAGAGCAAACAAATATTGTACCATTGAACAAGAAATACAGAAATATTATTCTATTGATCAGATTATAAAAACAAGTAACAGTGCTATATGCGGACGTGCCAAATCTTATATACCCTTCACAACGTGTAGTCATGCAATAACAATTGTTTGTATCACCATTCATCTCATATAAAATACGTACATATGTAAGTATATACTGGTTAGAATAAATGTGGCATAGAATCCCAGCTGAGCCAAAAAAATTGTATTTTATTTAATATATTATTTACAGTATGTCAATAATGAGTTTACACACTAAAAATATATAGATTTTTTTTACGTCATTTGCCAAAAATTGTACATCTTGTCTAATTACACAGTTTTTTTTTTTGATTAACTGTAATTATATGCAATGCCTACAAAGATGTACGACTCAAAATTTTCAAGGTTAGCGTAAAATAAGAGAGAAATAGAACAAAAACATTTATTACTTAATTTTGTTAGTGTCAAGTAACTCTTTACACTTTTTTGTTTTACTATTTTCTGCATTAACAACAAAGTTAACTTTGCATTTCCCGTTATTTTTCATATGCGTGGTTAATTTCTATATATTTTTAAATTACTTAAGAAAAAGTTTTTGTTTTGCGCGCATCGTTTAACATGCCAGGGAAAAGGTTATCTTATAATGTAATTCAGTTAATTTATTACAATCTGCACTTAGGAAAAAAGCGAGAGGGAACTATCAGAAATGTTTTCAATGTGTCGTAAGACAATTTACAATATCATAAATCGTGCAAAAAACGAAAATAGATTGGAGTTAAGGAAAGGTGGTGGCCCAAAACGAAAAATAAATAAACGTGTGGAGCGCGTAATTATTAGAAAAATTATCCAAATCCTCCAGATTTCTATAAGAACAATTGCTAGAGAGCTTCAGGAAGAAAGCGGTACTATTGTTTCTCATGAAACAGTTCGCCAGGTGTTATTGAGCAACAAGTACTCGTCAAGAGTAGCACGAAAAAACCTCTGCTTTCTGCTTCAAATATTGAAAAACGGTTTCCTTTGCCACTATGAACGTTACACAGCCAACTGAATATTGGAACAACGTTATTTTCTGCGACGAAACAAAGATTATGCTATACTACAATGATGGGCCAACTAGAGTATGGCGCAAGCCCTTAACCTCGCTAGAAAATCGCAACATCATTCCAACAGTAAAATTTGGAAACCTTTCGACAATTGTTTGGAGATGTATCTCAAGTAATGGTGTTGGAGACATAGCGTTTATAGAATCAACGATGGATGCACGCCAGTATTTAGACATTTGGAAAAAACATTTGACAAGAAGTGCTGATAAATTCGGGTTTATAAGAGATAGCATTCCTCAATTTAAATTTTACCAGGACAATGATCCTAAACATAAATCCCATATGGTTCGTATGTGGCTCCTTTATAACTGTGGGAAAGTTATAGATACACCTACTCAAAGTCCCGACCTAAACCCTATTAAAAATTTGTGGGTCTTTTTTCGAAGAAGAGAGTCGCTAAACGTAAACCAACAAGCAAAGTAGCTCTAAAAACTGCGATATTAGAAGAGTGGCAGAGCATACAAGCCAATTATGATTTAAAAAAGCTGGTTAGTTTCACGAAGAAACGCCTACAATGTGTGGTAGATGCCAATGGTGGCCATACTAAATATTAAAAAAAAAATGTTTTTATAAATGACAAAATAATAGAGAGATAAATTTTGTGTAAAAAGTTATTTGACAGTACACAACCTGAGTAATATTTATTTTTGTATATTTTATTATTTTTTTTTATATATTTTTTTAAATTTTTTTTTTTTAATTTCTTTTATTTATTTTATTTTCAATATATTTTTTTTTTTGTAATTTTTTTTTTGGTATGTTTTTACATGTATGTATGTATGTATGTATGTATGTATGTATGTATGTATGTATGTATGTATGTATGTATGTATGTATGTATGTATGTATGTATGTATGTTTTTTTTTTTTTTGGGTTGGAAGAAGTGTCAACCGAGGTTGCTCCGTCTGGGCTTCCTTATCAACCATTTGAGCCTTTGGTGCACTATCTTCCGTACCAATCACCTCACACGTAGCCTGCATATACAATGCCTGGATTTCCCGTGTGATCGTCTGAATATCCCTATGGATATTGCTTCTTGCCTTTATAAACTGCAGAAGCTTTTCTATCCTATCACCAAGTTTTCTCATCACTTGGGTTTTACCACTCTGTATGTATGTATGTATGTATGTATGTATGTATGTATGTATGTATGTATGTATGTATGTATGTATGTATGTATGTATGTATGTATGTATGTATGTATGTATGTATGTATG
This sequence comes from Phyto melanocephala, assembly GCA_941918925.1. Taxonomy (NCBI): domain Eukaryota; kingdom Metazoa; phylum Arthropoda; class Insecta; order Diptera; family Rhinophoridae; genus Phyto; species Phyto melanocephala. The sequence goes on along the minus strand of OW799233.1, from coordinate 90,591,649 downwards.
TATGTATGTATGTATGTATGTATGTATGTATGTATGTATGTATGTATGTATGTATGTATGTATGTATGTATGTATGTATGTATGTTTTTTTTTTTTTTTTTTATTAACGAGGTGAAATCATCGAAAGACCCTGGTACTCAGGTCAACCAGGAGTGCGTGACTTTAACACGCTAAAACACCTCGGTACACTAGCCCAAAATCCCTGCGGAACTACCACAAAGCTATACATCGCAGGGGGGGGGAAGGTACAACACCCAAACTATAACATCCTATTACGGATTTTCTCAACCCTACGAAGTTCAGTGAGAACCAATCTAGCATATTCACATACATACTCCCAACTGCGTGCAGAGGACAACATAATTTCCACTATATTACTGTGATCAACACTACGGCCTATCATCCCCTCAAGGTGTATTCTCTCCCTATCAAAACGCGAGCACGAAAAGAATACATGTTCAGCATTCTCCTCGACATTACCATCACAACTCGGACAGAACGGAGAAGTATCATGACCAAATCTGTATAAGTAAGACCGAAAACAACCGTGTCCACTAAGCAACTGCGTAACATAGAAGTCCAGATCCCCATGTGTTCGCCCGAGCCATGGGACTAAGTCAGGAATAAGAGAAAACGTCCATCTACCCTTCTCTGACAAGGACCATCGCCGCTGCCACTCAGCAATCGTTTCAATATCTGAGAAGCCTCTGATCTGAAGATCAATTGGCATCATTCCTGCAATCACCAATGCTGCATCATCTGATACAGTCCGGAAAGCACAAATAACTCGCAAAGCAGCCAATCTATATACTGGGCTTATAATTCCCCTATAGGTCTTCAACCCAAGAGCCCGAGACCAAATAGGTGATGCATACATAATCACACTCTTAACTACTCCAGCCAGAAGTTTCCGACGTAAGTACTTTGGGCCTCTCGTATTTGGCATTATACGAGACAGAGCAGTATATGTTCTCGAAGACTTCTCAGCAACATATAGCAGATGATCCTTAAAAGATAAACGACAATCTATCATAACCCCAAGATATTTAAGCGAAGGTTTCGTCTCAATACAACATGATCCCACATTCAATTTCACAGACTCCATTGACCTACGGCTGGATATCAAAATCGCCTCTGTCTTTTGGTCAGCGAGCCCCAAATTAACAGATTCCAACCAGGAGCGCACAATTCCTATGCTTGCATTAGCAATGGTCGTAATCTCCACTAACTCCCTAGCGACACATATCAGGGCTATGTCATCGGCAAAACCGACAATCTTAGCCCCATCGGGAAGAGACACACGGAGTATGCCATCATACATCACATTCCACAACAACGGTCCGAGAACCGAACCCTGTGGGACCCCACCTGTGATATTATGCTGTCGCATGCCCTTGTCGGTTTCGTACAGCAGGATTCTGTCACGGAAGTAATCCTTCACTATAGCCAACAAGTACTCAGGAATCGCTAAACGCGTGAGAGAATTCACTATAACCTCCCAGTTCGCTGAGTTAAATGCATTCCTGACGTCGAGCGTTACCACTACGCAATACTCCTTTGTGCCATTTCTCCATCGTTTGCCCTCAATCGCCGCAGTGGCCGTATGAACCACTACGTTCAAAGCATCCACAGTCGATCTTGCCTTTCTAAAACCAAATTGATTATCAGATAGACCTCCTACGCACTCAACATATTCCTCTAGTCTCCTACAAACTATGCTTTCCAACAGCTTCCCAAACGTATCAATCATACAGAGTGGTCGGTAGGAGGAAGGATCCTCCTGAGGTTTTCCCTGTTTCAATAACAAAACTAGCTTTTGCCTTTTCCACATACTCGGAAATTTACCATGGCGTAAACACGAATTGATCAAATGGATAACCTGAACAGGGCAATACTTGAAAGTCTCCCTTACTATCGCATTCGGTATGCCATCCAAGCCAGGGGTTTTCCCGTCCCTAAATTTGCTCATGGCAGCTTCAACCTCAACTGTCGTGACAAGCGGAAAGTCAAATACCACATGAACAGTATCAGTCTGCCAAGATGTCACACCTTGGTAAGGAAATAAGTGATCCACTATGCGCCTAAGTACTTCAGCATCCTTAGGTGGTGGAGGATTTAGACACTTTAGCCTTTTTGTTACCAGCTTATAAGCCAGACCCCATGGGTCGTTTTCAACCTCTTCACACATCTGTATGAAACATGCCCTCTTACTCCTACTGATCGCCATTTTCAAGGATTTGCGGATGCGCCTATATTGGTCACGGTGCTCGTCATTCCCCGGCCTACCTCGGCTTCTAGTATACCGTCGTCTAGCCCGGATACATTCCGACCGTAGTTGAGAAATTTCCCCGTTCCACCAATATACCGGCCGCTTGTTCGCACTCATCCTCCTTTTAATCATAGACGTATCGCATGCCTCCGATACCCTACTTATGAGTTGCGCAGCCATTGTTTCAGGCTACCCTTGCAACCTCATATTTTTCACCACTACTCCAAATAATTCCCTATCAAGGCTATCTGTTTTCCATCCCGAAATTCGTTCCGGGTGTATAATCATTGCATCCTGGCGCAATTCCTCCCTAATATCAATCAATATAGCATTATGATCGCTATGTGTGTATATCCCGGGCATGCTCCATCCTACCCTTCCCATAATATCAGCGCTAGCAAAGGCAACATCAATAATTGACCCCGCTTCGCCTCTTGAGAAAGTGTGCTCAGCTCCGTTGTTTAACAGAATCACATTAAGTGTAGAAAATGACTCCACTAGTATCCGACCCCTAGAATTTGTGTATGGGCAGCCCCATTCTATCGCCCACGCATTGAAGTCGCCGGCAATAACCACGGGACCTCTTGAGCATGCATCAGAAACGATATTGTGAACAATTCGTTCAAACTCCAATAAGGAATATCTCGGGGGAACGTAGCAGCTATAGAAGCAAATCCCATGCACAATAGCCCGAGTAAAACCAGTAAACTGTAAGGCAGGATCTCGCAGCCCCAATTCACTGATTAACCATATCGCCGACGTCTTGGTAATGTCCGATAACCAATTAACCGAGTCCCGGCATCGATACGGTTCACTTAAGAGTGCTAAGTCTATATTCATCTCCCGAACACTCTGTTTCAGCAGATCCTGTGCCGCCTGACAGTGATTCAGATTTAGTTGTAAGACTCTCATCCTCGATGTCTAAGGCGTTCGATCGCTTTCTTGTAAAACGGACAGACAAAACAGCCAGTTACATGATCACTCTTTACCCTAGGGTCTACACAACTACACAGCACACATGATGGTCGGTTATTACACACCCCAATCCTGTGACCAGATACGCCACACTGTAGGCATTTGTCAGCGTAATCATTCTGACTTTTGCACCTACTCGCAGTATGACCAAAGTCCAAACATTTGTAGCACCTAATTGGTGCCATTTTCCCTCGTATCCTACATATCACCCATCCAATACGTATCTTAGCGGTCTCAATAAGGTAGCCCGCCAACTCAGAACTCAGACCAATAGTGGCAGTCTGTGTTCCCCTATACGATTTCCTCAAAGACTTAATCACAGACGGTTTCAACGCACTAAATTTATCGGAAACTTCCAAAAGAGAATGTAATACCTCGTCTTTCGTCGTAACCTCATCTATATCCCTAATCTCCAAGAGCACCTCATGCGTCAAGGCACGTAACTCAGCCGTCTCGCCCAGCACACCCTCGACAGCTGTCTTAAAATCGGCCGTACTATTATGTAGGGGTTTATTTAACTCGAAGAGCAATTCACCCCTACCTGTCTTCCTAATGTTTCTAACACTCTGGCCAAGTTCACTTAACCTTGGGTCACTCTTAACCTGCTTCAAAATATCCGCATAAGATCTTTCCCCACAATTTCTGACAACCAATGCGTCCGGTCTCATTGGTTTCCTTCTTCTATGCGCTCTCGGCTGTACCTTCCTCCATTCCGATCCCTTATCCGTCACTGAGAGTCCCTCAGTATCGGCACGAGGATTAGTTCCCTCCGTATCGGCACGAGGCTTAGTTCCCTCAATATTGGCACGAGGCCTACTTCCCTCAGAATCCGCACGAGGCTTAGTGCCTAGAATCTCTACCCCACTATTAATGACCTGTTCATTCATAGTGGACTTTTTCCTCTTCTTCCTGTTCCCCTTGGGACTCTGAGTAATTGGTCCCCTTTTAGACGATTGGGTTGGAAGAAGTGTCAACCGAGGTTGCTCCGTCTGGGCTTCCTTATCAACCATTTGAGCCTTTGGTGCACTATCTTCCGTACCAATCACCTCACACGTAGCCTGCATATACAATGCCTGGATTTCCCGTGTGATCGTCTGAATATCCCTATGGATATTGCTTCTTGCCTTTATAAACTGCAGAAGCTTTTCTATCCTATCACCAAGTTTTCTCATCACTTGGGTTTTACCACTCTGAGCCACTTCCGTAAGTGGCGTGCTCTTATCAGCATCAGAAGTAGAAAGTTCCCGTGGTGGTGATCTTACCATCACAGAGCTTCTCCTAAATGGGTCCGAAGCCCCTACACCCTCACTTTCACCTCTTCCACACTTCCTGCTACTCTTTCCATCTTCATTATTATTTTTAATCATTGCTATTTGTCCAAACTCAAAGCCGCTATCTCCAACCGATGTACAGTCGCGTTTACAACCCCATGGTTATCTATGCAAGCAGGGAGGCCATGCGAGGGTTGACATGAGATTCTTATGGAACCCCAAGCCAGAGCCAGGTCCGCGTTAGTCGGGAATTATCATCCGAGCCTGTACCACCAACTTAATGGCGACGTTCTTCGAGCGCACTTTGAGACTGCCAAGTTTTAATAGGAGGAGGCGGTTGTAGCATTAGCCTAGAAGCCGTTTCTGAGCAGTGTCACCTCCACATACTAAGGTTCTAGAATACTACAGACCGTCGGCCCAGGGTTCAACAAATCCATACCATGTTCCAGAAATGCCATAATTAAGATCGTACTGGACTTGATCTTAATGCCTTTCGGCGGGTTACATACACAGCGGACCCACTGGTGTGAGCAAACAGGTCCCATAGCCGCGAAACAAAAAATTTCACAAGCCTCTGTGCTTTAACCGGGGAATCCACGAAGGCATCCCACCTCCATCTGCACCTCTTTCAAGGGCATCCCCGGTGGATACCAAGCCAAACGGCGGCATCCAATTGCAGTTCACCATCGAGCCCTTGTGTTAATTCACAGTATGCTCTCAGAATCTGCCGCTCTTGGTCGGGGACTGCTTATTCTTCGCAGCTGACCCGTAGGTCGTTCAGTTATCCGCCACCTACTGACCCCGATAGTAGCCTGAGCTCAGCCCTATCATGTATGTATGTATGTATGTATGTATGTATGTATATATGTATGTATGTATGTATGTATGTATGTATGTATGTATGTATGTATGTATGTATGTATGTATGTATGTATGTATGTATGTTATTGTTATAATTGTGTAAAAAAACGAGGTGGTCGGGGTTTTTTGCTCATATCTCAGAAAGTTATGGGGCGATTGTGCTAAATTTCAATAGCGATTCATTCCTGGATATTTCCAAGAGATTGATACCATATACAGATATGAGGAATATATAGTTGCTTCTAAAAGTTGATTTCACCCAACGCACGGACAGACGGGCAGACGGTCAGGGCTAGATCGACTCCCCTATTCATAAGCTTTCAGAAAATATGTAATTTATGGGGTCGGAAATGAAAATTGTAGAAATTGCAAACGGAATGACAAAGCTATATACACCCTTGTGCACCACAGGTGAAGGGTATAACAAGAACTCGTTTGTTTAAATTTTAAGCATTTTCCTGGACACAAGAGGTCCGTTATCATCTCGCGATAGCGAACAACATTCACGGTTACTGCTCGATGATGCCGATAGTCCATTCATCACACCAAACAGTCACTATTTGTGGTTGCATAGGCTTTTTACACATAATCGTTGATTCTCATTTATGTTAATGCGGCAATTTTACTTATTAACGAATCCATCCGCCATCTAACGTTTTTTTTTTTCAACAAGTGCTTATTTCGTGAGTGGTAACACTTACCTCATGTCTGATTTGACAAACAATTAGTTTTATCCTTCTGCTGAACGAATATGGTTGTATATACGCTTGAGCAACGCTGGGAAATATTGCGACATTTCTTTGGCAGATTTTGCCAAAAAAAAAATTATCTTTTCAGATGAAGCTCATTTTGATCTTGACGGGTATGTAAACAAGCAAAATTGTCGCATCTGGGCACAGAAAACCCGCACGCATACATTGAAAAGCCGATACACCCAAAGCGAGTCACTGTTTGGTGCGGATTTTGGTCCAGAGGCATAATTGGGCCATTTTGCTTCCGAAATTAGCAAGGAGTGGCCGTAGTCAATGGCGATCGTTATCGGGCCATGTTGAACGAATTTTTCTTCACAAAAATTGAAGAGGAGGATATTGGCAACATTTGGTTTCAACAGGACGGTGATACGTGCCACACAGCCGAAGTTACACTTTTTTATAGCATTTTCAAAAAAAAAAGTTATTTGGCGGACCCTTTTTGTAGCGTATTGGCGACTCTTAAAGTGGTTAGTGGGCTTTAGCTGTTGAATGAATCGAACTATGTTAGCGTGTTAATTCATATCTTTATTTATTATTATTTCTAATCAGGGATGTTTGTTAGATGGTCAATTGTTGGGCACGAAGACGTGGCGAGATTGACTGTTCTTCTACCATACTACCGCAAACAACAGCAATGATTTCCACAGAACTAACTAGGCGAGTGTGCACAGTTGTTGTCATATTACCCACTGACCCGATTTACTGAAATTTGCTCACAATTTTCCCGATTATGGTCGATTATGACGATAAAAGAAAATCACGAAGCAAAAAACTTAACGTTCAGGTGTCTCTCACAATTAACATTGTGTATTACGGTTAGGCCACTATCTTGTATAAATTGTTTTGTACGCGGAAATTATCAAGATAGCTGCAATACGCAAACGACATCTAAGTTTTGCGTTTATTGACTTAAAAATATATTTTTACTTTTTATTTTTTAACAGTTTGCTATACTTTATTTAAAGCAAATTTCGATATCATTATATTTCTTTTTTATTATTTTTGTTATAAAACCTATTTTTGTACATTAAGGTGTGAATCACAATTAATATCATGCGTTATGTTTGGATTAACATTCGTTATTACAATGTCCTATATTTTCCTTATTCAAATACCACCGGATGTCAAAATAACATAACAATAACAAAATAAATAACATATAACATCTATTGAGCTGAGTAAACTTTGTTAAGCCCTTATAAATAAAATTTCCATAGGATATCAATTTTATGAACCCCTTTATAAGATATTGTTAATTTTTTTTAAATAAGGCATTATTAAAGGTGATATATAACGCTGTCCTTTATTCCTCAAAATTGTGTCAACATTTTAAAAATAATGCATAAAACTTTTAAAATATTTTTTTGTGCTTATTTACGTAATGAATAAACTAATAAAGCAACTAACATTTCATTTTTTTGTGTTATCGACAGCGTCAGCTATTTTCCAATATTTGTGATGGCGTTAATGAAAACTTAAAAAATGCAATTAATATTAGTTTCTGTGCTGTGTAGCCACAAAAGATATTATTAAAAATAAGTTTGTGCCAGCACTTTTTCCTTTTTTGTTATTTTAATTAAACTGAATTGTATAACCAAATTTTCTATTATATGCTGCGATATTAAAAAAAATAAATAAATTTAATTTCAAAAGTTTTCTTAATGACACTTTTTACTTAGAAAAAAAACTGAGCGAAGAAGCAATCAATAAAAAAAGTTTTTATCACTTGTGAAAATAACTGAAATTTTGTATAATTACTATTATAGTTTCCAATTTTTTTGTTAATTTTTTTTTAATATGAAATTTGTAAATCATTTAAAATTTGCTTTTTTTTATATAAAGTTAGTAGTAGTGTTAAAAGTTTTATAATGTAGTTGCATTAAGTTCTTCTTTTAAAGGTTTCTGCATCCTGCAAATAATGTTATACTCTTTCCATACTTAACACTTTTTGAAAGTTGTTTGTGTGAACGTTTTTTCGTCTTCAGTCACTTTTCTTTTATTTTATTTTTTTTGTGTGTTACATTGTTGACAAGTAGCGTAATTTTTCATTCCATTAAACTGTCAGTTATAATTCTCTTAACATAAAAGAGCGCTTTTCTACGTGTCTTCTTTAACAGTGAACAACAGCAACAACCAAATCATCTACAACACAAATAACATTAAATGCGTGTTGGTAGTAAAAATTAAAAAAAAAAAACAAGACTAAAAATCAAGTGGCAGTAAAGTTTTATAGATTCAGTTCTTATGTTTTAAAATACTTTCACAAACAGCTAAAAGCTTTAAATCAGATCTCATGCTAAGGGCAAAAAAAGAACGAGTTAATGGCAGATTTCGTAAACATTTCATGGTTAAATACTTTAATGTTCTCAAGGAACTTACCAGAAACAATGAAAGTATTTTACATATCAGTGTGCGTAAAAATAGCAGAAGTGAAAGATTTTAGTTAGTTTTTATATCCTTGACTGGGAGTGTAGGGGGCATATGCCTGTTATTGTGTTTATACTTATCTGCAATAATGATAATAAATATTCTGATTCTCTATAGAAGGATGTGTCCTTTTAGCTATTTAAGTCTCCAAGTTTGAAACGCTGGGAAGTAATATACATAATACACATGACAACAAAGAGTAAAACTTTAGTTGGTAATAAACGCGAATGAAACAAATACGGGAACGAACGAAGAGAAGACAGCAACTACATTAATTAAACAGTCCGATTGTCAATATAAGAATATCAAAATCATTATCTTTAAAAATAATTAAATTATTCATATAAATATTAAATAATAAATAAATATATATTGAATTTAAAAGTGAAATCAAAACAGAACGGTTGTTTCTACTTAATAATTATTTGCCTAACTATGTGTGACGGTCTGCCTACCTATCCATCAAAATTAGCTTGTAAAGCCCAACCTTGCCTTACCGTCTTATTCGTAGTATTCATTTTTAAATTTAATTTAAAGTATTAAAGTGTGTTAATATTTGACAAAGGTTAGACAAAATGGACGTATCCACTGAAATCTATTGATTTCTACTCTAATAAATACATCTTTCTTAATTTGCAAACTTTAATAATTTACACACATTACAATACCAATTTTTTTAATTCGTTTTGAATATATGTGTGTAAGAAGTCTTACATGGAATTGAAGACCTATTTATCAAATATAATGTTAGTCATATTTGTGCAAATATTTGCCCAATGTGAAAATAATTTAAGACGCGTTACAGAAGATTTGTAATAAGCAAAAATTGATTGATATAAAAACAAAATACCCTTGAGTATCATAACAAAACAACAACATACGCTCTTACTTAACCTAGTAAAAACTCTTACTTGCCTGTATGTATTTTTATACGCAGAGAAACTAAGCTCCTCTTTTGTATGGCAACTGGCCGTAATCTGCATAAACTTTTTAAAAAGTATAGGTCGTTTAGGCTTTAATATAAAAACATAAATATTTATGTTTTCGCAATACAAGCTGTTTCCTTCCAAGTATGAAATATAAATAAATGTGAATTAGTCACTTAAAATAAATATTAAAAAATAATTGTTTGTATTGATTTTGCTCATTTAGCTGCTTCCAAGTAAACCATGCGGTTCAGTGTAAGTATAAGGTGCTTTACTTTGTTAAGAGCTTTTTTTTTGGATTTCAAAAGCTGGATTTACCCATGTATTTTGCTCGAACTTTGTGTCCAGCCTTTGTGTACAGAACTTTGTGTACACCTGAAAGACATTCAATTTTCTTTTGGTGTAAAAACAAACGGCAAATTAAATTTTATTTAATGTTTCTAATAATTCACAGAGATTAAATTTTATTTTCAAAAAAATAGAAAAATAATAAAATGAATAAATTAAAACTTATTTTAATTATGCAATTCGTGTATAGCGTTGTCAGATATTTATAATGTTTGCCAAAATAAGGGCTTAATTTTAAAGCATTTAAATCTTTTAAATTTTTTAAAATATTCTTGACACAATATTGTCATACATACAAACATACTTACATTCAGGGGGCAAATATAAAGATTTTGCATATTTTACTTAAATGTTTTGTATATTAATTCTTACCCCGACATCTACAAATACATTTTGATAAAACATGGCTGAACTGTATGTCGCCTTTAATTATTCAAGTAAATGGTGAATTTATAAGAGAGACCTTATTCTTGTACGAGTTTAGTAAAAAGGATTATTTTTGAAGAATATTACTTAAAAATTGTTTTTTAACAACATTTTTTTTCACATTGTTATGTTAGATATTTTTTTCCTTTTTAGTAAAACATTTTTGGGTTCAAAGCAATCCATAAGAAGAAAGATGAAAGAGTTTATTATTAAAAAAAAAAAAATAAAAAAAAATTAAAAAAGTGAATAACTTTATCTTTTTTTAATAAAATGTTATAAGTCAATAAGTACCTTTTATTAAATAAAAATCTTTTTATTCGCTAGAAATGGTCAATCATTTGAAAAATTAATTTATTAGATAAATAGTTTGTAAAAAAGATTAAAAAAATATGTAAAAAATTACCAATATATGAAAATATAGTAAAACTTAAAAAGCTCAATGTTGTGGTATTTATATAACTGCTATGCTTTATAAGTATAAACTTCACTCAAAGTGCTTCTGCTGGACTAGTCACTATCCAATAAAATATAATGCTGTGGACAAGCATGTTTATAAGAGAGAAATGGTAAAGTATTACTTACAAACTAACTTACGGAAGCCATTGAATTTATATGGTGAATTCCCACTTTGAAGCCTTAATTTTGTAGCGCCTTTTTAAAGCGCACTGTGTTCAGTATTTAAATGATAGTCCTACGCAAAGCATTAAATATTCACTCTTGCAAACCTGCTTCATAGTAAGCGATGGTTGGATACACTTGCAATTAATTATTTTATAAGATTTTTCACAAGTATATTCATTTTAACTATTGCATTAAAGTAAAAATTTTTTCGAAGTTTATAAGCGTACATCCGTTTGAAAATTTAATCTTAGTAACTTGAAAAAGTTGACTATGTTGCTGCGTACACAGAAAATAACAAATTAAAAACAAAACTGAGTAAAATATAGTTTGAAAAAGGACCTATCGTATGAATTTTAAGTTCAGTCAATCAAGTGTGAGAAAAAATTAATTCTGTAAATATAATTTTATTTTAAACGATATTTAAACAAAATAGCAATAACAAACGTAAATAAATTTATTGGAAATGAAATAATTTTGGAAGATCTAAGTTTGTTAAAATATTACAGTACATTTTTATATCACTTTTTGCGGTCATAACATAACAGTACAGAAATCTTTGGCGAACGGATAAAAGTTAATTAATCCGAGCAAAATTTTGTTATTTGAAAACGCCGCTAACATAGGGCAGATATTTGTCTTGTTTTTTAAATATTCTAAAACCACTAAATATAAAAAGAATCCGATGCCGTCAGTTAGCTATTTAAGTTTATATTTATTTATAGGGTGTTTAAATGTTGATTTTTAATAAAACACTAATTGTATAGGAAATTATTGTCATTTCTTTTTATAACGATAATATTGTTAAAAAAATATCGGCCAAATAGCCGTCTCAACCCAGGCGACACACCTCCATCCGATGGTCCAAATTTTCAATGACAATGTTTATGTTCAATTGTTGTACACGATGATGTGTTGGGGTCGACTGCTCTATTGCCACAGTAACACGAAAAACAGCAATATTTCCCATTCAACGAACTAAGATGGCATTAACAGATGTTTTTACATTTCATACAGACCTGTTTTAATAAAATTTAAATATTTTTCACAATTCCCGCGATCGTGGAGGAACTTGAATGATTGAGTTGACCAAAAGAATCACGAATTGCACGAAATGCAATTTGATATAAACGCCCATTTTCACATAAGCCTGAATAGCTTTAACGCGTTGCTAGATTGCGTATCTTTCCATGGTTCAAATTGAGTTAGACTGAAATTGAGAAATGTCAAATGAAATGCAAAGAAAAAAAATACTTGACGTTTAGGTGTGGTTCACACACCGCTCTTGCTCTTGCGAATCAATAGAGTTCATAAATTTTGAATTTAATTCAATATTTGCAATATCCAATTTTTTGTAAAAACAGTTTTTTCTATATTTTTTTTACCTGTACTTATCGGATGGAAAATCTTTTCTATGTTTGATGTAAATATTAACTAGTACACCTAATTAGGTGTGACTGTTGTTTACAGCATTAATATTTTCTATTGAATATACGATATCTTTTAAGTCCACCAATGCGTCAAAGCTAATACATATACTGCTGTTACGAATCAAAATACTCTCTTAAGAAATAATGGTAGGGTACTCATCTTGCAACATGTTTATATAACCATCCAATTTTCGTTGATGCATAGTGTATGGTTATGTTTATGGTTTCAGTTCTTTTTGCACTCGGGGTTTCGAAAATATTAAAATATTTTTTTTTTATATTTTGGTAAATTAATATTGGCAGCATAGTGTACACGGCTGTTTTTTTTTTTTGTTTTTCTCCGATTCGAATCATTTAAAACCAGAAAGCTGTGAAAATGATTTGGTCGATCCTAAATTAGATAGGTTAAAGACAAATGACGGAAATCGGTTTTTTTTTTGCTAAAAATTTAATTTTTTATTTTATAATTTTATAAAATAAGCACAAACATCTATACATATATAAACTTAGAAAATCGAACAGTTTTTTTTTCATAGATTTTTTTTTAGTTTTACTGAAGTCATATATTGAAACGAAGGTTCCTGTAAAAAATCTGAAAACAATTGAAAATATCACTTAAATGTTTTAAACTAAAAGTGCGAAACAATTTATTTGTTTTACTTTATTTGATTTCAATGTGATTTTTTTAGATTTAATAAAAAAATAAATATACTTATGTGCCCCTTATCATGAAAGTGGTATCAGTTTGAAAAAACAAAATATAATGAGTTTATCATTTTCACCACCTCATATTATCTTCAACTTAACTAGTTCAATGTAATGAAATTAATCATTTATGAATGTTTGTAATAAATATCAATTTTAAATGCAACTCGTTAGGGTTAATTATGAAAACGATCTAAGTCTGGTCTGTGCTATAAATTTAATAAAAATTAACAGTTTAAGTTAAAAAATATTGAGCAAATTTCTATTGAAATAGCTTTAAAAACTTAATTAAAAAATCAAAAACTTTTTAAACATTTTTAATTAATATAATCACTTCTACAATTAAAATTTGGAATTAATAAAATTTTAATTATTTTTCAAAAGCATTAAAGTATTAATTTTATTAATAATAATAGTATGCAATTAATTTTGAATTACACATTTTAGATGAAGACGAAAAATATATGAAAATATTGGATTATTTCCAATTTATACGACCATTAGAATATTGAAAGAAGAACAATATAAAGATTATATATATTTACTTACTACCTCACGTGCCAACAGTTATAGAAAAATATTTTATGGACCTTTATTTCGTTTCACTTTTAATTAATAAATATTCATGAATTGCTTTTTTTAAATTATTTTTTAATTTCTAGTTTGTAATGAAAATGGTGTAAGTCAATATAATCTCATAAAACGACTTTTCCGTATGAGATGCACACAAAATTTCACATTCTTAACAAATGTTTATTAGTTGATATTAATTTAATCTAAGACTTAAATGTTACACAATATAGAAATATTTTTTAATTTTTTCAAACCTAAAACATTAAATATCTCAAAACAAAATTTATATGACTTAGGCCACTTTCATAATTAATGGCTCATTTTCAAATTTTTTTATTTCTTTACAACAGAGTCTAAAAATCGAATAAAATTTTAAAGGATGAAATGAGTTAATGAGGATAAAATTTACTAGATTTGTGTATTAGTATGTAGACTACCGTCAAAACGTTAAAATTGAGATACGATTTTTTACAGTATTTGATGTAAATAAATTACAAAGAATCAATCAGTCTTTTTTGGAATAAAAATTTAAATTCAAATAAGAAACTTTTTCTCTTTGTTTTGGTTGATGTGTCTTCATCACCAATATTCTTTTTTCTTTTAAGTACTTACTTAATTTTAGTATTTTTTTGATGTTTTAATGTTTGTAATAAGATCTTTGAAGTGCATGAGTGTATAAAAACTTTGTTATTTAAAATTATATTGAACATACATAAATGATTTAAAAGATATTAGTCCGAACATATTGCAGACGGATGAGAAATGAATTTTCAATAATATAAGTATAATATTTTAAATAGCAACTGTCAAGGTAATATATTTTGTAAATTTAGTTAAAGCAAATTATGTCGACAACGATTTTAAAGGAGGAAATTGAATTGATACTAAAAAGAAATGTATATTGTATTATTTATAATACACATATAGTGCTCCTTATTTAAGTTAATTTTCGAAAAAGTAATTTAAAAGAATAATTAAGAGTCATATATGCGACAATCACAAATATTAAATACGCTACATCATTTGAAGGTGCCATCAATTATTTTTTTTTATACTCGCCACCAAAAAAATGGTGGGGGTATATTCATTTTGTCACTCCGTTTGTAACACATCGAAATATCCATTTTAGACCCCATAAAGTATATATATTCTGAATCAGGGTTTGATTTGATGACGATCTAGCTATGTCCGTCCGTCTGTTCGTCTGTTGAAAGCACGATAGAGGTCGCACCGAAAAAGCTAGGGGGCTCAAATTTTGCCAGAATCTTTCTTATAGACAAGGTTTGTTTAATATTGAAAATGGGCTAAATCGGAATATTAAGAAGCGAGTTATAGCTCGAAAAGCAAGAGTAGGTCGAAAAAACCGTGTCCTTCAAACATCGAATAAAATGGAATTGTGTCCAAACGCATTAACGTAGACTCATGAAACTCGAATATATATTTCCTGAGTAAAAACAATATTTTTCCCTGAAAATTATCTAAATCGATGCATTAGGAGAGGAGTTATCGATCAAAATGTACGAAAATTTATACCGCACAGTGTATTTTTCGGTATATTTAAAAACAAAAACGTCATAAAAGCAACAAAATTGGATGTATGACTCTGAAATTTTGCACACTTTGCTTCCTGGTGAGACGCTTTTTTGTAACGGAAAATCAATGTGCCACACCCACTTTTACGCCCACCTCCCATATAACGTTTTACCTAAAATTCATATAATTTCTCTATTAATAAAGATTTTGGAATAATAAAGGGCAAAAACAACTTTGACACGCCTACTATAACGCCCACTTTTCACGTTATCTACCGCTAATGAAATTTAAAAGCTCATAAAACCGCCAAAAATAAGAGGTATGATGATAAAATTTTCTACGTATATCCCACAAGGCAATGTCATTACTATGCCAAAAAATTAAGGTGCCACGCCCACTTTTACGCCCACCTCCCATATAACGGTTTAACTGAAATTCATATAATTTCTCTATTAATAAAGATTTTGGAATAATAAAGGATTATATTGAAATACCTCAATTTTACTCATTAGCAAAAACAACTTTGACACGCCTACAATAATGCCCACTTTTCACGTTATCTACCGTTAATGAAATTAAAAAGCTCATAAAACCGACAAAATTAGAGGTATGAAGATCAAATTTGCTACGTATATCCTTCTAATCAATGTAATAATGTAAAAGTTTAGGTGATACGCCCGCTTTAACGCCTACCTCCCATATAACGGTTTATCTTAAATTCATGTAATTTCTCTATGGACAAAGTTTTTGTGGTGGTCAAAATTTTCAATGACAATGTTGATGCTCAATTGTTGGGCATGATGATGAGTCGAGGTTGACTGCTCTTTTGCCACACTATCGCAAAAAACAGCAATGGTTCCCATTCAACGAACTAAGAAGGCATTCACAGATTTTCTAACATTTTATACAGACTTGTTTTGCAGAAATTTAAATACTTTTTACAATTCTTTCGATTGTGGACGAATTTGAACGATTATGTTGATCAAAACAATTACGAAGTGCACAAAATGCATTTTGTTTTGAACGCCCATTTTTTTAAAAAACCTGAATAACTTTAAAGCGTTGCTCATTTGCGTATCTTTCCACGGATCAAATTGAGTAAGTTTGAGATTGAGAAATGTTAAGTGGAATGCAAAAAACAAATTTAAAGACTAGGTTTAGTTCACATTCAACATGGGCCCTTAAAATCTAACCACCCTCTACAAAGAAAGTGATACATATTTTATTAAAAAGAGATTATTCCATAATGATTAACAAAATAATAAATATTGTGCTTTAAATGTACACAAAATTGGTGGTGGGTATAAAAGATTCGGCACAGCCGAATATAGTGCTCTTACTTGTTAAAATCTATATCGTTTATACTACTGTTTTTCGACATCTGGCAAGATTTCGTTTTCAGACCAGTTTACATTTACAAGGTGGTCTTAGAGGCTCTCTATGCTCTACTTCTTCAAAATTCAAACTCAATATAAAAAAGTGTAAACAATAAAGTACTTGTGCAATTGCAACCACCTTGTATATTATGATTGAATTTTATTTTATGCAGCGTAGTATATTTTATTACAAGTAAATAAAGACCACAGTTGCATCACGAAGTAATACTAGATTTTAAGTAGATTCTGTCAAAATCTAGTTGAGAAGTAGATTTCGTTTTGTATTGGAAATCTGGTAGAAATGAACAAGATTTCGCTCAAAATTTCGTAAGTACTAGATTTTTTGTAGGTGTAAATGTAGTTTAAGTCCAAAATTGAGAAATATCAAATGATATGCAGAAAAAAAAATTGACGTTTATGTATGGTTGACATCCAACATCGGCCCTTAAAATTTAACCACCCTTAATTATGCTACTGTGATGATGGAACTCTATATTTATATACATAAAGTACGATGCATTTTTTTGTCATGTAGAAACACACACACGAACATATTATAACAACTTTAATTTAACTACCTTTCATTTCACTATAACAATTGCATTATCTACCAATCAATAAGAATTATGATTCGGTAGAAAAGAATATTTTACTTCTGCGCAAAAATAGTCTTTTGTTGTTGTGAAAATTTTATTACAGCATTCTTTTATTATACGCTTGATATGAATAATTAAATTAATTCACACAGAAATAAGATTGTGGTAGTGGAATTAAATGGCTGTGAGTAAAAATCCGCACAGATGTATTACTCGCCTGCTCATATACACATTTATTTATTCGGAAGTTAATGCAATTCAATTATTGGATTTTTAACATGAAAAATTAAACACACACACGTTGATGTATAAAATAAGTTACGAAAATATGCATATTTCAAGCAATATTTAATACATTTTCTTTTTGTGTTATTTACTCACACAAATACAGTTTTAAATTTTTTCGAATGACATATTTGACGAACTTGTGGTATGTAGGTAGGAAAAGGGATGCCGGAATTAAGATACATTTCCAATACCCATACTCAAATGCAAATGAGATACACTGTATTCCCTTTGATAAAGAAAACCTGAAATAATTACAAAAAAAGAACACCTTTTCTTCACGCAGAGAAAAACCATGGTTGTGGTAATCATAATCGGAAAGCCAAAATACTATGATTAAATTCTATGATTTTGATTGAAGCACAAAATGGTTACAAGTTGTTATTATTATATTTAACTAAATTACTATCATATTATGACTACAAATTAAATGGAAAATCTATGATCATTTCTAATACAAATTAATGTTTCTTATTATTTGTTATATTGATTGTAGCTACTCACCTTTATAATAACATTTTTTTACAAGTAGTATTTGAAATTTTATCGTTTATTTGCATTATTTTTTTTTTATTTTAAATTTTCCACATTTTTATCACATGTCAAACTTTTAAAATAAAATTTATTTAGCAAGAAAAAGAACAGTTGAAAACAAATTATAATTAAACAAAAATCATAGCTTGATTGCTTTGTAACCATATTGGTTTCTCACAAACTGTTTAATTTTAATTTGCAATTTTAAATGATTTTGAATATAATGTTATATTTGCAAAAACATCATTCTATTTTTGTCTTAAAAAACTTCTAAGTCGTACAATTTTTAAGGACAACCGTATCGAAGTTTTTATGAAAAGTAAACATTAAATGATTATATATTTAAACAAAAACTTGATTGGCGGGATATAATATATAAAAAATATAAAACTATTACTTGTTTTCGATACCAAATATTGTTGTGACACATGTGCTACCATGATTTTTCTTTGCCTCTAGACATCAAAAAACATGTAAATATCTATTCTTACATTGTGAAATTTGTTTTTGTATTTTCTACATCAATAGAAAAATTTGTGAAGGTTGTTTTTCTTTTTACAATCAGCATTTGGTAACACTTTCATTAGAGGTGTAAAGGGTATATATGGATACCTAACAGCGAATTGGCATCAGAGAACTGCAACGAGCACCTATTTTTGATTTATGGTACTCGCCTTAAAACGAGTTGCGGTGTAGTTAATACAGCCTATTGCTTTTGTATGTACTCGCCAGGCTCTTAAGAACTTGTGTTTGCAACATACGAGCCTTTAGCCAACACAATGAAATTTATATGTGTTCTGTATTGTATTGTTTTGTAAATATACTACAACTAATTTACTCTTTTTTATTCAATGTTCTCTATCTGCCCTTCACTGATCTAGAGTTATAATTGTCTGAGTGCACAAGTGTTTACTCGCGGCATTCGTCATTCGTAGTAATATTTAAAGCAGCGTTGCCAGATGGTTTAGGAAAAAATCAATGATCGTATATTTAAGTAAAAATGTAAGGCTAAATTCATTATAAAATAAAATGAATTTAAAAGTTATTACATGAAAAATGTTCGTGGAAAATTTTATTTAAAACATATAATGAATGCGACGGGCTTATGAATCACATTTTTTTGTACGTCAATTTCATTTATAAGTAAATATTTTTTCAAAAATATTGATCAATGGCAACGCAGCGCAGTCTGTCATTTCATTGTGCGACGTAGACACAGAATTTACTTTTTATATATTTATACATTTTTGACAACAAATTTTACAACAAACACACAATTATATTCTATGATGCTAAAGATGCACATAATAACATTTTTTTAAATGGCTGAGTGTGCTCTTTGTGTAATTTTTAATATAATGTATTTGAAATTTTATAGATAATAATAAACAAAATACTTTAAAAAGAATTACTACTTTTCATCCATAAAATAAACAACAAAACATGCACTGAATTATTAAAACGCCTAAAATCGTCTAACCTACGACAAATCATAAACTCTGACAGCCACGTTTTTACTAAATGTTGAATTATAAATACACGAACATATACTAAATGAATATGCCGTGAATGTTATTGTTACGAGCTGGTCGTAACACTTAAGTCTTGTAAGCTAAATACAAAGAAGTTGAACTCATTTAATTAATTTTTCATCTATGATACTTTAGACCAAAAAGAGGAAATATTTGAATCTTTGTGTGATCTAAGTTCAATGACATCGGCTAGTGCTCTGTACTGATTATTTATTGCTTCAAAGTTTGTTTGTTCGTGTGGAAGCATTTTCACCAGAAGAGGAACTATTGAATTTATTTCTCCCATAATAACTTTTCCTGGAATAAACTTATCAGACCATTTTAGTACTTCATAATTGAAGTCTACCTTACATGCTTTCCAATCATAAGTAAAATAAAATACATATAACAACAGACAAGGCAAATTCATGTAGCAGGTGGTGCCAAATTAGTAGGTGATTTTTGTAAGAAGTTTGCAATAAAGTAGATTTTGTTGTTGCAGACTTGACACCACCTGGTACATGAATTCGCTTTGACAACAGCATTGCAACAAAATCAGAGAAGCTGACAGAATAAAATAAACAAATAAAATTCATGAGAACATGGACAAAATTATTGTTGCTGTATAGTCAGACATTGGAATTTTTAAATTGTACCAAGTAGCTCGCGGTAGTACCACGGTACCAACAAGGTCAAAAATGTACCATAAAAAGTACAATTGTACCATAATTTCCATCCATGGCCTGAATAAATAACAATTTACGTATACTTATTGTATATTACTCATACGCCCACATAGACTCAGTCATTTAAATCATTGAAAAAAATTCGCGCATCAATGATTTAGGACATATGACACCATGAACTGTACAACTTAAATCTACATGGGTTTATTATAACCTACCTAAGGGGTTCCACATTACCCTCCAATTTTTCAAATGACGACTTTTGAGGTACCTCTAAATATTGGTTTATAACTTATTTTAGGATAAAGAAAATTTAATTTATGTGATGTACTCCGCTAGGCAACTAATCAATAATCACACAGCAATCAATTTGGTAGGAAAATTACCGCTATTTTTTTAAAGAGAGTATAAATAAAAATAGGGGTTCCACAACACCCGAAGTTACTCTGGTATTATCAACTCTTAGATTACACATTTACTGCTATATTCACAAAAAAATATTTTATTATTTTTTAAGGCTTATTTGCCAAATTTCTGCGCAACATCTGTCAAATAAGGCTTTAAAAAACCTAAACTATTTTTTATAAGTTCGGCTAAAAATTACCGCAACCCAATGATAAATAGTTCATCCGACAAGGCATGTTTGTAACGGAGAAATGTAGAAGTTACACTCACAAACTAGATTCAGAAATTTATGAAATTTGTTTGGAGAGTTTTCAATTTAAAGCCTTTAAATTATGAAAGCCTTAGTATATATGGTCTTGCATTCTCCTCTTTCACAAACCTGCTTCATAGTAAGGGAAGGATAGATGCACTTGTAAGTAAATAATCTGGTCGAAAGGCTACATCACACGCTCATGGCGGATGGATTCATGCACGATGAGTGCATGGAGAATGACATCAGTATCTTTACTGATGGGTCCTTTATGGACGGAAGGGCAGGTGCTGGTGTGTACTCATCTGAGTTGAACTTATCCTGCACCCTGAATCTGGGGGAGTACGTGTCAGTCTATCAGGCAGAAATGCTTGGTTTGCTGCACGCGTTGGACCACCTGTTGGAATGTTGAATGTATGGGAAGAGAATTCTTATTGCACTTGACAACCAGTCGGTTATAAAACGTATGCAGCGGATAGATGTGAACTCCTCTTTGGTGCTTGAGTGTGATCTAAAGCTCAATAGGTGTTCCTCTACAAATGAGGTAACGCTGATGTGGGTTAAGGGACACGTGGGCATAGCTGGGAATGAGGCTGCTGACGAACTTGCGAAGAAGGGGTCTGAGGCTGCATTCTGCGGACCGGAACCCAGAACTGCTCTGGGTAATGGGTTAGTGCGGGCAAGGGTCTTTCAATGGGTGAATTTTATAAACTTGCGAAGGTGGATGGAGGGAACCACGTGTAGACAGGCCCGTATGGTGCTCAGGGAGCCACTTGGCAGGGGTGCAGTGAAGATACTCGGTTTTAATCGGAGTATGATGACCTGGATCACTGCGTTGATCACAGAACATGGTAACTTCAAATATCATCTGAAGAGGATGCAGATCGTAGATGATGATATCTGTAGAATGTGCCTGGAGGATGCCGAGACGGCAGCGCATGTAGCATGCGAGTGTCCGGCGTTGGCGAGCGGAAGATTATGGATCACAGGCAAGCACACTTTAAGTGTGAGTGCGATGGGGGACCTTAGTCTGAGGGAGATGCTGGCGATTACAAAGGACTGTGCGATGAGGATTGTCGACAATCACCAGTCGGCAGTGTGAAATCGTTTTCCTAGTCCAGAGCAAACGCTGGTTGTGGCGCGGGACTCAGTGATTGAAGGTATACTGATCGGTAGACACGAAATCACTGAGGAGCGAAGGGGGTCGAAAGGGACCCGTGATAGAAGTGGTCTGCTTCGATATTCCCCCAACATGTGTAAGTAAATAATCTACTCTCCACTGAAGAAAAGCTATTTCATTACAATCGATATGTAATTGTTTCTAAATTAACCTAGACCTGCATAGACATTCATATTTGATACTTGTTTCACTAACATGACAAAAGATATAATATCTTTAGCAAATTATGATTATCACAAAACATTTTTGAATAGTTTATAGTTTATTTAGTTTCAATACCCCCTAATAAGAATATACGCATAAAATTAAATATATTTTTATAACAAGTTAAACATATAACTATGGTCACTCAATTTAACTGCGAAAATATTAAATAAAAATTTTATAAAAATCCTTAAATTAAGAAGTGCTTCACTTTATTAATATCTATCATGCGTATGCACATACACAATTTAAACAAAACTTATTAAATTAGAGAATGTAATATTTATATAAACAACCTTTTTGATCTATCCTGCCCTTAAAAAAGGATGTGAAATTTATTCCTTTAACTTCAACTTAAATGTTCAAAACCTTTTTCTGCTTTTTAGTGAGTAATGTCAGCGTGTCGCTTTGCCAAATAAATTTAAACATCTTAATACTAAACATTAGGAAAAAAAATGCACTTCAGACTTTTGGAAATTTCACCTTATCTTTAATAGCTCTTCACTGCCTTGTCAAGTGCATATGCCATTTTAAAGGATAACACTAAGGAATTCTCTTTTCTTTTTGAATATAAATTATACTATTATTATACACTGATTTTTTATTCCTTTATAAACAAGTTTCAATTTACATTGTATTTACTTGTATACTTTACCTTTATATACCCTTGTCATAAATTCATTATATTTTCTATTTCAATTTGAAGATAACAAAATTATAGAATTATTGCCCCAAATATATATTTTTTGTATAACATTAAGCTTCATAGCAAAAACTAGGTAATGGCTGGTTCTTACTAAAGAAAATACCTTTCAATGACTATTACATATCGTCTGTCTTACTTAGAAGTATTTTAGTAACGACTTGCTTTATAATGTAATACATAAGTAACAATTTGCAGACATTTGCTTAGATTCACTCACAATATAATTTCTTGTTGGCAAATTTGCTAGAAGTCATTCAAATACACAACTTTTTATAATTCTTATTTAGTTTAACACGCATAGGGTATAAGTAATAATTATTTTGACAACAGTGGCAAAGCATTTCATTAACAATGTGATGACTTGTATATTTTTACTGATTTTTAAATTTCAAATTAACGTCTCGCAGAATATTCTAACCGAATTTTTGTCCTTAAAAGAAACGAACGTCTTCTGAAAGTCCATAATAGTAATGGGATATTTAGGATATTAAAATCAAGTACTTGCCTTCAGTGACTTCGCCGTGTTAAAATAAGAGCTTAAGATGCCAAATTGCAAGTTGCAAAGAAATGTTTTCTATTACTTTCAACTCATTATTTTGTAATGTGTTTTTTAATGGATTTTTAGTCAGCGATCAGATTGTTTAAAATAAATCTGTCATAATTAAGGATAAATAAATAAAAATGATACTGTCTTTGGCAGTTGAATTTCAAAGTGTTAAAAAATTTATTTGTCTCAAAGCAGAAATCTAAAATATGATTAAACTATTTTTATTTTAGAACTTGGCTGTCGAAAACCTTCCTTTTAATTTATTTCTTTTTATTTATTTTTTATCGTAGAGTTTTTTATTTAAGTTTTCTCATTTGACATTTTAATTCCAATAATATAAAACGTTATACTTATTACTAAAGTTTCGACGACAGCAATTTGTGTTTTATTACATAAAACGTCATATCGACGTTTATTGTGTATGAAGGCAGATAAATCATTTAGCATTATAGAATCAGTTTTTTTTCAAAATTTTCTGCAGCTGTCAAACCTTTTCTTTTTATACGTTGTTTGCATTAGGCAAATACAAAACAAGGAAAACAAATTTGAATTGAATTGAAAAAATAATAAAACTAAAAAACAAAAAAAGAAACGGAGAATTGTTTGACATTTGCAGGAAAATATAAAAAAAAAAATCTTCGTGTTTTTTGGCACGATATACCCTGTTTTGTATTAAAAATTGTAAACAAAAACTTTATTAGAAAAACAAATATATAATAATAACTTCCGTTGTCAAACTTTTTGTTTTACTTAAACTAAATTTTAGTTTTATTGAGACTCTAGTTTCATACTTAACATTCTTATTACAACAAAGAATTTTTAAATTTTTAGTGTTTAATGAAAGAATATTTTGAAAATGTATGCTCTGCTGACACAAGCCGAGTGAAATGTATTATTCCGAAACCAGCTGTGATTTCATTATTAGCATAATTTGATCTATGATTGCGTATTGGATATAAGAACCATCTATTTAGCTCCCACATTTTAAGTTAATTAAATTTGGTAGCCGCATTTTTCATGCTTCTTTAACACAATGAGTTGAATGAAATTTCTTAAAAAAAAAATTACGTTAAACATCCTTTGGCAGGTGTATCGTTTCTCATAGAAATTTACCTGATTTTCGTAAAGTGTAGTTTTTTTTGCAATAAAATCAATTTCTTGTTACAAAATCAATGATTTACGGCAATAATTTTTTGGATCAGCAGACATAAATTTTAGAATGACTGGTAATGCTTTGCAGCCATCATTAGTCATTAGAATTGTCCCATCTCCGAAAGTTTTTGTTTCATTCTGAATATATTTGTGTGCTATTTCGCATTCATCTTAAACCTGTTTCATTAATTTTGCACATAATTGAGTGGTCTTAAGTTATTTGGCATTTCTTACGGATTATACTGGAACCAAGTTTAAGAAATTTGGTCCCTGGATAGTGTGTACAGCACATCGAAAATTGTTCAGGAATGCTGGGTGTCTCTTGAGAAAATAGCGAGATATTCGACGGTAACCCTTGTATGCATTCCGTGGTATTATGATATTGATGGTAATAATAGGGCCGATGCACTTGCAAAAGCCGGTACCACCTTAGGTTCGGTTGAATCCAGTTGTGCATTAGGTATTTTCTTGTCAAAGGAAAAGCAGCTGATCTCGCTACGATTCTATCTGGATGCTAAGGAAAGATGGGTGAGAGAACCCACTTTCATTAAAACAAGAAAGATCTGGCCTAATATAGATGCGCATTGGATGCAAATTCTTCTTAAGAACTACATAGCGGTCATTACCGGACACTGGGTTATAGGAACACGAAAAAGTTAAGTATCCCTTAAAACGACTTCTGCAGAAGTTACGACAACGAGGAAGAGAAGGAGACAACTGAACATCATCTCTGTAATTGTCCTGCATTCGGGGACCTGAGACACCAGATTCTAGGTCTCGAATACTTGTTAATAAAACTTGTCTTTTCACATGTGATCTGGAAAGGATTCATACCTTTATAAACAGGACAGGATGGGTGAAGAACGGCAGCCAGAGGACGTAGATGAACGGGCGTTGGTATCACAATGGGACCCAACCTACTCTAATCCAAGTTTAGGAAATTTGTTTCAACAAACAACCATGTTTTTTCCATGGCTGTGCCACTTCAACTTTAGTGGAAGTAGTTTAATAATTATCTTTATTTGGTTAGGGCGTACCACTATACCTCTACTTCATAACTCTAACTGAAATTTAACTAGAAATCTATGGATGAGCAACGTTCCATAAAATATTTTAATACTGCCCACTTATTCGAGCATCAAGTTGCAAAGTTTTATAAAAATAAGACAACTAGGATTAGTATAGGCATTCACTAGACTCTAGTGGCATAAAAGGTTCACCGTATACCGTTGAGTATGAAATATTTTAACCAGGCTATTTTAAACAGATGGATATTAAAGCAAAATATTGGTCTTTGTAAGGGAAAAACATCACAATATGATACTTAAAAAGTCAACAATTAGGATTCTTAAGATCGACAGTAGTGTGGCAATAGTTAAACAATTTTATATTTTATTTATATGATCACGGACCTTACCAGCTTTTATAGACTTATTATATCATTTTTTTACGCTGGAACTCTATGATTGCGCAAAGTTTGTTTTTTTAAAATGTTTGCAAATTTAAAAATCAAAAATTATATCATCTGCTTCAGCTAATCTTGATTGATAAATGGTGTAGGTAACACGAATTTGTCTTCCATACATATAATAGTACAAACAAAGAAACAAAAAAACATTTGATGGCAAATCAAATTATGAAAATAATATTGTTAACAATCCGTGAGTGTTTTTTTTTTAGCAATATCCTTTCAGCTACATGATGTAAAAAAAAAAACAAAACAAAACTATAAATTTTTTATTCGATTGACTGTGAGACAATACAGGATATTTTTGTCATGTTGACACTTCTACAAATTTATTCTCTTTCATTATGTGTATTTTTAATGAGACTCTATTGTAAGTTTACAAAGTTAGCAACAAGTTTTCAGTATTGATTTTCAGCCACTTGTATATGTGTACGTACATATAATAGGAAACAAATGCAACAATTTGGCTTAATTAAATTTTCAATTTACTGTGAACAAAAAAAACTTACAAAAAAGAGCATGAAAGACAAAACAAAATTTCAATCAGTTGCGATATCATAACACATACAAAACGGAAGACTATAAAAGTCAATTCCACTCTTAAAAGCATGAATATCTACAAGCACATTCTACATGCAAAAACTCGTTAGGATATAGCAAATAAATTGTCATGTACTACTGCAACATGATGTCAATTATGACAAGTACTTTCTTCTTTCTAAGTGTGATTTTGTATGACAACCAATTTTGTCACATTCAAGTCAGTCAATCGAACAAACACTCATACAGTAGAACAAACAATGGAAACACACAATACTCATCTTTGCATCAATAATGAGCATGTACATGTCTAACCAATAGAAGAAGAAGAAGTTATATAAAAGTTAGGAAAAAAATTCAACACTTAAGCCTACATTGAATACTAGGTAAAATATCTGCACACATTCAACACTCATACATGTGATAGAGAACAATATATCGAACACTTGTGTCGAATATCGTGCAATAATAGTTGCTAGTGAAATTAAAATACATTTCTGGATAGAAAAAAATTTAAATATAAAGCAGAGAACAATCGAATAAATGTCAATAAAATTAGCGCACAAATGTCGGCGTTATTGCAAAGTATAATTTTAACACTGAATGCTTCGCAGCTGTGTTTCACCACCCTATTACACTACTCGTATTTCTTTCGAAGAAAAAAAAAACACGACACACAAATATGACATCATTAAGGCAATATGTCTATTCAGCCTACATTTGATATACTTGACTTGATAATATAATAGAGTGCTTATATATGCATGTGTAAGTTTGCACATATAAAACGCATTTTACTCACACTGTCTTTCTCTTCTATATGCATGTTCTCTATTTGACTATCTGCATTAAAACTTCTACTATAATTGACATTTTAATAGAACAAGCGATGCAGTGGTAATATATCAGTGAAAATATAATTGCAAATTGTAAGTAGATTGCAGACGCATAAAATACATGAGTCTAATGAAATATTAAATTAAAGTTATACGAATATGCACATACACATACGGATGGTTGTGTTAATTTGTTAAATCCTACAGTTTATAAGAATTTAATTTAGACTAATAGCGTGCACAAGTTCTTATACAATTTCCTTCTTAGAAGCAGTGATTCCGATGTGAGTGTCAAAAACGCTAATAGACTAACAAATTGTGTATATATTCATTCAAAGTATTAATTTGTGTTTAGAAGTAATTTTTTTTTTTTAGATTTGTAGTCAAATCAAATCAATCAAATGCAAAGTTATTAGGATTTTAAAAATCGTCTTCACTTCATAAATTTTTGTTACATGAATGTGTACTCTAAAGCAAACGTTTTGATATTGTATTGCGTAATATTCCTATACAATATTGAAGAAACTGTTATACACAATACGAATTGCAGCGATGGTAAAATCATCATATGCAGTACAAATTTTGCAAATAATCACATTTACTTTCCACTGTACTATAAACCACTTTTAATCATCTACTGCAGTATTACTAGCCTTTGGATAAATGACAGCAGTCAATGGATTTTACAATAGCTGTAACATTTTTTAATCTACCCGAATTATTCATATTTTACATATCTGTAAACATTTTCTCCATCCGATATCTATAAAATAAGCATAAGTTAAGCATTTGCAAGGTTTTTCTCTGTGATTCAACTTTTTATTTTTAGTTTTTCAAAAAGGTGGTAAAAAAAATTTTTTGTTGTCCTATTCTATTGTTTCCCATTAATTTTCACGATCAAAATCAAAGCCTTAAACATATTTTACGTGTCACTCTTTCAAAAGTAAATCAACCAAAAATTTATTTTATTTCTGTGTATAAAAACTAGATTTATACTTAGGCCAAAAATATATTGCAAATCTTATGTAAAGGATCATAAGGGTCTATAAATTGTTTGATAACATAAAAGATCTAAATTTTCCTTTTGAATATTTATTATAATAATATAAACAAATAAAGCTTAGCTGCATTTGTTGTTTTGTTTATTAACCGACTATAAAGCATTTTTTTTTTTGCTTGAAAGAAATTAAATTTGAATTTCTAGTACCTGGAACATGACAATATTACAATGTTATATACTTCAAACGCTACATTCAGTTTTGGATTCTCATTTGAAATTTTAGCTGTGAGTATTAAATTTATGCAACCAGGGCCAACAAGATATGCGGTGTTCAATCACCATGATATATTGTATCTTTTTTATTACTTTTCAATTAACAGTAGGAAAAATCACAACTAAAACTACCAACAAGTATGGCACTAAAATTTAATTCAAATTGAAAAGGCGTAAGAATCTTACTTTGCGAGCATATACTCCTCTGCTTATTCTTGTCGATTCTTATCGTGGAAAAAAGGAAGAGTTTAATAGTTTGTTTGATTAAATTTATGTAATTAAAGCCGAGCATCATGTTCACAGAATTAATTTTATTAATTATAATTAATTTAAAGCATGAATGTTAAGTAATGATTATTATCCGTAATCATTACCCAGCAAAAAAATCTATGACAAAAAGGTGATTTTGCAGGCGTTAAATTCAACACAATAATAATCTTATCACTAGCATGTCATTGGATGAACATTTACATGAATATTTTAATGAACAGCACTTTATTTTAATAAGTGCACAGAACTCATGCGTATATGGTGAAAAGCATGCGTTGTTACATGAGCTAAATTTATTTGTTTACATAAATTGTATAGGATGTTTTGCACGATGTTGCATTATTTTCAAGCACATCATTTGTGACAAATTTTTACGCATTGAGGGGGCCTTTTAGAATTATTGCTTTTAAACAATTAATTTAGAGGTATTTGAAATGTAATTTAAAAGTAGTTTTTTGTGGGTTAGTAATTAAATCACTTTTTTTGAAAACAATGAGGTAACAATTAATGGCGTTTTTCTATCTGAAACCATTCAAGGGGGGTTATATTCTTTTTGAAAAAAAAACGCAATAGTGAAAACAGTTATCGTTTTCTATTCTGAGTAGTGCTGCAACTGGAAAGAGTGCTTTAAATCTTAGCCCCAATTATATTTCAGTGTAACAAGGTACCCTTTTTTACAGCTGTGTAAAATAAGTAAATACTTTTTTATTCAAACGAGTTTTTAAAGCAATTTCTTTAGAAATAAAAAAAATGGACGCAAGGATACAAACACATTTATGTCCAGTGTAAAAACAGAATATTTTTCTGTTCCACTTAAACACAAAAAAATTAACAACTTTATAAGGGTGTGTGTAGACTTATAAAAATATTACTGTAAAAGATTAATTTTGATTTTTTTTATTATTTTTGTCAAAATAAACAAATGTTAAACTACTCTATAAACTGCAGTCAAGTTGTTGTTGCTCTAAAGCTAACAGACAATTCTTAGTTTATTTGAGGTGCTGTCTTACATACAGAGGCATACACAAACAATGACATCCATAATCCTGAACATATAAAATTAAAGAAATAAAAAAATGTTTATTGCAAAATATAAATAAGTGTTTTATACCCTTCACCTGTGGTGCACAAGGGTATATATAGCTTTGTCATTCCGTTTGTAATTTCTACAATTTTCATTTCCGACCCCATAAAGAATATATTTTCTGAAAGCTTCTGAATAGAGGAGTCGATTAAGCCCTGACCGTCTGTCCGTGTGTTTGTTGAAATCAACTTTTAGAAGCAACTATATGTTCCTCAGATCTGTATATGGTATTAATCTCTTGGAAATATTCAGGAATGAATCGCTATTGAAATTCAGCGCAATCGCCCCATAACTTTCTGAGATATGAGCAAAAAACCACGACCACCTCGTTTTTTCACAATTACAACATATACATATATACTGGTTATAGTAAACGTGGCATCGAATCCCAGCTGAGCCAAAAAAAATTTATTTTATTTAATATATTTTTCTTTATATTTTTTTTTTAATATTGTTAAAAAAAATTTTAAAATTTTTTTTTGAATATTTTTTTTAAAAGTTTTTTGTAATTTTTTTATTATTTTTTTTTATTTTTAATATATATATTTTTTTTTTTTTACATGTATGTACGTACGTATTTTATATGAGATGAATGGTGATACAAACTACTGTTATTGCATGACTACACGTTGTGAGGGGTATATAAGATTCGGCACGGCGGAATATAGCACTGTTACTTGTTTATTATAATATTATTGTATTGTTTTAAGTAGAGAGTATATTCGGTTTTAACTTGCAATTTTTGTTTTTCTTAAAGCTTCTAACTTCTGGGATAACCCAATCGCATAAACAGATGTTAGTGAAGTATTTTCTTTTTTATTTTCTTTGTCAAATGAATTATTTATCATTATGTATCTTAATATTTACCCTAAAGGAATAAAATATATTAAAATAAAAGGAAGAATATTATAACCTTTTTTACAACTCGAGCCACACAATCTGGGCAAATTCTGTATTTTTTTAAAACCTCAAAGCAGTTTTAATTTCTGCTGCTTCCACCGTGTTCACATTAAACACTAATAATGTTTTTGATCTCACAGCATTTTATTATAAAATTACATTTTGTCATAAAAGTGTTTTGATGTAGGAAAAAATGTCAAATATAAAAATAAATTCTTGCAAAATAAATCATAATGAAATAAGTCCTAATAATAAAATAAATAAAACAATTTAATAACAGCTAAGAAAATAGATCCTCATAATTAAATAACTCCCATTAAAATTAGTAAAATCAGTTATAATAAAAACGGAAAATGAAAAGAAAAAGAAGCGAAACGAAACAAGTCAAAAATATTTTATTTATTTTTATTATCTTGGATGTCCCGTACACAAATCTTTAATTCTATTATTTAAGTGAGGAAATGCAAGAACTTTAATATATTAAAATAAATGTTGTTTGCTTTAATGTACGACGTATTTCACTTAGTTCTGATCTAATTTTGACATAAATAAATTAATTTCTTGCTTTATATTAAATAACGTATAATTATCGAGTCTATAGAATTTTCCATTTGAGTCAGATTAAACTTATAAGTTATTTATACTAAGCCGTCTTATTTTTATTAATTTTAACTTCTAAAAAAAAATTACTACATTTTTTCTAGAAAAAATTCAAAACATTTGTTATTATATGAGGGGCCCTAAAATGGCGAAAGTTTGAATGTTATTCACTTAAAAAAATACTCATACGCCACATCGTCTTCGTGAAGAAAATTAATTTTTTTAATTACCTATTAAAAATTGGTTTCGATAAAACAAATGCTAAAAGGAATACAAATTTATTTAATATCCCAGTACTGTACAGTTAACTAAATGATGGAAATTTTTTTCAAACTACATATTCTTGTATTTAGTAATAATTTAATGGAATATACCTAAAGCTCGGCTTTACACTAGTATTAAAAGTATAATTGTTTTTAAAAGTAAGTAAGTAAGTAACAATATTTACGACAACAAAGCCATAGCTTTGAAGATACTGTATTATGCAACTATCAAACCAAGTACCGAATTCTTGAAAGAAGCGCATCTTTTGATTAATTCAATCTCATTTATACTGGAATGAATCTTTTTCTGAGCTTACGTCAAGTACGGTTTCGTGCTTTAATAGTTATTAAAATCAAACTTTTTTCGGCTTAAGTATTCCTAAAATTATGAAATAAGTACTTGACACATTCATTCTTAAATCAAGCATTTTGTACTTGGTTTAAGAAAATCGGTACTTACCGTACTTGTGACACCGCTATGGATTGATTTTAGTACGGATTACTTGATTTGTTTTTTAAACGTATACTGCTTAATTTATTTTAATAAAATTTTAAGAAAAAAGTACCCCTGACACCTAAAAGTAAATTTTCTTTTTGTCCACTAAAGGACAAAATATATTCTCAACATATTTTTTTAATTTTTAACTTACGTATTTACATACATACATACAATGATCATGTTCATATGTCTATCAGTATACAACCAACATCTTAAACAAACTAAAGTTCTAAATAGATGTGTTATTTCAGTTTAACATCACTAATCAAATGTTTCTTTATGTTATAATCACTACATTTCTACATGGCTGTACTCAAAAGCCATTAAGATATCGATGCCTTACTTCATCATCCTCATATCTTAAACAAGTAAGAGCACTATATTCGGCTGTGCCGAATGTTTTATACCCACCACCAATTTTGTGTACATTTAAAGCACAATATTTATTATTTTGTTAATCATTATGGAATAATCTCTTTATAATAAAATATGTATCACCTTCTTTGTAGAGGGTGGTTAAATTTTAAGGGCCCATATTGAAGGTGAACTATACCTAGTCTTAAATTTGTTTTCTGCATTTCACTTGTCATTTCTCAATCTCAAACTTACTCAATTTGTTTCGTAGAAAGATACGCAAATGAGCAACGCTTTAAAGTTATTCAGGTTTTTTATAAAAATGGACGTTCAAATCAAAATGCATTTTGTGAACTTCGTAATTCTTTTGATCAACATAATCGTTCAAATTCGTCCACAATCGGGAGAATTGTAAAAAATATTTAAATTTCTGCAAAACAGGTCTGTATAAAATGTTAGAAAATCTGTGAATGCCTTCTTAGTTCGTTGAATGGGAACTATTGCTATTTTTTGCGATAGTGTGGCAAAAGAGCAGTCAACTTCGACTCATCATCATGCCCAACAATTGAGCATCAACATTGTCATTGAAAATTTGGACCATCAGATAGAGAAGTGGCGCCAAGGATGGGAGGCCATTTGGCCGATATTTTATTAAATACATAATTGAACCGTACAAATATTATTATTATAAAAAGAAATAATAATAATATCCTAAATAATTTGTGTTTTATTTAAAATCAACATCGGCCTTTAAAATTTAACCACCCTTTTTAGCTTCGATATGATAGTAAAATGTTTTCGTAAATTTAGCATTTTAGTGAAAGTGGGCGTTAAAATATGGGTGTCAATAAAGTTCCTGCTAATAAATAATCTTAGATATTTCAATATAGTCCTTTATTTTCCCAAAAACTTTGACAATAGAGAAATTACATGAATTTAAGATAAAGTGTTATATGGGAGGTTGGCGTTAAAGTAGGCGTGTAACCTAAGCTTTTTGGCACAACAATTACATTAATAAGAAGGATATATGTAGCAAATTTAATCATCATACCTCTAATTTTGTCGGTTTTATGAGCTTTTGAATTTCATTAACGGTAAATAACGTGAAAAGTGGGCGTTATAGTAGGAGTGTCAAAGTTGGTTTTGCGAATGAGTACATTTTAAATGTTTTAATATAGCCTTTTATTATTTCAAAATCTTTATTAATCGAGAAATTTTATGAATTTTAGGTATAACGTTATATGGGAGGTGGGCGTAAAAGTGGGCGTGGCACCTTAATTTTCTGGCACAGTAATAACATTGCCTAGAAGGATATACGTAGCAAATTTGATTATCATACCTCTAATTTTGTCGGTTTTATGAGCTATTAAATTTTATTAACGGTAAATAACGTGGAGTGGGCGTTATCGTAGGCGTGTCAAAGTTGTTTTTGCAAATAAGCACAACTAAGGTATTTCAATATAGTCCCTTATTATTCCAAAATCTTTATTAATAGCGAAATTATATGAATTTCAGTTAAACTGTTATATGGGAGGTGGGCGTAAAAGTGGGCGTGGCACCTTAATTTTCTGGCACAGTAATAACGTTGCCTAGGGGGATATACGTAGCAAATTTTATCATCATACCTCTAATTTTGGCGGTTTTATGAGCTATTAAATTTTATTAACGGTAGATAACGTGAAAAGTGGGCGTTATAGTAGGCGTGTTAAAGCTATTTTTGCGAATGAGTACAACTTAGGTGTTTCAATATAGCCCTTTATTATTCCAAAATCTTTATTAATAGAGAAATTATATGCATTTTAGTTAAAACGTTATATAGGAGGTGGGCGTAAAAGTGGGCGTGGCACATTGATTTTCCGTTACAAAAAAAGCCACTCACCAAAAAGCAAAGTGTGCAAAATTTCAGAGTCGTACATCCAATTTTGTTGCTTTTATGACGTTTTTGTTTTTAAATATACCGAAAAATACACTGTGCGGTATAAATTTTCGTACATTTTGATCGATAACTCTTTTCCTAATGCATGGATTTAGATAATTTTTGGGGAAAGATATTGTTTTTTCTCAGGAAATATATATTCGAAGTTTCATGAGTCTACGTTAAAGCGTTTGGACACAATTCCATTTTATTCGATGTTTGAAGGACACGGTTTTTTCGACCTACTCTTGCTTTTCGAGCTATAACTCTCTTCCTAATATTCCGATTTCGCCCATTTTCAATACCAAACAAACCTTGTCTATAAGAAAGATTCTGGCAAAATTTGAGCCCTCTAGCTTTTTCGGTGCGACCTCTATCGTGCTTTCAACAGACGGACAGACGGACAAACGGACAGACGGACAGACGGACAGACGGACATACGGACAGACGGACAGACGGACAGACGGACGGACATAGCTAGATCGTAATCAAATCAAACCCTGATTCAGAATATATATACTTTATGGGGTCTAAAATGGATATTTCGATGTGTTACAAATGGAATGACAAAATGAATATACCCCCACCATTTTTTTGGTGGCGGGTATAAAAATAAAATTTTTCAGGAGAGAAAACAAAAACGGTTCATCTTTTTATACTTCGGTGTCTAGTTAAAAGTTTAAATGCAATCATTAATGAATTGATTGTATTTATGTACATTAGTAGTTATAATATACTAATCTTTTTTAGTTAAAGCACAAAACAATCATTTGATATGAAGAAGTCAAAACCGGATTTCTTAAGTTACGAGGTTGAGGAAGTGAGGCATCATTATGTTCGTTTATTGTTATAATTACGCAGTGTTTTTATTCTTTTTAAAATACTAAACAATAAACTCTCCTTAGAAAGAGTGCATTCAAATAACTTCAAATAATTTCTGCATCCATTTGTATTAGCGAATTTGTCTCTTCTCTTAATTTCATTTCGTGGAAGTACATAAGAATCACTAAACACAATTTCTTCTCAGTTATATGGGTATAATATTTGGGTGTTGTACAAGTTGAGTAACTTTTTTTTAAATAAAAAAAAAACATTTTTGGTGGTTAATTTCTGTTAGTTAGAAAATATGTTATTAGCCAAGTGGGTGCCGCTCTTCTTGATATACAATTGTGCCCGTCTCAAAGCATAAATTTAATCAATATTTCTAGTGATAACTATTTGCATTCTAGTTAAATATTCTCCTTAAGGGCTGCGATTATCTGGGCATTGTTGGCATAAGCCCCCGACTTCAAGTAGCCACAACGAAAGGAGTCTGGGATGGTTAAATCAGTCAACCTTACTGGCAATTAGAAATCTACAACGAAATTCACGCTTGGCTAATACCACCGACCGGTTTTGGTTAAAAAAATTATACAATTATTCCACACGACTTTTTTGCATATTTTTATAATAAAAATTAAAATTTTCTGGCCCTAAGATAATTTATGGTACGCTTCTGCAGATACTCATGGAAATTGTTTGGAAAATTGTTCAGTAATCGGCAAAGTTATAGGAAAAATTTATTTAAAAAAATAAATATTTTTTTAATTTATCATAATATTTCAATCTCCTAAATAATTTTTCAGCACCAGTAAAATACCAAATTATAGACCATAATCTCAGAAATTAATTCAAAGAAACACTAAAAAATCGGTTTAAAACCAACTGAAATATAAACACAAAAGTACAACTGCTTCGGTGTTTTTCCTAAAATTTATAAGCGAAGGTCAATGTTTTTCAGTTTCTATTCAACCGAGAGAGCCAATATTGGAACCAAACAAGAGGACTTGAGTATTAAAATATAGTTGGATATGAAAAGAAAAAAATTCAAGATGTCGTCCTGGAGTAAATGGCGAATATATAAGTCAAATATAGTAGTTACGATTTTGTCCCCGTTAACCCCAAAAATATTAGTATCAAAAAAGCGCTCAACCAGCACCATGCAGTAAACTAAAAAAAAGTTTAATTTCCAAGATGGTGTCTGAATCAATAAGGCGGAGCGAATTTTTTTTACCCTAACAACATGGGTATCAAATGAAAAGGATTGACTTGTAGAAAACAATTAACTATGTCAAATTTCAAAATCAAAAATGGCGTCGAAACTAGTAAAGAAAATAGCGTATTGCCTGAAATCTAAAATTTTTTGGCTAATTTACGATGCGACACGGCCGAATATAGCACTATTACTTGTGTTTTAATAATATTAGGAATTAATTCTGTTTGGTTCAATTTTCTTCTTTTTTTAAATATTTTATATTTATATATATGTACATGTACGTACATACATACGTAGCATATTTCTTAATAAAATAAATAAGACATTTGCATTTAAAAATTTAAGATTTTAGTTTCTAATAAATCTGCACTACTTACTTATCAAATGCATCAAAAAATCAATTTGCACATTATCAAGTAAATGATTTTTCCAAATAACTGCACTGAAGTCTAAAAATAAATAAATAAATAAATAAATACTTCTACACTATTTTCATCTTAGTTACGCGTCTCATGATTATGAACATATACAATCGGCCGTCTTTATATTTATGATTATACATCTTTGCTAGTATTTATTCATATTTGACAACTTATTGGTACAAACCAAAAGCAGTTTAGTGTATATGTATTTGAAGTGAACAACTAATATGTACAGTGAAGGGTATAATACTATTAACAAACTAGGTTTTTGTATACATTTGTCTTAATATTTGTTTAAAATTTTTCATTAGTAAAACAAAAAAAAAACAGATCCCAAAATTTAATAAAATTTTCTTTTATTAAGATATGTATTAAAAATTTAATATTGTATTTTAAAATCTACTTAAATTATAAAAAAAAACTGTTTTTCAAACAAAAAGAAAAAAAAACAACAAGGAAGAGTGCTACATTCGGCGGTTCCGATTCTTATATACCCTTCACAACGTGTAATAATAATTGTTTGTATCACCATTCATTACATTAATATGAAATACGTATGAACATACATACATAAAAGTTTCATTATTTTTATAATGACTTTATCCGCCTAAAAAGCATCCCATTGTATAATAATAAATTGAGTTTATGTATGTCTGTTTAAAAAAAAAAAAAAATTTAAAAAAATCCTACTAATATAATAAATGTGAATGTTTGTATGTTTATATGTTTGGATGTTTGGATATTTGTTACTCAATCACGCAAAAACGGTTGAACGGAACTAATTGAAATTCGGCACAGATTAACACATAGGCTACTTTTTATCGCGATAATAATGCAAAGTCGTTGGCAAACTCATCATAACACATCCAAAACGGGTTATTTGTGTTGTAGATATTTTTATTTTTGTTGTTAATAAATACTAAGTCTATCCTTTATCCCGATAACTACGCAGACGAAGTCGCGGACACAAGCTAGTAAAATAATAAAATAATAAAAGAAAAAAAAATTAGAAAAATTTGTTTTGTCTACCTACGTTCATTCAGTTTGTATTGGTGCGAAAAGACGAGGTGGTATAGGTTTTTCATCATATCTCAGTGGCTTGCAGAAGGATTTTTTAATCATGATCTGCTTCCAAATATTTGTGATATTTTGATACCGTACAAGGGTCTCAAAAATTTCTGGAAGCGTCAAAGAGCTTATTTCAACATACACACGGACAGATGGAAAATGGTTAATTGACTTCCCTATTCATAAGCTTTATGGGGTCGGAAATAAAAATTGTAGAAATTTCACATGGAATAAGAAACCTATATATACCCTTACACTCCCTGTGAAGAGTATAAAAAAAGAATCGTAAAAGGAAACATTAACTTAATTTGATGATTTATATTTTGTTTCCCAAAAAAAAAAAAATATTTGTTTTTATACCTGTTTTGCTTCAAGAAAGAATATTTTTAAAAGCTTCGCATTAAAACATTTATTTACCTGTACACACATACGTGCATATTAAAATACTTGAACACAGCTGTGTCCTAAAGTCGTTGACTTATGACTGGCTGTCTTAATGTCTGTCAATGTTTGTATAATTTTAAACCTCCTCCTCTCGTCTGTTCTTTCTTAAAAGCCTGTACTTGTATGTATACATATATGTATACGCATCAATCCATCAAAAAATTGCCATAATGTTGTGAGTTAACAACATCTTTTCGAAAAAAGGTGGTTGGATGCATGAAAACATGTCTCTGTTCATTAACATGAATTTGTGTTGTTGTATGTCACAGCCATTATGTATTATTTAAGTTTGTGATTGTCTGTTTTGGCAAATGTGTCATGTCGCAGCTTTTTCAACGCCACTAGTACTCGACAGCCAAATATAATGGCACCAACATTAAACACTTTGTTAACGTCATAATGTGTTGTTCTACACTTGTATTGAGCAAAATTTTGAAATTGTTATGATTGTCGTTGTTGATACTGCTGCAAGTACTACTTCTGATGTCAGAGACTTTAAGAGGATTCAAATTAATTAAATTGAAAATTTTCCTTTTCCTAATAATTTAAATATTTTTAAAATATTAGAAATCTTATTGCCAGCAATTTGTCAAGACTAGTGCGAGAATAATAAAAATAATTCTGTTATATATTCTCTTGTATGTGACTGAAAAAGAACGATAGATGATTTTCTCATTTCAGCTGGTTCTTTTTGAATTTATTTAATAGCTAATTTATTTGTTTTAACGATGTGCTTTTATTTATTTTTAATCTTTATATTTTCTTTTTTAATTTCAGGTATGTACAAGTTTCTTTGTGAATATTATCTACAAGTAAGTAAATAACTGCACCAGATGAACAGACTTGAAGAGGTAAAGGCAAATGAAACCGATTTGCTAAAAAGAGTATACAAAATAATTCTCTTAGTGGCTAGAACTAGTAATATGAAATAAAGAATAGAATTTTTAAAGTGAGTCTTCTTAAATGAACTAAATGGATTTTAAGTTATCGTTATTCTGTTTTTTATTAAATTAATAAAAATTTTAATTATAATAAGAAGCTCTGCGAGTATTTTTTTTTGAAAATTGCCATCACTGTTTTCTATGATAGCATATTTGGCAGGTTTTGGCTGTTTCGACTTTAGCTTGGTTTGAGAGTTAATGAAAAGCAAAGATTGAATATCATAGTTAAATTGGACAAACTTATCGGATGTTGGATATGCACACATTTCTTTATATCGGTATGAGAATGAACTACACCTTTTCAAGTTAAAATTAAGAAAGAAAAAAACGAATTGAAATTGAGAAATACAAATTAATATTGAGAAATAATAAACTGAAAGTAAGAACATTAAAATTAGGAAAATAAAAATTAACGTTAAGAAAATACAAAGTCAAATTGAGAAAATTAAATTTATTATTAGAAAAAAGAAACGACTTAACGATGAAATGTTTATAATTTTATTTAAATTACATCCTCATTCACCAACAGGCATATCCTTCAGTTTTATTGCTTTTTAGTAAATTTTTTTAGAGTGTTGAACTGCCCTCGCACAATTTCAGGCTGTAATACTACGTATTGCAGTAATCTCATATACACAGTTCGGAACAAAAATCCTTATCTGCAACCGTTAAACTACGCAACTATGTAAATCTTGCTATTGACAAAAATTTTCTTTATCACAACCGATATTGTTTTCTTTGTGAATATATATACGTGACTATGCATAGATGGTCTTGCAAACTTAATTTGTACTTCAAGTTCGATTTGTTTTTATACCCGCCACCAAAAAAATGGTGGGGGTATATTCATTTTGTCATTCCGTTTGTAACACATCGAAATATCCATTTTAGACCCCATAAAGTATA
Organism: Phyto melanocephala; assembly: GCA_941918925.1. Taxonomy (NCBI): domain Eukaryota; kingdom Metazoa; phylum Arthropoda; class Insecta; order Diptera; family Rhinophoridae; genus Phyto; species Phyto melanocephala. Next base: position 90,551,285 of record OW799233.1, on the reverse strand, counting down.
TATATTCTGAATCAGGGTTTGATTTGATGACGATCTAGCCATGTCCGTTGTTGAAAGCACGATAGAGGTCGCACCGAAAAAGCTAGGGGGTTCAAATTTTGCCAGAGTCTTTCTTATAGACAAGGTTTGTTTGGTATTGAAAATGGGCTAAATCGGAATATTAATAAGAGAGTTATAGCTCGAAAAGCAAGAGTAGATCGAAAAAACCGTGTCCTTCGAACATCGAATAAAATCAAAATGTACGAAAATTTATACCGCACAGTGTATTTTTCGGTATATTTAAAAACAAAAACGTCATAAAAGCAACAAAATTGCATGTACGACTCTGAAATTTTGCACACTTTGCTTTTTGGTGAGACGCTTTTTTGTAACGGAAAATCAATGCCACGCCCACCTCCCATATAACGTTTTACTTAAAATTCATATAATTTCTCTATTAATAAAGATTTTGGAATGACAAAGGGCTATATTGAAACACCTAAGTGGTATTCATTCGCAAAAATAACTTTGACACGCCTACTATAACGCCCACTTTTCACGTTATCTACCGTTAATGAAATTTAAAAGCTCATAAAACCGCCAAAATGAGAAGTATGATGATAAAATTTGCTTCGTATATCCTCCTAGGCAATGTCATTACTGTGCCAGAAAATTAAGGTGCCACGCCCACTTTTATGCCCACCTCCCATATAACGTTTTACCTAAAATTCATTTAATTTCTCTAGTAAAAAAGATTTTTGAATAATAAAGGGCTATATTGAAACACCTAAGTTGAACTCATTCGCAAAAATAACTCTGACACGACTACTATAACGCCCACTTTTCACGTTATCTACCGTTAATGAAATTTAAAAGCTCATAAAACCACCAAAGTGAGAGGTATGATGATAAAATTTGCCACGTATATCCTCCTAGGCAATGTCATTACTGTGCCAGAAAATTAAGGTGCCACGCCCACTTTTATGCCCACCTCCCATATAACGTTTTACCTAAAATTCATTTAATTTCTCTATTAATAAAGATTTTGGAATAATAAAGGACTATATTGAAACACCTAAGTTGTACTCAGTAGCAAAAACAACTTTGACACGCCTACTTTAATGCCCACTTTCATTGAAAGACTACATTTACAAAAAAATTTTAGAAGCATATCGAAGTTATAAAGGGTGGTTAAATTTTAAGGGTCGATGTTGAATTTAAATAAAAAGCAAATTATTTAGGAAATTATTATTATTTCTTTTTATAATGATAATATTTGTATGGTTCAATTACGTATTTAACCAAATATCTGCCAAATGCAACCCCCCCCCCCCCCCTAATCCTTGGCGACACTCCTCTATCTGATGGTCCAAATTTTCAATGACAATGTTGATGCTCAATTGTTAGGCATGATGATGAGGCGAGGTTGGCTGCTCTTTTGCCTCTCTATCGCAAAAACCAGCAGTGGTTCCCATTCAACGAACTAAGAAGGCATTCACAGATTTTCTAACATTTTATACAGACCTGTTTTGCAGAAATTTAAATATTTTTTACAATTCTCCCGATTGTGGACGAATTTGAACGATTATGTTGAACAAAAGAATTATGCACAAAATGCATTTTGACTTGAACACCCATTTTAATAAAAAAACCTGAATAACTTTAAAGCGTTGCTCTTTCCACGGATCAAATTGAGTATGTTTGAGATTGAGAAATGTCAAGTGAAATGCAGAAAACAAATTTAAAGACTAGGTGTAGTTCACCTTCAACATGGGCCCTTAAAATTTAACCACCCTCTACAAAGAAAGTGATACATATTTTATTATAAAGAGATTATTCCATAGCGATTAATAAAATAATAAATATTGTGCTTTAAATGTACACAAAATTGGTGGTGGGTATAAGAGATTCGGCATAGCCGAATATAGTGCTCTTACTTGTTTCTTAACGTAATTTTTATTTCATTAATTCCAATATGTATTTTCTCAATAATAATTTGTATTTCTCAAGTTTAGTTTGTTTTTTCGCAGTATCAATTTGCATTTCTTTATTTCAATTTATATTTTCTGAGAATTAAATTATATTTTCTCAGTTTCAAATTTAAAAGGTGTAGTTCTTTTTAGGTAAAACACTTCTGTCTTTGACATTATTAGATGAGATCATGGGTTAGCAAATAGACTATTGAATACAATGATAATTGTTTTAAATAGTTATAGGAAAAAAATAAATGTTGCATTTTTTAAATAAAAAACTTAAATTTTTTAAAATATATTATATTTTTTATATTTAGAAAATAAAATATTTATGTTAATAAATTTTTTTAGTTTTTAGTAGTATCTATTTATTTTATTACGCAGTTACAATCAAATGTACATATGAGGAGCCGCAGAACAAAAGGTGCTTTTTCGCTCATTTCAAATTTTTGGGAAATTGAGATTTATTTTTTTCGCCACTTTAAAAAACTGCAAGAACCTGCAAATGCTAACAAGTATTTTACTTATCTACAGATGCATCTAACTGTCATAAGTCACCCTATTAAATATTAAGGATGTTTGATATAATTCCATTTTTATTTCGGAAAAAGCACCTTTTGTAAAAAAGAAAGCAAAAAAGCACCTTTTGTTAAAAAAAGTAAAAGAGCACGTTCTGTTAATAGAAGGAAAAAGTATATTTTGTAATGCGAATACACATAAATGACGATAAAATTTTGACTGAATGTGGTTAAACCTGATCTAATATATTAAAAAATGTTAAATCAAGTATATAATTTTTGTCGTTTTATTAAATAAAATTGCAACTTAAACATTTCTTTCTTAGCCTTAAATTAAATACATATGAAATTTGTTAAAGTTAAACTCTTGTTCCAACATCTTCTTCTAGGCAAGAACATCCAACATTTTCGTCTATTGAATCCTCCATTCCTTTATCCTGGTTATACAAAAGGTTCTTGTACCAAAATAATGACTGATTTTCACTCCAGTCTTTACCAAACTGTTTTATTAAAAGACTTTCCACAAAGACTTTAACATCTGATTAATTTTACTTTAACTGTAGTTTGGTTTGATCATTAAAGTAAAAAGTGAAACTACACAAAGATTATGGAAAAGAACCTTTTGATAAAAAATAATCAAAAAAGCACCTTTTGATAAAAAATAATCAAAAAAGCACCTTTTGTTAAGCATAAATTTTTTAGAACCCATTTACTTTGTAAAAAAAAAATAATAATAATGAAAACTTGATTGTTTCTACAAGATTTCAACCTAAATATTATAAAAATACCAAAAAACCAATTTTTCGCGAAGTGCGAAAAAGCACCTTTTGTTCTGCGGCTCCTCATATATGCTCATATAAAAATTTACTAAAAAAAAATATTTGCTATAAATATATTAAAATTTCACAGAGAAAACAGATTCGTTGTGACAACCGAATTTGTTGCCAATCGAATTCATTCGGTTCCATGTACTAACTCTCAATTCGTTTATAATAACTGAAAATTTTCTTTCTTGGCATCGTAAAAAAACTGTATTTGTTTCTAAATATATGATTAATGAAACTGAAATAAAATATTTTATTAGTGTTACCAAAAGAATAATTAGTTTTAATGTAGCGAATTTAGCATTATGTGGAATACCTTTTTTAGCTGGATTTTATTCAAAAGATTTAATTTTAGAATTAGTTTGTTTTTCTTATATAAATTTATTAAGTTTTTTTATACCCACCACCAAAAAAATGGTGGGGGTATATTCATTTTGTCATTCCGTTTGTAACACATCGAAATATCCATTTTAGACCCCTTAAAGTATATATATTCAGAATCGGGGTTTGATTTTATGACGATCTAGCTATGTCCGTCCGTCTGTCCGTCTGTTGAAAGCACGATAGAGGTCGCACCGAAAAAGGTAGGGGGCTCAAATTTTGCCAGAATCTTTCTTATAGACAAGGTTTGTTTGATATTGAAAATGGGCTAAATAGGAATGTTAGGAAGAGAGTTATAGCTCGAAAAGCAAGAGTAGGTCAAAAAAACCGTGTCCTTCAAACATCGAATAAAATGGAATTGTATCCAAACGCATTAACGTAGACTCATGAAACTTCGATTATATATTTCCTGAGTAAAAACAATATTTTTCCTTGAAAATTATCTAAATCTGTGCATTAGGAAAGGAGTTATCGATCAAAATATACGAAAATTTATACCGCACAATGTATTTTTCGGTATATTTAAAAACTAAAACGTCATAAAAGCAACAAAATTGGATGTACGATTCTAAAATTTTGCACACTTTGCTTTTTGGTGAGACGCTTTTTTGTAACGGAAAATCAATGTGCCACGCCCACTTTTATGCACACCTCCCATATAACGTTTTACTCGAAATTCATATAATTTCTTTATTCATAAAGAATTTGGAATTATAAAGGGCTATATTGAAACACCTAAGTTGTACTCATTCGCAAAAATAACTTTGACGCGCCTACTATAACGACCACTTTTCACGTTATCTGCCGTAAGTGAAATTTAAAAGCTTATAAAAACGCCAAAATTAGAGGTATGATGATAAAATTTTCTACGTATATCCCTCTAGGCATTGTCATTACTGTGCCAGAAAATTAATGTGCCACGCCCACCTCCCATATAACGTTTTACATAAAATTCATATAATTTCTCTATTAATAAAGTTTTTGGAATAACAAAGGGCTATATTGAAACACCTAACTTGTACTCATTCGCAAAAACAACTTTGACACGCCTACTATATCGCCCAATTTTCACCGTATCTACCGTTAATGAAATTTAAAAGCTCATAAAACCGCCAAAATTAGAGGTTTGATGATCAAATTTGCTACATATATCCTTCTAATCAATGTAATTGTTTTGCCAAAAAGTTTAGGTGACACGCCCACTTTAACGCCTACCTCCCATATAACGGTTTATCTTAAATTCATGTAATTTCTCTATTGACAAAGTTTTTGGGAAAATAAAGGACTATATTGAAATATCTAAGTTGTATTTGTTAGCAGAAACTTTATTGACACGCCTACTTAAACGCCCACTTTCATTGAAAGACTACATTTACAAAAGCATTTTAGTAGCATATCGAAGTTATAAAGGGTGGTTAAATTTTAAGGACCGATGTTAAATTTAAATAAAACACAAATTATATAAGAAATTATTATCATTTCTTTTTATAATGATAATATTTGTATGGTTTAATTATTTATGGAACAAAATATCGGCCAAATGGCAACCCCATTTTTGGCGCCACTCCTCTATCTGATGGTCCAAATTTTCAATGACAATGTTGATGCTCAATTGTTGGGCATGATGATGAGGCGAGGTTGACTGCTCTTTTGCCACACTATCACAAAAACCAGCAGTGGTTCCCATTCAACGAACTAAGATGGCATTCACAGATGTTTTCACATTTCATACAGACCTGTTTTGCAGACATTTAAATATTTTTTACAATTCTCACGATTGTGGACGAATTCGAACGATTATGTTGACCAAAAGAATCACGAAGTGCACAAAATGCATTTTGATTTGAACGCCCATTTTTATAAAAATCTTTAATTTTTAAAAGCGTTGCTCGATTGCGTTTCCTTCCACGGTTCACCTTGAGTAAGTCTGAGATTGAGAAATGTCAAATAAAATGCAAGAAAAGAGTTGAAGTTTAGGTGTGGTTCACCTTCATTATGGGCCCTTAAAATTTAACTACCCTCTACAAAGAAAGTGATACATATTTTATTATAAAGAGATTATTCTCTAGCGATTAACAAAGTAATAAATATTGTGCTTTAAATGTACACAAAATTGGTGGTGGGTATAAAAGATTCGGCACAGCCGAATATAGTGCTCCTACTTGTTTTTATTTTCATTTGACCCAGGTAAATAAAAAAAGAACACATTTTTTAATAATTTTTTATTATTTTTATTTAAAAATATAAAAACTTATTATACATAAAAATATCTACATACCCATACACATATATAAACACATTTAACTTCAAAATAAAAAATATTATTTTGATCTTCGCTTTGGTCGCGGTTTTTATGTATATTGAGTAGATTCAAAGCATTTTGCATCCCCGGTGCAGCACCATAAGGATGTTATTATGTATCATGAAAATTTCCGAATTTTAAGATTCATTTTTTTTACTTTGGGTTCTTACCTTCATTAGAGAGTTTTTCAGCTAGCAGATTTCATTTTGTATCAAAAAATAATAATTGACTAGTTTTTTTTTATATTTATTTATTTTAAAAATTTTTTTCTTAATTAAATATATACATTTAGGTTTTGAATTATATAAATTTTTCACAATTGACAGAAAAATTTATTTGGTTTAAAAGATAATATTTGTATTTATTGTTTGTAACAAATAATTATCACATACAACAGTTGTTCGTTTTTAAACACCAAATATAGCTTAACAGTAAGTATTTGTTTACTGTAATCGAATTGTAATAATACAAGTAACTAATAATTACTTGCGATATCCAAAATTGCATTTTTGTTTAAAATAAAACATTGGCATAAAGGATTTTTTATTACAAAAATTAATATTTAGTTGTGAACCCTAATTCAGATGATTAAATTCATACTAATAAGACTATTTAGTTGGGAGAACTAACATAAATGTTCTGAGCAATAAATTTCCAACACTGTTATGGTTTTTCGTTTATAAATGTGTAATATCTGTTCTTTTAACAAATTTTTAATACTTGCAACACTATTTTTATTGTTTATTATTTTTCCTGAGTGTACGTCATCTGTTATAAACAATAAATGATCTAAGTTGTTCATATTTTGAACTTAAGTTTGTAAAAATTTTTTTTTTATTGCATACAAGTATTACAATTATAATATATTTTTATTTTTTCAATACATTTGAAGAAAATTATTCTAAATACTACAACTAATTTTTATACTTTCTAAATCATTAACATGATTGTATAAACAGTGATACATATTTTAAAATATAATTAATCTAATCTACTTTTAGTTTAATATTCTTGTGGTCTTAACAAATTTCATTTATCAAAAACCAATTTGTAAACTTCAATGAAAGCTAAAAGAGAAATCAGAGAATTATATTCTTTTTACACAGAAAAAATTTATTATTATAAACCGGCATGAAAAGAGAGAAAAACTACAGGAAATATACAATCAGTTGACCGCAAATCTTTTTTAGTCCTAAACTAAAATCATACATGGGTTTTAACCAAGAATGTATAAAGGACTCGTAAAAAAGTTAACAAGCAACCTGCAGAAAAATACACACCGCAGACTAATACACATAACAATGACAAACGTAATAGAAAAAAAATGACAAAAAAAAACTTTACAATGTGTTGTGAATATTCCAGTGTTTTTTTTATTATTGTGCTACTATTTAAAGGCAATGTAATTTTTTTCCAATTTCTTAGCTTTAAAAAAATATCAAATGCCTTCTTATATGCTTTAGATTTTTTGATATATTTTGTAATAGTGTAAGTAATCGAATTAATTTTTAAATATTATATTTAAATGTTTTTTTTTTAACAATAAAATTCTAATATAAACTAGGTAATAAAAAATGTTACTTATTACATGGATCTACCCGTAAAACAGTATTAAAGTTTTCCTAAAACTTATTTACAAAAAACAGTTTTTCATCGTCACGCCTGGCATCAAATCTCCATAGCTGACATAACTAATATTAACTATAATGCTCAATGACAGCCCAGTTTAGATTCTTATTTTAAGATTCAATTTTGAGCCCAAATTGTGTCTCTTTTACTAGGATTTTAAAAATTAACTTCCATACATATCATTCATTACTTTGAGATGCCTAAAATCATTCATTTCATTTGCTTTTTATTTAAAGCGTTAAAACAAAATCATATAAATTATTTGAAAAAAATCAATTTTTAACTAATTATCTTTTCGTAAATAAAAAGAAGAAATATACATTTGGAATTTGTTGGATAATCGTTGATTGATCTTGATGCCTCCGTACAAGTCATATGATTCTAATTATTTTTACACCCATATTTATTAAAACTAAACGATATTATGCAACCCTTCGCCATTGCTTCTGATAATTTATATTTCCTTTAATCAAAGAGAAAATTCCGCTTTTACTTTCTGTATCGTCGTACTTTATTTTAGTTGAATGATTTTTGGCTTTTACAACTGCATCCACGGAAGTACCTCAAAAGTTCTCATCTAGAAAACACTAACATATTCTTCTACATCCTAAAAAAAATTAATAATATTCTATTGTGGTATTATTTTCAAACTTTTTTATCCACTTATGTCTAGTGCACTTCTTATAGAACGTATATTATTTGTCAAACACATAAAATGGTAAAGAATTTCGAGAATATAAGCTTTCATCAACCTCTTTAATTTTTCATAATGTAAATGTCAAAATCTTTTTTTCAGCCCTAACCGCATACTCTTTTGACTGGCTCAAGAATGTATAGGACTCGCTTATGTAATATATTCGTAATAATAATAAAAGGCTGGCCCTGTTCCATTCAATAAAAGCAGATTGCATACCAAACATTTTAACAATGAGACCATATTTAGAGATCACTAGAAATTTCGACTTTAAGGATTAGTCTGTCAAGTTAAATTCAGTTTATAATGTAAGACTATGTTTCAGCTTTGTTCGTCGAACATTAGCTTGCTTTAGTTTTTATAACACGAGTATAACCGTCACCTTTATACTTATTTCTAACATATATATATTTAAACATATGTTTTTTTGGTTTAAGGAAATAAAATTCGGGAATTTCCGATTAGTTTGATTTAAGAACAAAAAAAATTCAAGAAATGAATAAAAAAGAATTTGCTCAACGTTGCAACGTTTGCAACAATTTACTACAGGCAATAACCAAATTTGATTGTATGTTTTTTGCTTATTATTAATGAATTAAAGGTGTGAGTCATACGAAGTTGAGAACCCATTTAGCTCGCATGATATTGCCTGAAGAAACAACATGCAGAGCATGAAAGGAAGAATATGAGACCTCTGTCATTGTCCTGCGCTTGGGCGTATTAGACGCCAAAATTTTAATAGTGAAATTCAAAAAATGGAACTCGTAGAGTAAAAATAGCGTGAAAAATGCAATGAATTATTCTAAGCAAAATACACAAGCAACACTCAATATGTAAATCTTATGTTCATAAATAATAATAATTTTCTTTTAAACAAATACAATTTATGTTTAAATTTGACATAAATCCCGAAATATCCTAAATTGCTAGTGATCTCTAAATATTGTCCGATATGTCTAATATTTGTAATATATATTTATATTCATATATATTCAACTTATTGACTTGTAACAAAAATATATTTTGCTAAGTTCATGTGCTGCCGTAATGTTTCTATTCTAGGTATTTAATGTCGTTTTCATTTTAAACTATTTTTTTCTTATAAAAATATTTTTTTCCTTTAAACTTAAATACACAACCTCATACATTTACACATGTTCATTTTCTAAGTGCATTTGCTGCTTTGAAAGTTAATCCGCCATACATAAATGTCATCAAAACCATACTGTGTAAGTGTAGCACAGACATAAAGTTAAACGAGAGAAAATATGCCACGAGAAATCGAGAAAGTAAAGAAAGCAGTAAAGGGGTTTAAGATGGATTAATTGTGAGTTCACATACTTTACCATAGAAGGATTATAAATAAAAAACAGAAGCGTTAATTTAAAACAATTATTTCAGACTTGAGTTAATTTTTATTTTTAATTATTTTATACGAAGAGATTAATTTTTTTAATTGTCATAATAAAAGAATAAGCTGAAAAAGGAAGTTTTGTACACAATTTAGGTGTTTTTATTACAACATCTATGCCATGCCATAGAGAAAAATAAACGGTTAGTATATTAAGCTAGGGAACATTCTTACGAAAGAAATTTTCTTCAGTTTAAACGAATTAATTAGTTTTGTGTTTGAAATAAAGAATGATTCATCGAATTGACCATTAACATTGTAAGAAATAATGCCTTTCAGTAATCAACTTTTTTGGGGTTTCGTTTAAAAAAACTCGACTTCTAAAATGAATAACTTCCATCCTAGGCATCTTTGATGCTCTCATAGCCGAAATCATATTCAAACATTTATAACATAAAATAATAAAAGCAACATATATAAATCTGTTTCTCTGACCCAATAACCAATATATTTGCCATAATTAAGAGCAGGCATATATGGTAGCAAAGTTTTACGTTTTTATTATAAAATAAAACCTTGCAACACGAAAACTAAAAGTTAAATTACTAAAAAAAACCTTTTCAAAAAGTAATCAAGTTTAGGAAACTACTACACAATAGCATACAAAAAATCCCACAGAAAACCTTTCGAAACAGCAAACAAAATTTGGCACCAGTACTTTTATGACTTTCTACGCATATACATATACACATACATATCGTGCAATCACTATAACATAAAAATGTGAAAGAAAATCACAATAAAAAATAATAAACAAAACAAAACTGCAGTAAAATCGTTAATATAACAGACCAAAATGATTTTTGTAAACAACAACTGAAAAATATGTTCCAGTTTAAAAGTCATAAAATAAACAATAAAACTAAAAATCAAAATTTTCTAAACCGTAAAAGAAAAGCGCATAAAAACTAAACAATAAGAAAAAACTATAAAAACAATCTTTAACCGTAGCAAATTGACAAAAGTTGTTATGGGAAAAATAAACCATAAAACTGTTAAAGATTATTAAATACAGTTTTGCTTTTGAAAGGAATTCATGACTACAGACATTTATACATACATATGTTCGAATGTACATATATGAAAGTATGTATGCCTGTATGTATGTATGTTTTTGTATGAATGTTTCGATAGCTTAATAAAAACAAGTAAGAGCACTATATTCGGCTGTGCCGAATCTTTCATACCCACCACCAATTTTGTGTACATTTAAAGCACAATATTTATTATTTTGTTAATCGCTATGGAATAATCTCTTTATAATAAAATATGCCCATGTTGAAAGTGAACTACACCTAGTCTTTAAATTTGTTTTCTGCATTTCACTTGACATTTCTCAATCTCAAACTTACTCGATTTGATCCGTGGAAAGATACGCAAATGAGCAGCGCTTTAAAGTTATTCAGGTTTTTTATAAAAATGGGCGTTCAAGTCAAAATGCATTTTGTGCATAATTCTTTTGATCAACATAATCGTTCAAATTCGTCCACAATCGGGAGAATTGTAAAAAATATTTAAATTTCTGCAAAACAGGTCTGTATAAAATGTTAGAAAATCTGTGAATGCCTTCTTAGTTCGTTGAATGGGCACCAATGGCGTTTTTTTGCGATAGTGTGGCAAAAGAGCAGTCAACCTCGCCTCATCATCATGCCTAACAATTGAGCATAAACATTGTCATTGAAAATTTGGACCATCAGATAGAAGGATGGGGGGGCCATTTGGCAGATATTTTGTTAAATACATAATTGAACCATACAAATATTATCACTACAAAAAGAAATAATAATAATATCCTAAATAATTTGTGTTTTATTTAAATTCAACATCGGTCCTTAAAATTTAAACACCCTTTATAACTTCGATATGCTACTAAAATGCTTTTGTAAATGTAGTCTTTCAATGAAAGCGGGCGTTAAAGAAGGCGTGTCAATAAAGTTTCTGCTAATAAATACAACTTAGATATTTCAATATAGGCCTTTATTTTCCCAAAAACCTTGTCAATAGAGAAATTACATGAATTTAAGATAAACCGTTGGAACGTAGGCGTTAAAGTGAGCGCGTCACCTTAACTTTTTGGCACAACAATTACATTGATTAGGAGGATATACGTAGCAAATTATATCATCATACCTCTAATTTTGGCGGTTTTATGAGCTTTTAAATTTCATTAACGGTAGATAACGTGAAAAGTGGGCGTTATAGTAGGCGTGTTTATGAGCTTCTAAATTTCATTAACGGTAGATAACGTGAAAAGTGGGCGTTATAGTAGGCGTGTCAAAGTTATTTTTGCGAATGAGTACAACTTAGATGTTTCATTATAGCCCTTTATTATTACAAAATCTTTATTAATAGAGAAATTATATGAATTTTAGGTAAAACGTTATATGGGAGGTGGGCGTAAAAGTGGGCGTGGCACCTCAATTTTCTGCCACAGTAATCACATTGCCTAGGGGGATATACGTGGCAAATTTTATCATCATACTTCTCATTTTAGCGTGTTTATGAGCTTTTAAATTTTATTAACGGTAGATAACGTAAAAAGTCGGCGTTATAGTAGGCGTGTCAAAGCTGTTTTTGCGAATGAGTACAACTTAGGTGTTTCATTATAGCCCTTTATTATTCCAAAATCTTTATTAGTAGAGAAATTATATGAATTTTAGGTAAAACGTTATATTGGAGGTGGGTGTAAAAGTGGGCGTGGCACCTCAATTTTCTGGCACAGTAATGACATTGCCTAGGGGTATAGACGTAGCGAATTTTATCATCATACCTCTCATTTTGGCGGTTTTATGAGCTTTTAAATTTCATTAACGGTAGATAACGTGAAAAGTGGGCGTTATAGTAGGCGTGTCAAAGTTATTTTTGCGAATTAGTACAACTAAGGTGTTTCAATATAGCCCTTTGTTATTCCAAAATCTTTATTAATAGAGAAATTATATGAATTTTAGTTAAAACGTTATATGGGAGGTGAGCGTAAAAGTGGGCGTGGCACATTAATTTTCCGTCACAAGAAAGCGTCTCACCAAAAAGCAAAGTGTGCAAAATTTCAGAGTCGTATATTTAATTTTGTTGCTTTTATGACGTTTTTGTTTTTAAATATACCGAGAAATACACTGTGCGGTATAAATTTTCGTACATTTTGATCGATTACTCCTCTCCTAATAAATAGATTTAGATAATTTTTGGGGAAAAATATTGTTTTTACTCAGGAAATATATATTCGAAGTTTCATGAGTCTACGTTAATGTGTTTGAACACAATTCCATTTTATTCGATGTTTGAAGGACACGGTTTTTTCGACCTACTCTTGCTTTTCGAGCTATAACTCTCTTCCTAATATTCCGATTTAGTCCATTTTCAATACCAAACAAACCTTGTCTATAAGAAAGATTCTGGCAAAATTTGAGCCCCCTAGCTTTTTCGGTGCGACCTCTATCGTGCTTTCAACAGACGGACAGACGGACAGACGGACGGACATAGCTAGATCGTCATCAAATAAAACCCTGATTCAGAATATATATACTTTATGGGGTCTAAAATGGATATTTCGATGTGTTACAAACGGAATGACAAAATGAATATACCCCCACCATTTTTTTGGTGGTGGGTATAAAAAGGGCGTATCACGACTTGTAACTAAAGCGCGATTTAAACATTTTCTGGTAGTCCACATACACATACACACCAATAAAACAATAGATTAATAGCTATCTCGACTTTTTTTTATTTCCTGAGACTTTATTCGGGTTATTGTCTTTTTTGTTGTAAAGCAACATAAATCCTGATATGCCCTTTTTACAAAGAAAAACTTCCTGTACCAGCCAGTTCTATTTAGCTAAGTGTGAGTTTCTTTACTTTCTTTTCTCAAATATTTTTTGGCAATAATCTCAATCAATATGTTCGGGCTTGTTGTGTTAGTGAAATCTAATACCCTTCATTTGTGTCTATATTTGTATTTGGATTAAGTATGCTATGACAACTAATAATAGTGGTTACAAAATATGAATATATTTTTAAAATACCTCCAGATTGTGGTTCGGATTTAAGTGGAGCATGCCTTAACTTTGTATTGTATAGGTTACAAATAAAATGTATATCCCAATGACTAAAGAAATTCATTACATTCTTTTTAATATGACTTACGGAGGTAATAACGACATCTAGTCTTTCTCCTGGAAAAAAATAGATTTGGTATTTGGCGTGTTTTTAGGCATAATCCTAAACAAAGTTGGTAAAATATTATTTTATTAGAAAACTACAAACTACTTCTAGTTTTCGTTAGACAATAAAATGGTAAAGAGGAAATATCATAGAAAAATAGAGTGGAATTATTTGCAGTACTCTTAAAGAAATTAATACAAATCTTTGGAATTGTTAGGATTAAAATTTGCTTATTGAGACTAAAGCTTACAATAGTTTGTAATTCATTAAGTGGCAACACCGATAAATCAGTAAACCGATAAATTCAGTATATTGTTTTAATACGCATAAGATTTCCTAGCATTCAAGCTTGAGATCAGTTTATTATAAAAAAGAATATTTAAATTTGATCAAATAACTAAAGAGAAATTAAAACAATTTTCAAATAAATCATTTCCAGCTTGAATACGAGGAAAAAGTGTTAAAAAAAAAAGTTTGAAAAAAGTATATAATGCATATTATGCATTAATTTCGATCAACTTTTCATTCGCTATGATTTTAATCATATTCATACATGTCCATTTTTATTATCTACTAGCGAACCCGGCGAACTTCGCCTCGCCCATTCAATAGATAATTATTTCGCATTTCCTGTAAAAAATTTTTTATTTGACTCAACAGTCCCATTGAAAACTCAAATCATCAAATCAGCTTAAGTGATGGTTTTCGGCTGATATATAAGAACACAATTGTACACATCGTTTCTCAGAAATATTTAAAACTAGAAAAGCTCGACGCGCGTTGCTACGCTCCTTAATGAATAAAAATGCATTCATAATTATAATTGAACATCAAGTGCAAAAAGCTAAAAATTATAACTTTTTTTAAAGGTCGCTGCACTGCCGACTTTTCTAATAACGAAGCTGTATAGTCATGACAGCTCAATATGTGTGCAAAGTTTCAGAAAATGGGTGAAGTTCAAGTAGCTGAATATGATAACTTTTTTTATGGGCGTGGCACTGCCCACTTTTCTAATCACGAATTGTTTAAGTCATGACAACTCAATATGTGTGCAAAGTTTCACAAAAATCGGTCCAGAGCAAGTACCTCAAAATTATAACTTTTTGTATAGGCGTTGCCCCGCCCACTTTTCTAATCACGAAATTATACAGTCATGACAGCTCAATATGTGTGTGCAAAGTTTCAGGAAAATCAGTGAAGTTCAATTAGCTGAATATGATAATTTTTTTTTATGGGCGTTGTACTGCCCACTTTTCTAATGACGAATTTATTAAGTCATGACAGCTCGATATGTGTGCAAAGTTTCAGAAAAATCGGTCCAGATTAATAACCTCAAAATTATAACTTTTTTTATGGGCGTGTGGTTGCCCACTTTTTTAGTCACGAAATTATAAAGTCATGACAGCTCACTATGTGTGCAAAGTTTCAGAAAAATCGGTATAGTGCAAGTACCTCAATATTAAAACTTTTTTAGGGGCGTGGCCCCGCCCACTTTTCTTATCACGAAATTTTTTAGTCATGACAGCTCGATATGTGTGCAAAGTTTCAGAAAAATCGGTTATGTGCAAGTAGCTAAAAATGATAACTAGTTTTTTATGAGCGTGGCCCCGCCCACTTTTTTCCACCCATAAACACTCCCTGGAATGTGTACAACAACTTGCCAAAGTTTTTGTCCGATCGGTTTGACAGTTTCGGAGTCTATAGCTAACACACTCACACAGAGTTTCACTTTTATACCCAGCAAAAAAATCTATGACAAAAAAGTGATTTTGCAGGGGTTCAACTGGTGACGAAGTGATTAAATTTAGGTGAAAACACTAATGATTTTAACATTAGCGTGTCATTAGAGATCATGTGTTTACATGAATAAAACAATGAAATGAACTCCATTCCAATAAGTGCATAGAACTCATGCATATTTAGTGAAAAGCATCGGATGTTTCATGAGTTGAATTTGTTTGTTTACATGAATTCTTTAAGATATTTTGCATAATGTTGCATTCATTTTTAAGCACTTTATTTATGACAAATTAAATTGCATCAATGATGTCATTTAGAATGAATGCTTTAACACAATTGATTTAAAAGTCTTGTAAATGTAATTCGTTTTGCACTACTTCCAATTTTTTTTTGCAGGGTATATATAGATTTATTTCCATCAATACGTATGATTAATATTATTTATTTAAATACTGCTCATACGCCCAAATATTCAACAAAACCTATTTAAACCCAGCAAAAAATGGAAATAGTGCAAAGTGAATTACATCTTTTTAAGCCAATAGTGCAAAGCATTCAATTTAAATGACTTCCGAATTACATGACATAAGAGACGTGATAAAAAATTAATGCAACACCATAAAAAATATCTTAAACAATTCATGTAAAAACAAAACAAAATTACAAAACAAACTTAAACCAGGATGTGCTAAAGAATACCCCATATAAAAAAGTTACCATTAAAGCAAACTGTTAGTTCCAAAAATAATTGACCCGGTGGACTAGTCAGTAGTGGCTGGGTTGCGGGTTCAATTCCCGCTAGAAATTCTGAATTGGTCTGATTCTCTTCCTCTTTCCATTCTTACTATTCTTTCATATGGAGCACACAATATGCCATTGGGCATAAGTGTATACCTGTCGTGGATTTGGCCTTTTAGTGCCCCTCCTTTTCAACCTAACCTAACTAAACCTTAACTAGTTCCAAAAATTAAAAAATATGCATGTATGTATGTATGTATGTATGTATGTATGTATGTATGTATGTATGTATGTATGTATGTATGTATGTATGTATGTATGTATGTATGTATGTATGTATGTACCCTGTAGGAAATGTCACTAGTGAATCAGTACTGATTTACTATTGACACTGTCACGAGTACTACTGACTTATTATACCCCCGACAATGCTTTTTTACTATAGACATTTAACATGTGCGTGTCATTGGAAATCTACTACTGACACTGGTTCTACTGAGTAGGTAGTTCTTTTGGGACCATATGTAGACATTGTCACCATAGATTCACTAGTTCATTTTTGTAATTCTAGTCTACACTTTTGATACTTTTCTGAAATAGACGTCGTTAATGAAACTTTTGTTAAAATATGATGTTTTATTAAAAAAAATTAAGGAATTCATTAAATATCAAATATTAAAAGTAAATTAGGTACATTTCATTTAATTAGAACTCTTATTTATCAAAGAAAATGAAAAAAAATGTAGACACTTTGTTGACAATGTCGCCAGGAAGTCACCACAATAGTCGACAAAACTGCTGACTTGGAGACACTTGCCCCCAGGTTTCCTTCAGGGTATGTATGTATGTATGTATGTATGTATGTATGTATGTATGTATGTATGTATGTATGTATGTATGTATGTATGTATGTATGTATGTATGTATGTATGTATGTATGTATGTATGTATGTATGTATGTATGTATGTATGTATGTATGTATGTATGTATGTATGTATGTATGTATGTATGTATGTATGTATGTATGTATGTATGTATGTATGTATGTATGTATGTTTGTA
Organism: Phyto melanocephala; assembly: GCA_941918925.1. Taxonomy (NCBI): domain Eukaryota; kingdom Metazoa; phylum Arthropoda; class Insecta; order Diptera; family Rhinophoridae; genus Phyto; species Phyto melanocephala. Next base: position 90,533,873 of record OW799233.1, on the reverse strand, counting down.
TGTATGTATGTATGTATGTATGTTTGTATGTATGTATGTATGTATGTATGTATGTATGTATGTATGTATGTATGTATTTATGTGTGTGTATATTATTTAATCACAATGGAATTACATACTAAGGACATTTAAAAATAATTTTAGTCATATAAACACTTTGGCAGTTCTTGACAAAGCACATTTTAGAAGTCCAATATTGGGCTATTTTGTGGAAATTTTTGGTCACATCTTAACAATAAAATAAACGCGTTATAGCCTTTTATTTATCCATACTTTTAGAAAAATCATGAATTTGTTACACCGACGGTTAAAGCATAAATAAACTTTAAAATAAGCCTCGTCACTGGATATCATATTGCGGAATATACATAAATGTATAGGGAATATCGAAACAGACAACTACTATTTTTCATACCTTGTTGACTCCTTTAGGTCCGCGGTATGTCCATTACTACCAATCGTTTTGAATTCAGTTCCGTGCTACAAACGGTTTCTCTGGACTAGAAAACGAAATTAGATTCCCTATAATGCTAATCGAAAACTCCTCTTAGTCTTCGTAAGAGTGAGATCTTCCATACCATTGTACTTGTTGCGTACTTTTCCACGATTATTAGTCTATCGCGATCTGATTTACCCTAAGTTCTTTACGTACGAGATCTTGAATTATCCTATGCCTTGGCCATATGTAATAACAGCACCTCTTCTCCCTGGACTAGCAATGAAACTAAGTCGTAGAGACCTTGCCAAGATAAAACGGTTTTGCAAAATAATTATGCGGTAAAACACAGACTGAATAGAATCCAAATTTTTGGACCATTTGAAAAAATTTGGTAGCATTGCCGAAGATTCAATCCAAATATGATTCATCAAAATATATTTATCACAAACGCCAGTAGTGATTAACAATATATAATTACAGGAATTTTTTTAATCTATAAAACTCACCAACTCTTACGAGATAATATTTCATATAAACTCATTTAAATATCTTTCACATGGTTGAATATTAAAATTTATTTTTCGCATAGCAAATATCTTTATTATAAAATAATTACATTATTAATAATTACAATAATTCAGATTAATTTGTTCAATCATATTAAATGCATTGAATTAAAACCAAATAATATTAATAATTAATAATATAAAAAAAAACATTAAAATAATAAAATTACAGTGTCAAAAAAACAAAGTGTAGTGCAACAATATAAAAGCAGAAATTCTAATTATTAAAAAAAAAATGCGTTTGAAGCTTCAACAATCTATTTGTCTAGCTGTCAAGTACATTATCAAACCTAATAATGTTTTTTTTAATTTATTTTTAGTGAAAGTAATAATGATATCAAAACAAGAGTATATTTAAACAAACTGGAGTATTTGTTTTTCGTACTTTATAATCTGCTTTTAATTGCTTGTATATTATGCTGTAGTAAAAAGGTATTAAAAAACTTATAAAAAACTACTGCATTTTACATGTATTTGAATAAGTTCAATATAAATTATTTATTTTAAAGTTACATGTTAAAACCTGCGCATAATTCTAATTTTAATGTATACATTTTTAGAAAAATATTGCTATTTGACTACTTATCTTAACAACGAATGTTTGTATTTTTAAATTTTGACAACTTTCTAGATTCATTTTAAACACCAATCCAATTAGAAAAATCAGAAATCAGACAATGGTTCAAAATAATTGATTTTTTATTTTTTTTTTATTGTGTAACAATATCTCTTTTTATTTCTACGGTCTTTTTAATCTCCTTTACCATCTCACTCGTTTTTAGAAGATTATAAAAATTTGAACAGGATAAAATGTCTTCAATCATAACATTTTCCATTAAATCTTTTATTTGTATACAAAAGGGAAATTTTTTTTAAAAAAAGATCATTTTGTTTTTTTTTTTTATAAATAGATTTCTCGCTTTTATTTTTTTTAAAGTACTTGTACAGTGTTTTCTCTTTGCCCCACATATAATTATTTAGTAATACTCTTGTGTAATAATTTTGTGTATTCCTCTGCAATGATTTTGCTATGATTATCATTTCTTTCTTTTATCTTCACTGTTTGCTTTATATTTATTCTGCTTTGTTTTTAAATAGAAACACTAACAAAGCAGTAAAGAAAATATTGTAGAGTGGTGATAAACTTTTTATTATTTTAGTGCTGCTATTTAAGTTTACACTAAGATATAATAATCAGAGGATGTTGAAAATAAACCACACAGCTTTTAAAAATTATGACACAGTTTCTTAAAACTTATTTGCCGTTTTCTATTTTTTATAAAAACTAAAAAGGAACATCCAAAAAAATTTATCGCAATCTATCTAACAGATTTTGAACATTGATTGATTAATTGGTTGGCTCAGAAAAACACAAAGCAGGTAAAATATCTAAAAAGTGGAGTTTGCTTTCTATATCATTAACTCTATTCACCATTATCAAAGATTTTCATTTGCAGGCATAATTTCTTTAGAATTGTCCGCCAAAAAAAAGGAAAAAATTAATTTTTATTAATTGTTGCTCATTTGCTCCCGTAAATACGGACAATTAGCAAAATTTTAAATTAAACCAACATTGCATTGCCTTTAGATAAGATAAGCAAAATGTCTATTATTGATTTGTTTTATAACTAAAAACTATATTTTAATTACTAAGAAACTGGGCCACGGACAGCGGTCTAGTAGTAAACCCAAGCAAAACGGAACTGGTACTGTTCACAACAAAGACCAAGATTCCGAGCTTCAGACCACCGAGGTTGGGGAACTGCGAAATTCCCCTATCGGATAGGGCGAAATATCTGGGTATTATCCTGGACTCTAAATTGTCATAGAAGCTGAACGTTTAGCACAGGGTGAAGAAGTCTACGGTGGCCTACTACACGTGTCGTGGGATGTGTGGTAGGAAATGGAAACTTACCCCCAACATGATTAAATGAATGTATATGGCCGTAGTACGTCCGATTCTCACTTATGGATCTCTGGTATGGTAGACTGCAACGGGGCGTAAATATGTTGTGGACCAGTTGTATAGAGTACAGAGATCGGCATGCATTGGGATAACGGGAGCGATGCGAACTAGTCCTTCGGAGGCGCTGAACACTATGTTGCATCTCGTTCCCATAGATATTCATATATTGGCCACATCCTCAAGTAGTGCGGTGAGGCTTAATGCGACTGGATGTTGGAGGTCGAGGACGTATGGCCATGCGAGTATATTGGCCACGCTGCCTTCGAGCGTGAATCAACCCTCTGACTACATTACGCCCTACATGGATTTTGATGGGGCGTTCAGGGTTTTTATTTCCTCTAGGAGAGAGTGGAATGGGGGTCACCTTTTGGGGAGCTTTGACACCAGGATCTATACTGACGGTTCGAGGATGGAATGTGGTGTTGGATCTGGTGTCTTCTCTGATGGACCGGAGATTGAACTCTCCTTCCGTCTTCCGGATGAATGCAGCGTTTTTCAGGCGGAAGTACTCGCTATCAGGGAAGCATGTAGGATACTGAATGACGGGAATATCCACGGGAGCATTGGTATATTTGTCGACAGTCAGGCGGAACTCTTGTCACTCAGGTCATACATTACTACGTCTAAATTAGTTGGCCAATGTAGAAAGGAACTGTCAAGGCTTGGTCAGCGGGCTGAGGTTACCCTAGTTTGGATTCCTGCGCATGAGGGCCACTATGGTAACGAGCGTGCTGATGAGCTAGCCAGGGAAGGATCTGCTCTGGATATCTCTAATGCAATTACAGTTGCAATCCCGTTGGGGACTATTAAAAGCAGAATCTCCAGACACTTTCTCCGGAAGGCTGATAACAGTTGGCGTGGGCTGAGCACGTGTAAGGTGGCACGGCTTACGTGGCCCTCTTTTGATGCACGACGTACATTGCAACTTACCAGTCGAAGTCGGAGGGACATATCGAAGTTGCTGGCGGTATTAACGGGTCACTGGATGTTAGGCAAACATGCAAGTCGGCTCGGACTCCCATCGAACGACCATTGTCGCAGTTGTCTGGATAGAGAGAAGGAGGACTCGGTTTTCCATTTTCTCTGTGAATGTCCTGCACTGGCGGCTAAGAGACACAGATTTCTGGGCGAACATATACTAGATGGTCTCTCTGCGATATCAGGAGTTGGACTGAGTTATCTACTGAGATACCTCAGGGTCACGGGGTGGAGTACCCTTACTCTTGGATCTTATTCTGAGATACACTAGAAGCTGACGAGTGATGTGGTCCTGTCAAAACGGAGTCATACAGACTCTACTTGACTGTTGGCGTGCAGCGAACTACCACGATAACCAACCAACCAATCTATAATTTTTTGCCTTATCTGGTTAGGGGTAATAAAACAAAACAATAAGTTATTGTATAAAATGAATTGAAAAAATCATGGAATGCTAGACGAGTTTAACGATTGCAATTTTGTAACAAAGGTTTTTGCTTAAATCAAGCATTTTCTAGGATTTTTTGAAAATGCTATAAATAAGTGTAGCTTCGGCTGTGTGGCACGTAGCGCCGTCCTATTGAACCCAAATGTTGCCAATATCCTCCTCTTTAATTTTTGTGAATAAAGATTCGATCGACATGGCCCGATAACGATCGCCATTGACTACTGCCACTCCTTGCTCATTTTCGATGAAAAATGGCCCAATTATGCCTCTGGATCAAAGGCCGCACTTAATAGTGTCTCGTTTTGGGTGTATCGGCTTTTCAATGTATGCGTGCGACTTTTCTGTGTCCCAAGTGCGACAATTTTGCTTGTTTACATACCCGCCAAGATCAAAATGAGCCTCATCTGAAGAGATGATTTTTTTTTGGCAAAATCGGCCAAAGTAATGTCGCAATATTTCCCAGCATTGTTCAAGCGTATACACAACCATATTCGTTCAGGAGAAGTATAAAACTAATTATATGTCAAATTAGACATGAGCTAAGTGTTAAGATTCACGAAATAAGCACTAGTTAAAAAAAACGTTAGATGGCGGACCCTTTATATTAACTAAACTAAATTAATAAACTCTAAATTGTTTTTATGAAATGAATTTTACTTATTCATACAGAGATTTAGCTGATACTGCGTGTGATAGTGGTAAAATTAAATATAACTCATACGTACCTCAAGTGGTTACACAAATTTTAAAATTATCAAAGTGAAAAAAAGTGTAAAAGAATTTATTCTTCATGCCTTAGAAAACTCAAAATAAGTTATCGTAAAAATTGTTACAAAATTATGCAAAACATCTTGTATAATTTATGCAAAAACAAAAAACATCAGTTTCCCTTAACCTAGTATGCATGAGCTATGTGCACAGTTTACAAATATATTTATATAAACACATCCTCTCCAATAACTTGCCAATGCAATGGAAATTGTATTTTCACTTAAACCTAAACTCTTCGTGATTAACTAATTACTGGACCCACGCAAACAAATTCACTTCTTAATTTTTTTTTTTTTTTTTCATTTCAACTAAATAAGTACATTAAATAATATTGCATTACTAATATAGAAAGACCTACACTGGAATATGGTTACATTGTATAGGATTTCTAATATCAAATCTATGTAAACGCCGTTCAAGTAAAATTTTTATTTTAATGATTTCGAGGCCAAATATTATATTGAAACAACTATGCAACAGCCTTTTATCTAATATTTAATCCTTAAAGTGGCTATTCAATAAGTAAATTATTCAAAACATACAAACGGCAAACATTGGGTCCATTAAAAACTAACTAATATGATGTTGTGGACTGCAGAGTCGCTGGATTCAAGTCCCGTTGAAAATTGGAAGGCAGACGTAAATAAGACAGTTTTTATGAAGAAACCAAAAAGGACAGAAGGTCTTTAGAAAGTTGTAAATGAAATATGGAATTCCATTCCTGTAGAAAACTTTAAAATCTTAATAAAAATTATGGTAAAACGTTGTGTGACGTAACTGCATGTAAAAGCTATGCATCAAAGTTCAACAAATTTACTTGAGCGTTGTTGAGGAAACACAAAAGTGAAATTCTATTAGTTTTGCTTTATTTTCTTAAGAACAATTAAATTTTTTAAATAAGATGAAGTGCAATTATGTTGACCGTTTAGTTTTTTAATGAAATAATTGGCGTTTTAAAGCTCTTGAAACTAATAGACATTTGTTATTTGTTTTTTAAAGAAACCGCATACATCACACGACTTTTTTAATTTGGACAAATCAAAATAAAATTTTTCAATAAGCAAATAAATTTATTAAATTTTTCAAATTGGTGCTTTTATTTTGACAGCATATAAATATATATGTTTGACTGCAATCAATTTATACGATGACCTCAATAACCAAATAAAATATGACAAATTTATAATATAAGAGTTAAATTTTGTGAAATAAAAATTTGTGTCGAAATCAGAATAAAAATTATTGTGAATATTTGTATTTTTCATACGGCGAGGTATGGAGTATATAATTTAACTTTTATTATTGATTTGGTTTTATATTAAATCAAAAATCATACAAAATGCGTGCGAATTCATACATTAAGTTTAAGTTTTAATTTATATAATAGAGATATCAGAATAGAAGTTACAAAATCTTCTTATGTAGTGTATCTTTTTATAACGTATAAGGAAATTATATTAGCACCTATTCTAATAAATAAGTTATTATTTACCTTGCAAGCCTCTGAAGTATAAGGAAATTGCAAAAGCCTGGTAAAAATTACTTTTAAAGAAAAATAAACTAAAAAAAGCTAATAACGAATTCTTGAACAATTCTATTTTAAATCTCAAGTGTATACAAAACAAACGTTTTCTTTATTCTTACAACTAAAATAGAAAACGAAATAAGACAGAACAAAACAATCAGACAACAGTAACCGGAAATAAAATATTAACATAACAAACAGTAGTGCGAAACACAGCTACATCAGTAAGATAAAAGGTTTGTAGGGAAAAAAAACCAGCACTTTAGCAACTGTCTGTAGAGAATGCAAAGCCAAGAAATGTAAAAAAAAACAAATATGCAGCACTTAAATACAAAAACATATATACACACACTCCCTCTACTGAACTTCAATCAAATCAATTAACAAACACAATGACCACAAAATTCCCTATGGCTACGCATACAGCAATAACAACTACAATGACAGCTACAACAAATGTATACACAGCTTTAACGAGAAACACCAATACCCTTAATAATACAAACTGTTTTATATCTTTTTTTCTCTTGTTTTCTACAAAACTACTCAAAATAACAACAACTAATACATGCGAAGTTTGTACCAAAAAGAAACAACACTAAAAGGTCTTTTCTAATGGCAATGCCAGAAATCAAGAGAACTAAGCAAAAGAATTGTACTGGAAAAAATACATTTAAAGAACAAAATAAAGCGCAAGAATATTTAAAAAAAAATTTGAGAGATACAATTGTTATTCAATTTTATTTCACAACTATACAAAATACATAAACTATGCACATCAAATAACCTATTAACATTCCAATTATTCGATTAAGAGGCGTGGAAGGTTATATAATGTTAACTAAGAAATTAATGTTTAAGCTAAAACTAATAACTTTGACATTTGCTGACCAAATAAAAAGAATATTTATTGCATGTGGGTGGGTTATTCAAAACACTGAAATCATGTTATTAGAGGTTATAAGTGCAAACCAACTTAAATCAAACAAAATTAATTAATTTTGTTTTACTGACTAAACCACTTGAGCAAAAATTATCGTCAACTTTTAAAATTGGAAACTTACCTCCGTATTCATAATTATGGCACAAAATTAAGAAACAATATTTGAAACTAAAAGCAACAATACCACTTTTAAACTAAAATAAATTATTTTTATTAATATTCTCTCTTTTGTTCTACATGAAGAAACGTTGATTTGTTAAGAAAGAAAAATTTAGAAATAATTGATCTGCTTTCCATTTCCTAATTCCATTAAATTCTTACACAAAATAGCTTCAAATCTCATATTATTCTATCAATAAAGAGTGCTATTGAGTTTTAATCATAAACAAGATGTGCAATTTAAAAAAAAAAGTTTGTGAAAAACAAAATAAATTTATATTAAGAAATTCTTTTCCAAAAAGCAAAACATATTCCATAAAATTAATTTCTAATAAAAGTTGAAAGTCCAAAGTAAGTCCAAGTTTTTTCGCATTTCTTACTTACGGCGTTTTTATTCTCACTGGCGCAAATTACGAACGTAAAAAGAAATTTCATGCCCAAACAGATAGAAAAAGCATATCCATAAACACATAAATTTTATTACTAATATTGTCAACTGCTGTTAATGTCATTAAATTTTTTTATTTGCCTTGAGGTTGTTTTTTTTTTCTCTTACTCTATTGTGTAGATTGCAAATGAATAGTATAAATGCGTATTTGTTTACGTTTACTTTGTTTATTTTTCTTGTTGTATAATTTATAAGCACATATCTACATACATGTTTTTGCCAAAACCAAATATACAACAAAAATTATTTTTTTTATATTTCGAATAACATTATATAAAAGGACATATACAAAAACTGTGTGTCTGTGTAGTTGTTATTGTGTTTAATGTGTTGTTTTGTTATTTGGAAGAACTCGTTTCCATTTTTCTCGCCTTATACATTACACAGAGAGAATTATTGCATTGAAGTTTTCATTAAATAGAACAATAAATCTGTTTTTAAATTCGATTAAAGTTTTAAATAACTTCAGTATCACTTTTAAACGATATTTAATATACTATTTTTGAAAATAAAACAAATTTTTGTGAATTGACAACAAAAAAATAAAACTAAAATAGAAAAAAATTATTATTTTAAGTTTGATTTTGGTATCAGTTATTCTGAAAAAAAGACCTGAATAAAAGCAAGTAAGAGCACTATATTCGGCTGTGCCAAATCTTTTATACCCACCACCAATTTTGTGTACATTTAAAGCACAATATTTATTATTTTGTTAATCGCTATGGAATAATCTCTTTATAATAAAATATGTATCACTTTCTTTGTAGAGGGTAGTTAAATTTTAAGGGCCCATGTTGAAGTTGAACTACAGCTAGTCTTTAAATTTGTTTTCTGCATTTCATTTGACATTTATTAATTTATTTTTTATGAAAATGGGCGTTTAAATCAAAACGCATTTTGTGCACTTTGTAATTCTTTTGGTCAACATAATCGTTCAAATTCGTCCACAATCGGGAGAATTGTAAAAAGTATTTAAATTTCTGCAAAACAGGTCTGTATAAAATGTTAGAAAATCTGTGAATGACTTCTTAGTTCGCTGAATGGGAACCATTGCTGTTTTTTGCGATAGTGTGGCAAAAGAGCAGTCAACCTCGAATCATCATCGTGCCCAACAATTGAGCGTCAACATTGTCATTGAAAATTTGGACCATCAGATAGAGGAGTGGCGCAAAGGATGGGGGGGGGCCATTTGGCCGATATTTTGTTAAATACATAATTTATCCGTACAAATATTATCATTACAAAAAGAAATAATAATAATTTGTTAAACAATTTGTGTTTTATTTAAAATCAACATCGGCCCTCAAAATTTAACCACCCTTTATAACTTCGACATGCTACTAAAATGCTTTTGTAAATGTAGTCTTTCAATGAAAGTATGCATTAAAGTAGGCGTGTCAATAAAATTTCTGATAATAAATACAACTTAGATATTTCAATATAGTTCTTTATTTTCCCAAAAACTTTGTCAATAGAGAAATTACATGAATTTAGGAAAAACCGTTCCATGGGAGGTAGGCGTTATAGTAGGCGTGTCACCTAAACTTTTTGGCACAACAACTACATTGTTTAAAAGGATATATGTAGCAAATTTCCTCATCAAACCTCTAATTTTGTCGGTTTTATGAGCTTTAACATTTCATTAACGGTAGATAACGTGAAAAGTGGGCATTATAGTAGGCGTGTCAAAGTTATTTTTACGAAGGAGTACATTTTAGATATTGCAATATAGTCCTTTGTTATTCCAAAATCTTTATGAATAGAGAAATTATATGAATTTTAGGTAAAACGTTATCTGGGAGGTGGGCGTAAAAGTGGGCGTGGCACATTGATTTTCCGTTACAAAAAAGCCTCTCAGCAAAAAGCAAAGTGTGTAAAATTTCAGTTTTGTACATCCAATTTTGTTGCTTTTATGACGTTTAAGTTTTTAAATATACCGAAAATTACACTGTGCGGTATAAATTTTCGTACATTTTGATTTATAACTCCTTTCAATTTTCGGCAATTTTCGGAAAAAAATATTATTTTTACTCTAGAATTATATGTTTGAAGTTCTAGGACTCAACGTTCATGCTTTTGGACACAATTCCTTTTTATTCGACGTTGGAATGACACGATTTTTTCGACCTACTCTTACATTACGCGCAATAACTCTCTTCCTAATATTCGGATTTAACCCATTTGCAATACCAAACAAACCTTGTGTATAAGGAAGTTTCTGGCAAAATTTGATCCCCCTTGATTTTTCGGTGCGACCTCTATCGTGCTTTCAAAAGACGGACAGAAGAACGGACGGATGGACATAGCTATATCGTCATCAAATCAAACCCTGATTCAGAATATATATGCTTTATGGGGTCTAAAATTGCTATTATATTTTTCTTTAAAGTAGATTCAGTTATAGGCTAATGAACTTCTAATGCTAAAAAATTTATTTATTTGTTATTGATTTGAAAATAATCAATTGTACACGTCTTTTCTTTTGCAATGTAAAAAAGTATACTCATAGCTGTACACCAAGTTGTACACAAATGTTTTTGCATAAAAAAACGTATATAAATTCACGTCCATTTTATCATAGTAAGTATCGTGATTATATATTATTTTAGCATTCAATGTCATGCAACATATAGTGTTTAGTACAAAAGTTTGTATTCCTATTTTTAAATATTTTACCATAAGGCAAATGATCATAAAAATATTTATTACCAATGTTACACATCATGTATATATTGTGTAAAATGTTATCTATGTAAGATTCTTTTTTAGAGAAAATTTCAATGTAACAATTTGTAGGCTTTCGCAAGTATACAAGATAAAATGTGTAAATCAGTGTTTCAATAGCCTATAAAAAAGGAAAAAGAAAACGGATACTAGTATACGAAATACAATTTAGTTACGACTGTGTCTACAGCCTAAGCCTAAAACGTTTTGTTAGTTTTTTTTGGTTATCTTGATATAAATACATGCGTAGGAAAGATTTTTTACAAAATAAATATTTTTACAGAGTCACTTTCGAACAAGGTGCTGTTGGTGTTTAAGGTGTTGGCAAAACTTGAAAGAAATTCATTTAAAATTAAAGGGGAAAATACAAATTTTTCTACTTACACACATACTAACAAATACCTTTAATTATATTATATCCTTATTGTAGTACTTGAGTTTAAGTTATAATAGCAAAAATATATCCTTCCTTGATATCCTTCACCAACTTGAATATATATAGGTATAGTGACCGCAGCGTAAGATTTAATGTCACAAGCCATTTTGCTTCGTTATTTCCGGCGAGATATTTGATTTAAAATTTGTTTATACTTAACTGGTCAAGTCCTTTCATTTTATACCCATATTAATGGGATCAAAAAAAAATATCCGCATTTAGTTTAGGAAGCCATCTTAAATTTTAACTTTTTCATAGTGTTTTGTATTTTAGTTGTTCAGCCCTTTCAGCTAATACCAATATCATGGGGCTTAAATAATAAAACAATTTCCTTCTCATTAGTTTGAAATGTGTTACTAAGTTTTATTATTCTCTATAATGATATTATCTGCTTAAAAACATGCCAGCGTAAATAATAAAACAAGGTACTATATGTATTAGTTTATAAAAATAAAAATTTATTTTGTCTCAGCTGTAATTCGAACCCAGGTCCACTCCAACTAGTATATCGCGATTGTACAGGTTTTATTCTCATATCTTAGTTGTTTATGAACCGATAGGTATACAGCAATTTCAATTATAGCTCCGTTATTATTTGCGTTTATATTATATAGCTCACAAGTCCCATAGCATAATATTTCCGCCTACATTATTACACTACCCACAGCTCTACGGATGACTCAGATAACATTCTTATTTTTGCAAATCGTAAAAAAAGGTTATATCCATCTGAAACTTTCAACTTGTTTTCTTTATCTAAAAGGAAGAAAAAAATGCATTAACATTACTTTTGATACGAGGTGTATTTATTGGCATTGACTTTAATCGTTTTGCTTTACTATTTTGTGATATTTTAAAATAAATTTTAATAACTTTTACGGCCGCATGCACAAAAATTTAATATAGCTTTACAAACTATAGCAAAAATTCTTAATTTTGTATGCAAAAGCTTAAAAAGCTCAACATACTTTTATCTTTCATCTTTAAAAAATTTGGAGTAGGGATGTACCTACATTGAACCTACATTGAGGTAAAATCTTATTTTTATTTCTGTTTTATCTTGTTTTTCTCATTTTACCGAAGTTTATCAGAAACGTAAAGAAACAGACCTCAAATTCTAAAAATAACTTCAAAAGCAAATGGGTATATAAATACATACGTACATAATAACTTTGGCTTAATAAGATCATATACTTTTATTACAAGACTGTTATTGTGTTGTGTGTGATATTGAAAAAAATAATTTATTTATATATTTCCAATGTTACAACGATACACAAAAACAATCCATTTTAATGTAAATTTGTATAGAAATAAAAATAATTAATTTAAATATTCGGATATTAAGGGAAACATTTTTTAATATTAATTCGCAAACAAATTAAATTTATGCTCATGCATATAAAATTTTTACTCTCATCTAAACCAAACAAACAGCTAATTGTACTTGAGTTAACATGCACAAATACATTTAGACACACACATATGCAGATGTGTGTGTCATGTCAGTGTGTCATGTTTAAATTTAATTAAATGCAAATTTATATTGATAGAAGAAGCTTATATAAACAACTAAGCGTACAGCCAATCAGACAAATACTCTTATCAACATATTCATTGGCATAATAGACACTTTAACTAACATTAAACATCAATTTTGTTCTGATGTTGTTGCCTGATTTGTTCTTTGTTTGTGATTTCATTTTGTTTGAACAAATGTTCAAACTTATACATTGTACATTGAAGTGTATAAGTGTTTTGCATTGTGTGTGTGTTTTTTTTTATAAATCTTGACAATTGTTAAAATGTTTAACGAAAAATCATTCATTTTATCTTTATTATCTTGTTTGTTTGTGCGTTTTGAATTTGTTTTTATTGTTATTGTAAATTTTCAAGTGACGTTTATTCATGTTAAGAAAAATGGAAGTTGTTCTTAGAAACATTTACAAGTTTACTTTTGAGACATACAAACATATTTGTTTAAAAACACAACACACAATACACACACATACACATATCTATGTGTGTTTAAGTATGAAATGTTTAAATTATCATTATGACATGAGTGGGAGAAAATTTGCAACAAACTGAAAATAAGATTAAAGGACTTAGATGTAAAATTGATTGGTAAATTAAATTATATTATATGAACAACATTGAGAAAAAAGGACAATCTTCTGATTCTATAAAAAGGTATAACCTGGCAAATAGCTTTTAAACGTTTCTATTTCAAATGGCATACATTTTGTTATTATGGGAATTTAATACATAAAAAGGTCCAGTAAAAGAACTTTTCTTAGAAACCAATTTGCCACTAAATCAGTAATTGGTATTTAATGCATAATGTTCCAATATGTTTAAATTACAAATAATTTCCACAAAATTATAAAATTATATTGAAATGTAAGTGCCTTTAAACTTGTTCTCTCTTAAATTTATGCCAAGAGTTTAAAACTTATTTGTGGCATTTTTGTAAACAAATTGTTAAAATTAAAATAAATCAACAACTATAACAAAATTAATAAAAGAAAAAGTTTCCAACTTGTAATATTTTATCATTTATATGCTAATGAGTATTTTATGCCTTGTGCTCAAGAGTAATAGAAAACACTGACAAACAATAAAATATTTTATGAAAAACAAAACAAAAAGAAAACACATGAAAATAATAAAATGTAAAAGAGCCACTTTCTGTTCCTTCATAGACCATCCATTACAACTACGTAAACAAAATCATTAACATAATTGCTATCATCCACAAAACTGTAATCACTTTAATTTGCAAATTCAAACAGAATTTGTTTTCGCCACTATTGATGTCACTCTTGTGCGTTATTTTATTTTTATTTTGGCAGTTTTTTATAATTCCAAAAAATAAAATAAAAAATATGTCTTGTGTTTTTAATATTTTAATTTTTGAATTTTGATATTTTAATATTTTGTAGCCATTATGAGTTTCATAAAAGGTTTTCTAGTTATATCGTTGTTCATATAAACTTAACGTGTTAAAGTGAGTTTTTAAGAAAAAAATCAACATACAAGTTAAAATTGTCTCAATTTCAGCCAAGTCTTCGCACGGTAGCTCGGATGGTAAAAGAACTAAATCTTGGTAGCTTTGCCTATCAAATCAAATATCTTTTTGCCAGACGAATGTGCTGCCAGATTGTTGGCAACGCTGGTATGCTCGCTTAATTGCACAGCTTATGCTCGTCGGATCAGGGGTGGAACTTTCCGGCATTCTGGTTTATTTATCACACACTAACAAAAAAAAAAACAAACCAACTATCCCGAGGAATAAAATAAAAAACCAAATACACGGTTTATTTATTTCTCACAGATAAAAATATTACATTAAAAATTAATAGAACTAATTGTTCCGATATTTTATGACTTCATCTACATTAATTGCATAGGGATAACATTTAAAACGAATGAGGCTTTCCAAACGTCTATCGTAGTGTATCAGCTGTTCATTTGTTTCGTTAGGTGCATATATGCATCCCGGCAACAAACACAACAATTAAAAAACACATACATTTTGTTGTCATATATATGCCTGTAGATGTCATAAAATGTTTTTAATATTTTCTCTACTTTTTATAACTTTTGAAATCTTTGGTCTAAAAGCGTTATATTTTGGAAAAACGTTTTAAAACATTTTAAACCAAGTAAAAATGCAAATTATTTATCGCAGACAAAAAATAAAAAAAAATTTTGACGGATGCAGACACGTTATAAAAAAAACTTGGCACTACTTGTGAATGCTTAAAACAATCAATCAGCTGATTGGATACGAATACCTTATAAATATATCTTGGATTAGTGTTATTATCTGTAAATTTTCGAAGTGTAAGTTTTTTGTTAAAATATTTTACACTTTTTTGGCTTTATTAATTCTTACATAATTTTTTCAATCTTAAACATAAATATGATCCGAACTCATGTGTGACTCTTCGAATATGATGTAAAAACATTGGCAACACGTGCAATATAACACAAGTTGATTTTTTCTCTTCTGTTTCACATGTAGATATAAGACACTAACACATAGGTTTTACCCACAGCTGTTCAGTGTTTCAAAAGCATTTGTTTATTATTATTCTTTATTATAGGCCTGCGGCTTCAGGCAGTCTCAAAAAAAGAATCTGTCGTCGCCTTTGCTGAAATCATTGCTTCCGAAATGCCATTAAAGATATCTGTTGTAGCATCGGTCACATGACATATATCACTATCCATCCACAACTATGTTGATATGATCGCCACACCACTATCATTTTCAAAGTAGTACAGAGCAATGATTCCACCCAAAGTCCCACTGAATACTTTTATGTGCTGTGGTACCACACATACCCCTTATGCCTGATTTTACAGTTGATAATTCAAAACTTACAATATTAAGTACTTAATTACGATTTTTTTTAGCCAAAATTATGATATTCTTTCAAATTCATTCAGGCAAACTCACTGAATTCAGGGCGACATTTAGTGTCATTTACGATTTTCTTAATTTATATACAGAAAGTTGAATTAAAACCATTGAGAGTTTTAAAATTAAACGTTTGTAAAATATATGCATATTTAACTTATTTCTCTTTTTTTGTATTTTGCAGGTATGTAAAATTCTCTTCATTGATATTAAATGTAAGTGTTTTATTTTTTGTAACTACTTATACTTATGAATTAAACCAAATTAGCTGTCAGTCTAAGTAGGTTATAATTCTATGACTGAATAGAGACTTTAACCGTGTAACGCTACTTTAATGGACAACAAATATGAGTATTAAAAAAATAAAATTTGCTTTATCAATTTTAAAATATCAACAGCCTCTTTTTCTGGAGTCGCGGAAAATGTATATTCGGGGTTCACGGCACAATAGCTGACGATACTCTAAAAGCAATGCTTAAAGGGTTAAGGTAAAGACAATTAGTACCTCTGTTCGGCAAACTGATGAGAATAAGCCTAAAACATCAACAGCGATTTTTTGCATAAAGATCTTTATTCTAACGCTTACAAACTTAAACTTATTTAGAAACCAAATAATAATACTGTCTCCAGAAGTTGTATGATGCCAAGAGGAGTTCCCCAAGGATCGATACTTGGGCCACTGTTATACTCTATATACGCTAACGATCTACCTTTGTAAATAAAACATTGTCAAATACAAATGTATGCTGATGATGTACAACTGTATATAAGTTGTAATGTTTCAGACGCATCTAATTGTGTACAACTAGTAAACCAAGATCTACATCAAATTTATTTATGGGCATCTGCAAATGGCTTGAATTTAAACCCACGGAAATCTGTTGCTTTAGTGATTAAATCATCAAGACACCTTACAACGTATCTTCCGCCAATACAGATTAATAACACAACTATAAACTATGTAGACACTGCAAAAAATCTTGGTGTAACTTTTAATAATGAACTTAATTGGTCAGATCATATTAAAATAAACTGTGGAAAAACTTTTTCTATGTTAAGAAACCTATGGATGTCGCAACATTTTACACCGACACACATCCGAATGCTACTTGCCAAAACGTATTTACTGCCAACTCTAATGTATGGTTGTGAGCTATTTGCTAGTTGTAATGCTGAATGTAGACGAAGGCTGAATGTAACATATAACAACATTGCAAGATATATTTTTGGTGTTAGAAGATACGAAAGCATTTCTCGATTTGCATATAAAATTTATAATGTCACCTTTGATAATTTATTAAAGTGCCGAACTCTTATCTTCTTGCATAAAATAATATACAACCGACAACCACCATATCTCTATGAAAAAATAACATTCTCAAGGTCGAATAGAGGTAACAAGATAAACAGCATTAAATATACAAAAGCGATATCTGAGCAACACTTTTTCATTAATTCAATTCGTCTTTGGAGCCAATTACTCCCTCAAACACAAACTATTAGCAATGCAAGCCATTTCAAATCTGCCATATTTAGGCACTTTTCGTAATTATTTTACCTTCTAAACAAGCACTTTTGCCCTTTGTTAGTTATAAATAAGTTAAATTAAAATTGTTAGCTATTATTATTATTATTTTATTGTTATTTTTTTTTTTTTTTATTATTATTTTTTATTTTTTTTTAATAATTATTATTAGTGTTTAAATTTACGATAATATTTACATATCTATAATTATGCCAAATAACTAAGCAATACTTTAATATAAGACTTGTTCTTGTTGTATTGTAATAACAGAAATAATAAATAAATAAATAAATAAATAATAATAATAATATTTTTAAAAACTTAATAAAAGTTAACAAAATTCATGTGTTAACAAAGAAAATTGTCATATATGTGGGTATAAATGAAGTAACTGCAAGGCATTATCGCCTTATAAGTTTACGAAAATGAAGAGGATATGTGACTTTTTGTAAAACATTAATCAAACTTAATTATTTGATCTTTAAACATAATCATAAAAATATTCATTTAAAACATTTCTTTGTACTTTTCGTAAATAAACATTTTATGATCGTAGGTATTTTTATGTTTAATTGATGAATTAATAACCAAAAAAATTTCCATATTTAGAATAAGGGTTAAGTGAAATTGATCCAATAGCTTCTAGTATTTACCCAGGTGACTAATACATGCTGCTTGTTCCTATAGCGGAACGCAACATGAATTTCCAAGCGCTTTGGAATTCTTCGTTTGTTCTTTGATTTCTGACACTGAGTTTTGGGATCTGTGCCTTCACTAGCTCTTTCCATCGAAGCTAGAGCAACATCAACAGATACTTGTTGAATTAAAATTTTATCTGGTTAATTTTTATTTACATTGTATTTAGATGTAGCCGACTTAATCTAAAACGCTAAACTATGCCAATGATAAAGGCTTCATAAACTTGAATCCAAGTTAATGCAATTTTTTATTATGAAAGGAAAAATCTGTGCTTTTCATGCGCTTCAGAAGAACCAGAGTTTTAATAA
Source organism: Phyto melanocephala (assembly GCA_941918925.1). Classification (NCBI taxonomy): domain Eukaryota; kingdom Metazoa; phylum Arthropoda; class Insecta; order Diptera; family Rhinophoridae; genus Phyto; species Phyto melanocephala. Next base: position 90,515,512 of record OW799233.1, on the reverse strand, counting down.
AATTTCGTAATTTGCCATAAAGATAACGTAAGTCAGTATACTGCGTTAGTGCTGAACGCTTTTGGAAGTTACGTTTTTATTCCATTAAAAAAATTTAAATGGGCCCATCTTATTTTAGTTATTTTTACAACCAAGTAAACGGCGTGGTTCTGGCAAAATTTGAGCCTTTACGTTGCGACCTCTATCGTGCTTTCAACAGACGGACAGACGGACGGACATAGCTAGATCGTATAAAAATCAAGCCCCGATTCAGAATATATAAACTTTGTGGGGTCTAAAATGCATATTTCGATGTGTTACAAACGGAATGACAAAATGAATTTACCCTCACCATTTGTTTGGTGGCAGGTATAAAAATTAAGAAAGAAAGAAGAGGAAGAAAAGTCATAAAAAATGTTTACGCCATAATAAATGTTTATATTAATAAAAAAAAAATCTTCGATCGATCGATTCATAGTTTTATATTTTGACTTTATTTAGTGTAAGAAACTTAAACGTATTTGAAGAAAAATTGCAGTCACGCTAATATAAACAAATATTTACCAATTGTGCACATGTCTTTTTTTGCACATTTTGTCATCAGACAATCAGTTTTATTTTTTGGATGAACGGTCTCCTTTTTGTTGAATATGACATCACCATATTCTTCAAATCAAAGTGTGTTAATAGTTTCATCTTTTTGACATTTGACATATTTTAGGATATACTTACGGTGTTTAGTTTTTATATGGTTGGTTCAAGTAAAAAATAAAATAAAGTCAAATAGACGGCATTTAGAATTATGTATTTTAATTCGTCAAAAAACAAAGCTATTTTTAATTATTCTTTTATATACGAAACCATATATCTATCATACATTAATTGCTTTACAAGTTTATTGTAATTTTATTGTGATTAAATCCGTTTTATAAAAACAAACCTAAATCCATTATTTATTTTTGGTTTAAAACTGGTAGCATGAGTGTAATTTCTTTATTTTGTATTGCAAAACATATTAACTGATAATAAAGTTCTCTGCAGTTAATTGTTATATCCTAGTTATTTGATTCATTTAATTTCAATAAAATTTAAATCCTCTAGGGCTGGAAATAAAATATTTTTAATTCCATTTATTATTCTATGTCAATCTTATTATTATTTTCTACTGGTATCTAATATAAATAAATTTATTTTAAATTTTAGTTTTATTTTATTTAAATATATATTTATGGAATATTTATGTTATTCTTGTATATCTTAATATATGTACATAAATATTTGTTTTAAATATTATAAAATACTCTTTCAGTTGAATGTCGTTTATTATTTTTATTTTTATTTTATCTAAATTTACATTTTACTGTAAGTTTAAAATAAATTTTACATCCCTTTAAAACTACCACACAGATACTATCGCCAACATACATACATAACCACATGTGTAACTCATTTTATGCAAATTAATATTTGTTTTTGCAATTTTGTAATTATTTATTTTCAATTTATTGAAGTGAAAACACAAACAAACATTATGTTTGTAAAATCGCCATTAGTAATTAGTATTCCATGAGCAAATGTATCATTTAAAAGTTAATAGAATTATAAAATGTTCTAAGTTCAACTATAAAATTTTTTTTTTGAACTAAAGATGTATTGAATAAATAATATTGGAAAAAAATATTTAAATTTATTTCAAAAATTGAAAATAACCTTTGACAGGTAGACTTAATATTTTACTTTTAAAATTCTGTAATTTACTATACAAGTTATTTCCACAGCATTTCTAAATTGTTGGTATCATAACTTCAATAAACTACAAGTTAATTTAACAAGTATTAAAATATCCACAGACGTTGTTATACTTGTTAAATTATGTGTCATAATGAAGATCCAGCACAAAACAAGTACAAAATTTTAAAAACTCGTAATACTTTCAACAAGTAAAATTCCATTACAGCCTAAAATTGACACTAAATTTTAGATTTACTCATGTTTTGTTGCAATAAAAATAAAAAAAATAGCAATATTCAATAAATGTTATTTTAGAAATCTTAAGAAAATATTCTTAAAATATTAGAAGGAATTTACTAGGTTCATACTAAGTTATAACGCTTTTATGCATGCAATTTTGAAAGTAGTTTCATGTTAGTATTAATTATACCGATTATATTAATAGTTTTCAAAGACAAATAATCCACACACTTTGACAAATCTTATTCACTATCAAAAATTAAAATGTTTGCTCTGAATGTTGAATTTTGTTCGTTATTGCATATGTGAAACATAATAAGCCCACCAACAAATTTGGCGAATCTTGTATGCTGTGCATATCTCATTCAATTTTGTATTTCACTAATAGAAATTATGTCTTTTACACAGCGTCTTATTTGAGCGCTCCTTTACTTATTGTTGCTTTGTCAGCAGTGCGTTAGGGGAAGGTATGATTAATTGCAAAAAAGCTGTTGGAAGCAGATAAGTATCAAGTACGTCATTCAAGATGCGCTTTTTCGTAATGTATTTTATAGTTGGAAGAATAAATGATAATAAAGAACGATTATCTTTTAAGTGAAATTGCGAAACATTCAGGCGTAATTATTATTTTTTGAGCCATACATTTTTCTTAAAATATGAATCGAATATGAATAAATTCACATTTGAATTTACTCATGTTACCAAAAGGTAAAAGGATTGAATTGAATTTATGTTTAATATTTCGATCAGAGCCTAAGAGCCATTATTACAACTTGCCTTTAGTTAAAGGCAGGATTTTGTCGGACCGATAAATGGTTTTGCATTATAAAGCCTACAATTATTATTTTTTTATCCTTTAAATATTATTATTGTTAACAATAATAACAATAAAAAATGGAAGTTGTAATAATGCTAAGCTATTTGTCGGGTACAAAAAATCCTACCTTTAACTAAAGGCAAGTTGTAATAATGGCCCTAAGAGTAAAAAATTGTAATTATTTTTTCATGAATTTTTTTTGGTTGCGATTGAACTTTTAAAAAAATCTGTGCATTTTAAACAGGTCTCTAATGATCTTTGAAAACTTCTGTAGAGCGATTGGAGTGATATTATCCGAAATTGCCACTTTAGGGTTGTTGTTTAAAACAAAAATTCAAAAATGATTTCAGACATTTTAACTCGTAACAGACACGAATGGTAAATATTTTTCTTAAATGTTTAAAAAAATGTTTGAAGTTATAAGTCATTCGTTTACAGCTCAGTACAAAGACAACCTCTTTCTTAATTTTGTTGTATTACTTTAACTCATCTCTCACCTGGTGAGACCATATTAACTAATCTGCAGAAAAAATATTTTCTATGAGAATTCAACACCTTACACCTTTGCATATTAGCATTCTACTTTTCAAAACCTACTAAATACCTGCTTTACTATATGGATTTGATCTGTTGTCAAATTGTGACTGTTTGGGTAGCTGAAAATTAATTTCATCATATAACTCTATACGTTTTTAATTTAAGAAGATCATTATGTATAACACTAAACGAACGTGAATTGTATAGAGTAGGTTTCTGTAATCACACTCATGCCTAAAATAGATTTTGCAAACATACCGTCCTATTTGTTTAATCCTCGTTCGCGAAAAAACTATGACATTGTACAAATCAAACATAAAAGACTTGTGTCCAATTGGCAATTGATTCTGTAAAACATTCAGTTTTTGAATAGCATAGCACAGTTACGTAACGCAATCTATATTTTTTTTAATAAAACTTTAATTTCTACACATTCTTTGTTTGTTTAATTTTTGTACTACTAACGTCAAATTAAAAAAAAAAATCATTTATGTTTTTTACGAGCGCATTCGTTTTTCCACAAGTTTTATTATTTGTATTGAATGGCATAAGATTAAAATAAAGCCACTTAATACCGGTTTTATCATTTGCAATATGTACTAGTCTCTTAGTCTTTGACTTGAATTTTCTATTTAATTTCAAATATTCCATTTTTCCTATTTAAATCACATTTGTTTGGTGTTCATATTTTGGTTACTTTCGAATTAAATCGCACTACTTTTAAATAACTGCAATCTGATTGAGATTCTTTTTCTGTCACTTTATATAAAGAAACTTATAAAAATAAATCTAATAAATTAAATGACATTTAAACACTTCTGTGTAGCCTTTAAGAAATTACTTAACTCTTGATAATGTATTATTCAACACAAAATAATGTAGTGAGAAATCATTTTCACTCGCTGATGTAAAGTTTTATGACACATAATGTTAGGTTTACAGGCTTCCATTATTGCGCTAAATGTTTTCACGACATTGTTTAATGATATTAAAATAATTATAAAGCAAGAGATCAAACACTTAACTTTCAAGGTAGAAACTGAATTTATTTACCCTTTTCATAAATTTTCTTATTGCTCTTCTTTGTGGTGCTATTTAAATTAGTACTAAGATTATATACTTAACTTATAACGATTATTGTAATGTAGTTTATGGCAAAATTAGAAGATTCAAAATATTTTACTCTATAACTCTCGGTATCACTTAATTGTGTATATGCGCTGGTAGAAACGTCTTGCCTACTCATTTTGTCTTTTGGCAAAGATTTCTACTACACAATGACTTAGTGTACGATTTAATTAGGGTAATAGTAATATAAATGTGTAACAAACTTTGGCACCTGTTCCTTAGCAATATGACACAAGCATAGTAACTTGATCGTGATATGTAAATAAGGTGAGAAAAAAATTTGTAATCGTGTTTATTACAATTCAAAAATGCTCAAGTAACTTCTTAATCCATCAAAATGGCATCCAATTTGTCATTCGGAAATATCTATCTTAGACTCCATGAAGTATATATTTTCTAAGTCCTGGTTTCATTTTAGAAAAATTGAGCTATTTTCGTCAAGCTATTTGCGTATGTCTTTCTGCTGAAAGCAGGATAGAGCTCGAATATAAAAAGCCAGATCGATAAAATATTTCTATAATATTTCCAATAAAGCAATAAAGAAAAATATTTGGTGTTAAAAATTGACTAAATCCTTTTATTATATACAAAGTTAAAGGTTGTATTGCAAGAGTAGATCAAAAGAAAAATTTTTCAGACATTGAATAAAATACGATAGTGTCAAAACCCCATGCCGTAGAGTGCATAAATTTCCTTTCGAAAGGAGTAGAAATCAAAATGTCCGAAAACTTATCCTACATAGTGTCTTCTTAAATCTGCTTAAAATGTATAACGTTATGAAATAGACAGAATTTTTCAACTGAAACTTTTTTATCAACATTCTTGTAATATTGCAAATTTAATGTGATACGCCTACTTTAACGGTTATCTTCCATATTAAATTAAATTTAACACAATGAACCATATTTGTCTCCGAGTGTGGGTGTTGGAAGTGTCTCTTGCTTTCGACATGCCCCTTTCCTACCTATATTTCAATTCAGTAGCAAAAATTACTCTGTCGCACCTTTAACGTTCACCTCTCAGGTATGGCATAATCGACTTCAAATATAATCTAAAAGCTCCTTATACCCTGTTCAGACAAACTTTTTTAATTGTTTCAATTTAGTGTTGATTGAGCAATTGAAATAAGTGTTCACACATACTCAATTTATCTTACTCCATTATGATTTGATAGCTGTAAAAATACGATGTTTTTATACCAAATCAAATAATGCCTGTTCATAAAATATATTTACAATTATATTTATGTAAGTATATAAATATATATTTGAATTTATTTAAACATTTTATTAAAATTTCCGTCAACCATTTTCCATTTTCTTACTTTTGTTTTTTGTGTATTTATTTGTTTGACATTAGAAATGCCAACTACACGCAAAGAAAAACCATGGTTGCAACATGATCACGACGGTCATATTATATTTTCTAAAACAATACTTGGTTGTCGAAAACAAGTAATAGTTACCTTTGTTTCATTTCATCATATATTTTGTCACGATAATCAAGTATTTGTTAGAATTGTATCATTTAATGTTTACTTTCAATAAAAATTTCAAATGGTTATCATTTAAAAATAGTGTGATTTAAAAAAAATAATTTGAATAAAATAACATTTTATTCAAAAGCACTAAAAATTTAAAATAATCATTAAATAATAAGTGAGACAACAGTATGATTACAAATTAATCAAGCTATGATTTTCTTTAATAATAATTAGATTTCAATTGTTCTTCTTCTTGCTTAATACATTTTTATTATTTTAAAAGTTTGAGATGTCGAAAAGTTGAAAAAAAAATTTGAAAAATTAAAGAAAATTTACAAATAAACGAGAAAATATAAAAACATTTTGGCATAAAAATTGCAATTAAATTGGCAAGTACAATCAATATGTGTATGTTACAGCAAAAGACAATAATTTGCCGTAAAAAAGCAAAGATTGTTGATTTCAATTGTAGTCATATAAATGATTATTGAATAATGCTTTAATTAAACATAATAATGATAACTGGTAACCATTATATGTTTTAAGCATAATCATACAATTCAATCATACTATGTTGCTCTTCGATTATGGTTACCACAACCATATTTTTTTTTTTGCGTGTATAGAATTTTCTGCTCACTGGACATACTTCTCAAGCGTTGTATTTCGAGTTTTGGACAATAAGTAAAACAATAAGGTATATATTGCTCAATTTATAAAAAAATTTTAGTATGGTGAATTGAGCTCAATACAGGCCTTTAATTGCGAGAATATTACAAATTGACAATTAAGGCGCGTGTGTAAACATAGTATCGACAGAAATATATGTACCATTTTGAAATTTTGTTTAAATTGCTTTCTAGTCAACATTATTTTAATACCAGAAAATTAAGCTCTCTTTAATACTCATCTCCCATATAACGCTTTCTGTTAAACTCATATTATTTATATCTGTCCATTATGATTTTGGAAGAAGAAAAGTTAGTAGAATTAAATAGCAAAAATGATTTTGACACGCCTATTTTAACTTCTACCTCCCATATAAGGCATAAGATTTAATTTAAAAAAAATTTAAAAAAGCCTCATAAAATCGTCAAAAAGATGTGTACGCTATCGTATATTTAGTGTGGGTCACTGGCCAATAAAACCTTACAAGCAGAAAAATACTTTAACACACCCACTTTAGCCCCTACCTCACATATAAAACATATTCTACCAGTATTTTGTCCGTTTTGTATGTTATTTAAGATTTAAAATCATCATGGCAATCTGTGGGTCAATATTATAATTAAAATAAATTGTTGGATCATGCCCACTCAACAAATATTGCAGTTTTAACACAATAATATGTTGAGAATTTTAGGAATTACCGCGCCCTTACAAATAAGTATTATTTTTAACCACTTCTCAATTATCATTAAACTTTTGCGCACATACCATTAATATTTATTTATTAGCTCTGGCTACCGAGCCTTAAGAAACTTTGCATTCTCTTCAGTTTCCATGAAAATACAACATTATGATAAAACAAAAGTGGGTATTCTATTGTAGAAATATCAGTGGTTACATTTTAGCACTAAATAGATGAAATTACCTTTATAACAAAACAAACATTAGCGACAACGATTGTTTGCCTTTTTGTTAATCACGTCGGTGTCGTTCAAGTTTCAAGTTATTATTCTGCAGTTATTAGAAAAATAAAACATTTTGTGGCATAAAAATATTTGTGGTGGGTGTCAAAAATTCGCCAACAGCTTTTTATTCTGTAATAATACAAATTCAAGAAAAGGCTTTCAAAGCGGAAAGGGCCTTGTCAGATAGAAAATATATGATAGTACCCCGAATATTACAAAATACTAGCAGTAATCTCTCTGACTTTGCCAACTATGAAGGATATTTGCTCAAAGAAAAACATACAATAAAGGTCACAAAGACAATAAGGTAAAGAAGGTAACAATGTGAATGACAAATATATATGTATGATGTATATATTAAAGTTAATTAAAGTTTATTTTGGATTGAAACTTTATGTTTGTGTTTTTTTTTAAAGCAAAGTTTCCTGTTTTTATAAATGAAAAGATAAACTAAAGCTGCAAGAAAAACAATTTTGTATCGAGCTGAGAATAAATATTTTGCCCCAAACTTTTATCATCTTTATATATAATTCATTAGCCTCATTTACTTATATTTGATTTTACTAAAAATCACAATAGTTTCCATTTAAGTTTACCTACTTATTTCAATTTCCCTACGGCTACTATTTATACAAATATTCATTTACGTATTCATACCTAAATACATACGTCATCTATTCAATTTTCATTATCTTCAAGTTTTTTATATTTAGAAGCAAAAATAAACAAAAGAGAAGTTTTTACCATTAGTTTATAACAAATAGATTCTGACAAAAGACTTATTTTCTTTGAATGTTAGAATACTGTATGTTGTTTGTTGTTTGCCTGTAACTTGTCAATGTCAATAAATAAAATAATGCACAGTGGAGACCATTGATATGAAAGTTATAATAAATGTGTTGCGTTTAAACTAAATACTGAAGTGATTGGTATCAAACTTGTGATATTAATAAATAGTTATGAAATTAATCTACGAATGTATGAAGTTTTGCCACAGAGGTCGGTACAGGCGAACAATGTTAATAATTTTGGCTAAGTAATGCTAAATTATATTAAAAAGTACGTGTTTCCATTAAAAAAAAAAATTAAATAATAAATCAGGCAGTATGGTCTGCCTAAAAGAATGATAAAATAGATATTCATAAGCATTTTGATATAAACTAATATTGTATTTACTTTACATGGAAATGTGTAGCCAAATCTAATTGATTTCCCGTATAAAGTTAAAGATAATAAGATTTTGACAATATTTACTTGCAATTTTGTACTACGGACCTCCTTGTTTTTATCATATTGTACTTAAAAAAAATAAGTACAACGCTGCAAAACGAAATATTTGACCATAATTTATAAGGAGGATGCGAATGGGCGAGTACTTTATTGTTGCGATTTTTCGTATACGAAGTATGACAATTAAAGCATGAATTACACAGATCTGCCAATAAAACCTGTTAAATAAATGCAACTTGAGAAAAAAATAAATATCAAAAAATGTCAAAAAGGTAATGATAAAGATCATGAGAAGTGTAAAGTCACTAATTCCAAATTCATACAATTTTGACTTAATTAAAAACTAAAACCGAAAACCACTTTATTCACGATATATTTAAAATACTGGAAATGTCATCCCGCAATATTTTTTTTTTTTAACTTCAATAACAATTGCCTTGAAAAATCAGCACATGGTTTTGGAAAGTTATTATAAAAAAACTATATCCTTTCCAAAATTTTTTGTATAAAATATTGCGTGATTCTTTATTAAAACAATAGTCCAATTCAAAAACGTTGCATATAAGTGATTTGATTCGGATAGAAACTAGCTTTTGCAATAATAAGTTCAGTGAGCCTCTGTGTTACGTTATGGGCGACTATATTCTTCAACATGCTAAGTAGCGTGATTCATAGCAAGTTGATCTAACAAGTAAAGTAACCTTTTTTAAGTCACTAGTATGCGTTTCTTAATTTTGGGTTCGGGTTAGCTTTTATCTGTCGTTATAACTTCTATGAATGGTCTCAGTGTTTATTTGCAGAAGTTCTTGATTGCGCAATCAATATCGAAGAATATAGTTATGGTGGTGGGTATATTAAGTGAGTTTACGTTGCTGATGCATAGTTTTGCTTTGGGAAGAGAAAAAAAGAATATTATTCTGACGTATATCTAGCTATTCCTCATTTAATGTAATAAGTATACCCTCAACAATTTTGATTGGTCTGCCAAATACGATGGGCTTGATTGTGAGTTTTTAATGAGTTTATACAGATCTCTGCTGCTGTTTGTGTTGGCTTCCTGTTGAGCTTTTGTAACTATATCCTCTTTCTTAATACGTTTATCACTGCGAACAGATGATCTAAGAGTTTTTTTTTTAGAGACGAAGATCTGCTTTTGAATTAATTTTTTAGCAGAATTGAAGGCAGTTTTGTCATTCTTAGTGACCAGATAACCATTGCTTAAGTCTTATGATGGTTTTACAAAAGTTTAAATTTAATTAATTTACAGAGAATAAATTCCGCTTAATTTTACATTTTAATAATTTTATTGAGTGGGGATTAAAATCTATATGTTAAGAACGCTTTATAGTAAAAAATACAGTGTTGCCACAGCAAAAAAATTGATTTAGAAATTATAAAATAAGATCCCAAATAAAAAAAAGTAAAACAAACAGTATTTAGATTTTTCTTCTACCTGAAATGTATATTTATTATAAGTTTATTTAAATTTATTGAAATAACAAGTATGCAATTGTGCAATTTCCGTTAGAAAAGGGGTTTTTGGGTTTTAGATTAGCCACAAAAACTGATAAAAGTTTAAGGAATGTATAAAATTTATTTCAGACTCATATTAGTTTTTGCTTAAAATAACGAGATGTAGAATTTGTCAAAATGTCCCCATCAATACATCAGCAAAAACGGTTACCCTAATTAAATATATTTTTTTTTTATTTTTTTTATTTTTAACAAAAGCTGTTCAAGGTGATTCGAATGGAATATACGACACAGAACAACGTGAGGGTTTACTTTGCACTAACCTAATATTTATTGGGTGTAATTAATTAAACATTTCTCTCAGAGAGTTGCATATTAATGAAACATTTTTTAAAATTGCCTTGTGCGTAATAAATTTATGTCAAAAATATTTTTTTCCTGTACAAAATTTCCAACCAGTTTTCAAATTATAAAATATAAAAGTATAAGTTCAACTTATCTAAAATCTAACATATAAAGTATATATTATTTATAATTGTTCAATGCAATAACAGTTTTTTCGCAAAGCTTTCAGACATTTCTAAAAATTGCCATTAAATATTTTGCAAACATATCACACTGTGCAATTTTTGTGTAGTGCCCTCTATCTCACAACCCAAAAATTGGACAACATTAAGCTTGTACATTAACTACTACTTCTGCTGCTTCCACTTCAATTGAGTATTTTATTTATTGAGCGTGGTATATGTGTTTATGTGTTTGTAGTTGTTCTTTAGAAAATAATAAAGAGAAAAACATCATGAAATTGAAATAAATTCACATGAATTTCAGCCATACATCGATTTTATATGGCGTGTGAAAAGCATTCATTTACAATCAGTTGTAAAGTGCTTTTCCTTGTAAAATATTTTACAGTTTGTATTTCGACATTTTTCTTTGTTTCCTTTGGGGTTCTTTTTTTTATTAAAAAAAATAAAATCAATGTTAACATTGTTACATTTCTTTCATCTTGATGTCGTAGTTGTAGTCACTGTTCTTTTCTTTGGCGTTTAAAGGTCAAAACTATTAATTTTCTTAAAGAAAAAAATTTAATTAATTTTAAGATTCTTTTTAAAAGCAAAATTTCAAATTGTCATTTATTTTAAAGGAGCAGTTTTTTTACTTCTTTTACGTAAAAAAGGCATGTGGAGTGGTTATTTAAAATAAAATCAGAGAAAATAGCACTAATTTGTAAAGCTTATTTAAACATAAGATTTAATTTAAAAAAAATGGTGTACATTGGTAACGTCATGCTTTTCTATTTTACATAGTTTTTTTTTTTGATACCAGCTGCCATTTCATACCCTCCAATGTAACAAATGTTATTAAGTATATTGTCACAGAAATAATAAGTTTGTTCTTTTTTATTTAATTTTGATTTCATACCAAGTGACACAAATTTAAAATCTTGTGTCTGCCGATCGGAATGAATTTTTAAGCAAGGCTAGAGTTCTATTGGATAATACCTTAAATATAAGATCGCTAGGCTTATCACTATTTAAGTCTACTAATCAATTAATAAAATTTTTCGAGACCAGACGGAGCTTGCCAACATTTTAAAAACAAAAGTAGCTTTGCAAATCTTATAGCTCATGAAAAAGATTTTGGAATTCCAGCTGAGTGGTATTTTCATCACACTGCTAGTGGTAAAGGATCATGTGAGGATATTTAAGCAAAACTTAAAAGAATTACAGCAAAAAGTCTCCAGTGCTTTCATCAAGAACGCATCTTAGATGCGACAGTTTTATTTATTTAAGGCTTGCATATGTTCACTCATAGCATTCAAGGATTTTTTTTTTTTTTTAAATGCGTTCTACTAAAAACTTATTGTTAGGCTAAAAAGTTTTTAAAATTTGTTACTTAGAAAACTATTTTTATACCCTTCACCTGTGGTGCACAAGGGTATATATAGCTTTGTCATTCCGTTTGTAATTTCTACAATTTTCATTTCCGACCCCATAAAGTATATATTTTCTGAAAGCTTTTGAATAGAGGAGTCGATTAACACCTGACCGTCTGTCCGTCTGTCAGTCTGCTCGTCTGTCCGTGTGTTGGTTGAAATCAACTTTTAGAAGCAACCATATATTCCTTAGATCTGTGTATAGTATCAATCTTTTGGAAATATCCAGGAATGAATCGCTATTAAAATTCTGCACAATCGCCTTATAACTTTCTAAGATATGAGCAAATAAACACGACTGCCTCTATTTTTTCCTAAATTTTTACCACCAAAATTAAAATTTTTCAGCCATAGAATAATTTATAGGTACGTTTGTAACTATTTATACACATAATATGCCTAGAGAGATATTCGTGAAAAATTTTAGATAAATCGGGCTTTAATCGGTAAGGTTATAGGCAAAAATTTTTTTTTAAAAATATATATTCTAAAAATTTACAAACGAAAATTATTTTTTTCAGCTTCTAGACAACCGAGAGAGATAATATTGGTATTATCTGAAATTACTTGACCAGCACAATAAAAGCACCATAAAAAACTTTAAATTTATGTTGGCCTCCACTACAAAATGACGGACAATAAATTTATATATGAGCTAAATCTGGTATTTTAAAATGTAACTTCTTGAACCCCCTCAATATTGGTATTACGTTAAAGGGCTTGACCAGTAGAATTCAGTTAATTATTCTAAAATGTAAAATCCAAGATGGCGTCTAAAACAAAATGGCGGATAAAATTTTTTTAACCCCGTCAAATTAAAGGGCTTGACTAGTTGAATATAGCTTACAACGTAAAAATTCAAAATCGAGGATGGCGTCGGATATAATAAAGAAAAAAGGGGAATAACATGAAATATAGGTTAAGCTACAATGTGAGATTATACCTATGTACATGATGGTGAAGGGTATTATCAGATTCGGCACGGCCGAATATAACAAACTTACTTGTTTTTATTAAGTTTGGGACCACTTTTTATTTTCTATCACTTTATAAAATTGCTCTTTATTAAAACCGATAATTCGCTACAATGGACAAATTATATTAAATAAAAAAAAAACAAATCAAAACAATTAAAAAAATTGGAAAACTTTTTTCTAAAACAGACGTTTGAAATAAAAATCAACTAAAATTATTCTTTAATTTTCGATCAAAAAAGATTTTTTTTTGCGGATAAGGAGGTAAAAATGCAAATTTTGCATACACCATGGTCGTCACCAATGTGTTATGTCGGCTTCTCCCGCGCTCATACCGACTAAAAAGCTCCCTAATCTTCTACTCTTAGAAACGTTATCCACCCCGGAACCGCGTTCTAGCATTACTTCAGAGTGGTTTTCTGACGGATGTGATAGCACCGTACACATCTCTGCCTGCGTCCAGGCCACCGCTTGTTCTCCCTAGTTTCTAATCTGATGCATCCAGATCCTTATTCTTCATCCGTAGTATTTCCTCAAAAATTCGCTTAACATTTCGCCAGTTGTCCTCGCTTAATAGCAGTGTGGAGAATATATTTTCCACACTTATTGGGTCTACTTTTATTTCCAGCTCGTGTCGCTTTTGAGTCCATCTATAACACTTAAAAAAAGTGGGTTCAGCGTCAGCTATTTCCTCGTGCTTCTCATATATACAATAGGGTGTTTCGTATTTACCAACTTTATGAAGATACATTTGGAAGTATCCGTGTCCTGCAAGCATTTGGGTTAGGTAATAGTTAACTTCACCTGTTGTTCTACCGATCCAGTTCTCTTGTCTTAAGATCGATAGGGACCATTCCAGCTTGCACAAGTATTGCGGCTTCTGACACTGTGCGATATGCGGACGTTATCCTCAGAGCGGATGTTAGTTGAGCGGCTAGTACGGCGTTCGACCTTTTTTCCACTTAATTGCCTTCCCCAAACATCGCAGCCATAGAGGAGAATGCTGCTGCTTGTTTCGATCAGCAGTCTACATCTATTCTAGGTTGAGACACCTACATTCGCCATTACTCGGCTGAGCTGTGGAATTACTTTCGCTGATTTCTTGACTTCGTGCTGTATTTGATTAGAGAACGTCATCAGAGTCAAGCCTTATTCCCAAATAATTTATATACTTTTTTGTGTGTAGTGTGATTCCGCCGACTTTAATATCCATCTCAGTCGGTATATGTCGCCTTGAAGTAGTTCCGTCTTCTGGGTAGCTAGACTTAGTCCGTGTGAGTTAAGCCACGCCTGGGTCCTTATCATTACCTACCTGAGCTTACGTTCTGCTCTCTCAGTATCTCTAGCGTTGATTACCGCTACTATGTCGTCCGCGTATCCTACGAGGAAAGTGTCTTGTGGCATTTCTATCCGAAGTATGTCATCATAGCCTATGTTCCACACGTCAAATATAATTTTTTTGCAAAGTAAAATAAAATCTTAAAGATTCTATTAAGAATAATACAAACGGAAATTTTTTAATACGTTTTAATAAAACAAAAAATAATAATTTAAATAAACAAACAACTTATCGAAAATATTCTACAGCCATGTCTTTAAGGCGTTTTCCACTTAAAGCTTTCAATTTAACGGTAAAAATTAATTATGTATTTAAAAAAGTAAATTATATTCCACTAATGTTTTTTGACATTTTATTTTATTTTACCTCATATTAGTGATTATAACTAAAGGTAACGTGAATATCTGACTACAGAAATTAAAATATTCAATCGGCAACACCATAGATTTCCATGTTTTATCATTTATTTAATTTCATACCCGATAATAAATCAAATATATATTTTATTATAATGCTTTCAAGTTACGGTTCATTATCTTTTATTTTTGCAGTATATTTGTGGCATAAATGAAGCTGATTATTTTCCAAAATAATATATGTAAATAACTTTCAGATAAACCGTTCAACTTCTTTTGAATATAAATACAAATATTTATGAGTCATTTATAAATGCTTAACTACATAAGCGAGATAGCATATTGTTATCATTGTATATAATTTATATATATATTTTTTTTTTAATTTTCCAAAACTGGGGCAAGTATTTTGTGAAAAAGTCTTAAATGCATGGACCTAAACACCAACTAACATCCCTAATTATATTAAAAATTGATTTTGAGTCAATTAGATTTTTTTGTGCCAATTATTAGCAAATTTAAGATACAGATGAAAATGTTAATTTTTGCTTTTAGAATCTTGAGAGTCTTTAATAAATAGAATGAATAATAAGTTCACTTGCAATTTTCTATACATTTACACAAATATTGCAGTATGTGCTTATTTAGTGTTACACTAATTGTTATGCCTTTTTGTGTTCAACAATGCAATTTACTGTACACAGAAAAAAATAAATATGAACTTCAATTACGCAATTACTATTATTAATTAAAAAATTGCTTAATTTTGCTCCAATCACCAAAATGATACTATTAATTAAATGAAAATAAATAGTTTTAAATAAAAAAAAATCAATTAAAACAGTATTAAAAAATTAATTAAAATTTCCATAATTTTAAAAAATAATTTTAATTAATTATGTAAGCTGGTGATACAAGATGTAGAGTAACTGGTTGCCAAAAAGCTGGAGTTGGGTGTCGCAAATTTTCCTAGTTTATTTTGGTGTTCCTTTTATTTTCTCTTAAATCAAATTCTTTTCTTTAAATTTATTTTTAATTTAATTCTGGTTTTATTTTAAAATTCACTTTTGTTTTATTTTATTTAAATTTTAATTTCTTCTATTGTTCTGCTCTTCTTTAATATGGCGACTTTTTGCCCTTGAAATTCTACTAGAACTGGTAAGTCGAGTAGAACTTTTACCGGCGTTCATACACCGCCGACTCTCCGCACTATGTAAGAGCGCATTTACACAGTGCATTTAACATAGTGCGGTTTATGCAACAAAGAAAGGCATGACAGACGCGAACAAATTTAAGCATGTCTATATTTAAGATTTGGGATTTGTAAAATTAAAGAATTTATTATATCAATAATAAAATTTATTAAACCTGTTTAAAAAAAATACAAAAACATATTCTTTTTTATATATATTTATTCTTAATAAACATTTACGAATCTATATTTTTAATTACATTTCGTTAGTTATATAATAAAATTAATGGTAAGAGAAAGGGTTCCACACACATACACATACTAAACCATATGAAAAGCCGGACTTCCAAAAATAACTTTTAGCATCAACGACCTAGATATAAATGAATATTAACCGGTAAAAAGGCTTGATCACACAGAGTAAAGAAATTCAACTAACTTACCTATTAAAATGAGAATTCTATAAAAAATATAAGGGGATACAATAAATATGTAATGAATTTTGGCATACCTACAATGAAACCGAAATAATTTTTTATATTTAAAACAGAACATATTTTTATATGTATATGATATGATATATGTGCACTTACCAGAACTTTCTCTTGCAGATTGTCGACTATTTTTCATTATTTCGCTCCTTGAGTAACAATTATAATAAATTTATTCTTCATATTACATTTTCAGGAAAATGTTATTTAAAATAATATTTTTTTTTATTTTTTTTTTTCAACTGACAGAAATCTTTTTTTTTTTAAATATTTAATATCAATAAAAAAATTTTATTAAATTAATGGAAACTATAATTCGAATTCAGAAACAAATCAAATATTCAATAAATTAAACAAATTTAAGCAATAATTTT
Source organism: Phyto melanocephala (assembly GCA_941918925.1). Lineage (NCBI taxonomy): Eukaryota > Metazoa > Arthropoda > Insecta > Diptera > Rhinophoridae > Phyto > Phyto melanocephala. The sequence goes on along the minus strand of OW799233.1, from coordinate 90,498,595 downwards.
TTCTGTATATGTTCCTTAAATTTATACAATATTGTTAGACTAATCGTTAGGATTTAGAATTTTTTTATACATTTCAAGCACAAGCATATGAGTGGTCAGATTTTTTTGGTGACTAAAAAAAGCATCACTAGACGTACACCGAAATATATTTAAGATCATAGTAGGCTAGGTTAAGCTTAGCTTATATTTTAATTTAATGAAACTAAATTAAATTAAATTCACTAACATATAAAGGGATTTTCATTTCAAGTGATACAAATACAAGCTAAATAAATACTTAAATTTATGTTAATATTTAAAATGGTGTATTATTTTTCCTATCCCTAACTCACTTTTTGTTATTTATTTATTTATTTATTTTATCTCAGATTTTTTATCTTTAATATTCATAACAGCCAGCCATCTATCAACTTTTCGCAAATAATCAAGTTATAATTTATGCTGGTTAAATTTATTTTTTATATCTGTATTAATATTCACACAAGGAACATTCACCTCTTGATATAAAAATACATAAGTTAACAAGTTAGCAGACTTAAAAGTCTTAAAGGGAAGACGAAAAAACCCAAGCTAACCGCCAATAATACTAAATTATATTATATGCGTTTTAAAGTCAGCTAAGGTAGACGTTATTTTTTTTTCCTTATTTTCGTTTTTTTTTCTTTCTTAAACTCCTCTGCTTGTTTCGTTAATATTTCCCATCAATAAAATTATGCAAAATATAGCCAAGAAAATCGACTAAACAACTACACTCCTCCTCCAGTTGGAAAATAAGGAATAAACAAAATAAAAACTGAGTAAATAAATAAATAAATAAAATGCTAAATCTATACAACAAATAATAGCAAATATGTGTGTGTGTGAGCGTATGTACATATATTGTATTTATATGCACACATTGTGCTATGCTGTATAAATTGTTTTTTTTCTTGGTTATAAACTCGAACGAGCTTGAATATAAAAATCAGCGAAGAAAAGCACAATTTTATAATACATCAAGCAAACAAATGAGAAGTAAATATTCAAGCACAACTAGAATTATAATGCTGATGTGTTCTCTGCTTTGTACGTCTAACGAGAAACACGCTACAGCAGTTAAAGGAAAAAATAAATTTGACTTATGGATTTCAAGTACTATTTTCACATTTAAAGTTATTTTATTTCTCGTATTAAATCAAAGCAAAGTTTGATTTATCCTTACAGTCCAATACACTAGTAGAATTGTAAATAAACTTAAAATTTATATTAACCAGGAAAAATACCAGCGTAAAATATTTAACTGAAACTAGCGTCTATTTAAAATAGCATTTGGTATTTCCCACAAATTTCTTTATTAAAGTAATATATACACTTTGAGGTAAATAAAAAAACTATTTAATATTTTAATAAACTACATAAAGGTTGGGACAAAAGTCATCATGGGGCTTAAAAATGTTAATACGTTTTGGTTTTTATGTTTTTTTAAACTTTTTTAAAAAATCACCTGAAGAGTAAATAATGGAGAGATTCACAACTCGACAAAGAACCAGAATAGTATAATTTTATTACTTAAATCAGCAATGAATTAGTTTTACAAAAAGACCGTATCATTAACATTTTAACGTTAGAACTTCGCACTTTGAGCCAAGTATTCGTTGCTTACTTCAGCGTACACAGAAAAAATATATATATATATTTCAATTACGAAATTAATACTATAAATTAAAATATTATTTGATTTTGCTCCAATCATCAAAATGATAATATTCAATAAATGAAATTTTTAATTGAAAATATATTGCGAAGAATATCAATTAAAACAGTTATAAGAAATTAATTAATATTTTATTAAATATTTAAAAAAAATCTTAATTAATTTAATCACGCCTGTAATTGAAATTTGGGATTAATTTAAATAAAGTATCAATTGTATAAATATCATATACTTTTCATACTGTTTAAAAAAAGAATCCGGAAAAAAGTAGAAATATTTTATTTTTAACATACATCCATAAATAGGTCAATACATTGTTAATCGCACTGCATATATAACAAGAATACGAAAAATGCAAAGCTTAGAACTAGGTGGCATCCGTATTAATCTAAATTTTATTAAGCCTCTTTCCTTCAAAATGAATTCTTTACAAAAACAAAAATAAATTTGTTCTATTTTATTTTTCAAAATAATTTTTTTATCTGACAGAAATTTTTTAAAAAAAATTTTATATCAATTAAAAAAATAATTTAAATTAATTAAAAATATAATCGAAATTTATGAATAAAAAAATTAGTCAATTAATTAAAAACAAATTAAGCAGTAATTTTTTCTGTGTAAGCACCAACATTGCAACTAAAGAGATTTGCCTTAAAGTGGACAACCACATCTAATGCGCACTGTGGAACATATTTAACATGTAAAGCAAGGTATTAAAGAATAACTAGAAAAATCTTCCAGAAAGCATTCTGCTTTGCTAGGAATGGATCCTGCGTCACTATGAATTTTCACAAAAGATTAACTATTATTAAAAGTTGCAATTGGTGCAAGATCTAAAACCCGCAGATCATCCGTAATATCAGTGTTTAGGTTAGGTTCCCTAGATTTGGGTCTCTCCATAGTATGTTCTTCATATTACCGACATTTGCATTCTGCCATTTCCTGACGTGTTCCTCCATCGCCCAAACTATAAGTTAATTTTTTAATTGCAGAATGGGTTAGGCATTTTCCAAGGTTTTATAATTTAAAAATGATCCCACCTTGAACAATTCATCGGCTTCTTCGTTCCCGAGTATGCCGTGATGACTTGGAATCGATATTACCTCTAGACGTTCACAATTCGTAAGCGAGTTTATCTCACTCTTGCATTGTAGGAGACACAGTGCTTAGTAAAGCTCGAAAAAGGTTGCCAAAAAATTAGCCAATTACGGCAGTGTTCTAGTCTGGTATACATTCTATATGTTAGGATTTCCACAAGAAGAAAAGAAAAATTGGGTTTAAAGTGATTACATATTGTAACTTGTTCCAGACCTGATTGTATTTTGTTAGTTTAAACGTAGGTTATTTAAAATAAAATTTCAAGTGGCTGTTAAACTTGCTTTTTACTTCTGCTCTTTTCTACGATTATCTTTTGTATTGTACATACTCTAAGTACACTTAACATAAACTAACATGAAACTACCTGCATGAAATCAACATATTATCACAAATATGCCATTCATGCTACTGTTACCAGCGCAACGTTTATTTAAGTTGTTGTTATGGACGATAATGATGTTGATGAAAAAGTTGCATGCAACTACCATTTCAACTTACAATCGTTAAACATAATAATGTTGCTGATGAGGTTTACGATGCTTTTGATGTCATGAATTCAAATCAGTTTCATTTAACATTTCTCTTTACCTCACAAAACTGTCAGTAGCATTGAATATGTAGAAAATAAGAATACTGACTTGATTCTTTACCACAACTAAATATTGACAATACTTCAAACTTACGTGTTTGTTTATTAAATTTGCTGCTCTCAAAGAGACTCTTTTTCCACTTTCGATGACAATGATGATTGAATATTTTATTGAAGTATTTTACCTGATTTTCCGAAAGGAATATTTAAGTTTTTCCATTAAGAAACACAATATTTGATGGACGGGTGTACGCATTCGTTCGATTTTATTTATTTTTCGCATCGCCAACATGCTGCTCAAGTGTAGCATGTAATTGGGAGAGGAAAACACACAATATTTCTAATACAAACTGTTTTGTGTTAAAGAAGATATTTTAAGTTTGTTGTCTATGTCAAAGATGTAAATAATAATAAGAAAATTGCAAAAGTTTAAATAAATTTAAATACAGCCGCATGAGCTAAATATAATTCTGTGCTGGCGACAAAAGGTTTATGAATATAATCAGTGATTTATCGTAAGTTTTAATTTATAATGTAAAATAAAAAGCATAAATTAGAAAGTGAACTTAAGATTTTTGTCACCGGTTTAAAGAACAATTTACGTGATTTACTGTTTAAAATTTTTATCCCTTAAATTCTGATGCTACTCCGTGTGTGGTGATCCATTCGGAAGGTCTTATTTTGGTAGATTTGTTCGATTATTGCGATTGGTATCCCACTGATTGTAGCTGGCATATTCTTGAAGACCTCAGATTTATCTTTACAAAGAGAAAATAGTCAAAAGTGTCATATCGTATGATATAGGTGGCCATTTTACTGTAGCAAAACATGAAATCAAATGCTCACCAAGTTCATTGTTTCATGATCCTTATGGAATGTAGTATAGTTTCGTTGAAACTAGAGATAACCGACATCAAGCTAAGCGTGTTTCAGAAAGCATATAGTCCGTTAAAATGGTGCGATATCGGTTACCATTAATGGCAGCATTCCGATTTATCTCAATTTTGTTGTTATTAAACAGAAATGATAAAGCAATTTGATATGAGTCATGCTTGATCTGTCAAGAAAAGTCTACTGAAAATCCAGTTTTTTTATATTATTTGCCTCTCCGAATATTCTTTTGTCCTATTCTACAGTTAAAACAGTGTAAGATGAAAAAAAAATTACAAATAATACTAGTGTTAATAAACTTTTTATTGGTTTACTTTTTCGCTTACTTTGGGTTCTATATTTAACTAACATACACATACAACATACATGAACGTCTATGTCAAGATTCCGAAATTTACAAAAAAAAAAAAACATTTTATTTAACAACATGGTTTAATAATTATTGGAAAAGTTTTTAAAGTTTTTAACTTTGCGGGTACATACATGTTAATATGATGTACTAATAGAGACAATGACAGAGAATTAATTACACCATTACACCCACACTTACAATACCATTACGAGTGCTATCATTAATTAAAAAATCAAACAAAAACAAATTATTTTAGCAGAACTCCCAAAAGCATAATTCTGCATGAAATATTTCTATACTTAATCAATATTTTGTTTTCTTTTTATGATAAAGAAACAACAGTATATGCGAAAAGAAAACAGAAGCCATAAATCATTTATTTTGCTTTGAATGGCAAGTCCTGTCACCTTAAAGCCTCTATTTGTATTGGCATGGTAAATACAAAAACAAATCAAAATAATGAAAAAACCTAAAAAAAATACTTTCAAGAGGGCGTTTGTGCTAAATATGAACTCTCATTTGCAAACGCATCAATCATTTTTCCATTTTGTAGATTGGTGCTACAAAAAATTATTTCTAATTTTTTCTTCATCTTTCTCTCTGTTAACTGTAGAATAGGATAAATGAAAATGTTTCTGCATTGAATATTTGGAAAGGCAAATATTACAAAACAAAAAAAGTAATGTAAGTAGTAACCAGTAGCATTGACTTGTAGGTATAACAAATACTCTATGGGAATTCTAAAGAAAACGAAAGCAAAATTATAAAAAAAAATCAACGGAAGCAACAGAAAAAATATTTACGGATTTTTGCACTTGGTAAAACCGTTATATTCCTTAAAAACTGATTTATTTTATTTTGACAAAACGTGAGAGAAAACAAATAAATTAATGGAATAAAAATTTAAAAATTATTACACTTTCGTTTAGTGCTTTGCCTGAAGCAGGAAAAATGTATAAAAAAAACATAAAGAAAATAAACATAACAGATGTTACATCTTTAACTTATAAATAAAATAAAAGTATAATTTTAAAATGTAAACAAAATGAGACACTTTTAGGAACTTTGCAAAAAAAAAAAAAAATAATAAATAAAGAGCCATTATCAGCCTTATGAGTCTGCATTAAGCAGCATGATTTTTATATAGCAAAAGCCTATTTGAAATCATTTCCTTAATAAAAGCGGTTTTTCATGCTTATTATTTCGGATTTTGAATATTCCTATTTTTTTTAAATTATTTGGTACAAAATGGTTTTCGTTAAATTTGCGAATATAGAGGTGACCTTCCACATCTCCTGTGATTCCAAGGGTTTTGAAGAACATTGTAATTATATTTCAAGTTTCAATAGTATTTATTTGCAATCCCATAAAGCAAGCATGGATCCACCGGGTTAATTTTTTAGTAAAATATAAGAATTGTTTTAGAAAAGAATAATTCGGGTTGTCTATCTGTGAGTATGGTGGTTTAAATTAATTTTTAAAATCCTTAACATGTTGTGAAGTTCTGCATGTGGTATTAAACTTTTGGAAATAATTTAAAATTAAACACTTTTGGTCAGTCAAAACAATCGCCGAATAACCTGCTAACAGTAAATAAACATGATGCCTCTATTTCTCCGATTTGTTGCCACACAAAATAATATTTTTTACCTTTCACCTACACGAAAACTATCCTCATAAAACAATAAACACAGGGAAAGAAAAAAATATGGTTGTGGTAACCATAATAGAAATTGTATGACTGTATGATTAAATTGTATGATGGCGGTTAAAACATATAATGGTTACCAGTTATCATTACTATGTTTAATTAGAGTATCATGCAATAATCATATAAATGACTACAGTTGAAATCAATAATCTTTGCGGTGTTCTACTGCAAATTATGGTCGTTTGCTCTTAGTTACATAAATTGATTGTACTTACTTTTTTAATTGAAATTTTTATACCAATATTTTATTAAATTTTTTCGTTTATTTGTAAATTTTCTTTAATTTTTTCAATTTTTTTTTCATATTTTTGACATCTCAAACTTTTAAAATAATAAAAATTTATTCAGCAAGAATAAGAACTGTTTAAATCAAAATATTATTATGAGAAATCACTGCTTGATTACTTTCTAATCGTACTGTTGTCTCACATATTATTTAATGATTATTTGTAATTTTAAATGCTTTTGAATATCATGTTATTTTTATCATAACAGTTTTTTTAAATCAAACTATTTTTAACGGAAATTACATCGAAATAAACACGAAATTAATTATTATAAAATATTTTAACCAGACATTTTTAACGTCAACATTTAAACTATAATAGACTTGTAATGCTTAATAGTTGCATGCCCACTTCTACTTTTTTACGTCAATGTTAGTGAATTCCCTAATAATAAAAAATTAAAATATATGGCTAATTCTTAATTTAAAAGTAACTTTGACGAAATATTTTTTGAACAAACAACAGTTAGTTACTCTCATAATTTAGTAAGCAGACCATGAAGCATGTAACATATCAAATAAAGCTCTATTTATGAGCCAGATTGATGAACAATTTTACGTTTCGTATGGGCGCCACCATGGGTGTAACTAGAATATATTGCAGGGTGCACTGTACACCCCAGAATTTTAAAAAATTTACATTTTACGTTAAATATATTTATAATATTAACTCGATTTAAGAGAAAAAAAATTTGAAGCTTTAGCAATCTCAATATAAAATTTGTAGCTACGCCAATGGTCGCCACCCATAAAAGACGTACTTGATGTTATATTCCACACATAATGGCTGGCCTTTGCAACAAATAAAAAATCTCACAGACACACTTTATTTCTCTAAAATTTTAAAATAGGAAGCACTTAATAAAAAGTCTGTTAATTTAATATTTTACCCCTCTTTCATATTTATAAAAAGAATAATATTAAATTTTAATTCTTCTTTTTAAGAAAATAAAAAAATTCCTTTTTTTTGATACAAAAGCCTATTAAATTGACTATAATTTATAATTTAAAAGCCTTTTATATAATTTTATATAATAATTTTTTGGTTAAGTGCCTGAAAGAAAAAAACCTTAAGAAAAGCAAAATTAAATTTTATTGAAAATAACCTCCAAATATGACACACTTAGCTTCAGGTCCTTCCTTTAAGTATTTTACTACTTTTTTTCAAATTGTTTTTCACATTTTCTATTAAGTGCCACATAAAAATTATTGTTAAACGCATTGCGATAACTATACATTTCCTCTATTTTATATTTCATTTACTTATAAGATTTTATGAATTTTGATTTTCTTCTTTAAGTATTTTCTTTGCTCTCGTCAAGCGCTTTTCTGTTTCTTGTTTATTGCATGGCCAAACCAATACCACCCTTTTTTTTTTTCTTCTTAAGTGTCAAGCAATAATTTTTTCACTTCACTTCATTTTTCTTTGCTGTGCATAATTTTCTATATCCGCAATTGTCATAATTTTTACATTTGAATTTTTTTCTGCTTTTTGCAACATTAAACTTTAACAGCTCTTTGGTTTTATTGAATAAACGAATGGCTGCGACCATACTCCCGAATACATCAACATAGAATTAAGAAATGTCATTGAGCAGTGCGTGTTAGCTAAGTGAAGTAGAGTGGGTGGTTATAAGTGGTTACATACGAAAGATGTAATAACAGTAATGTAATTTACCTTTTATTATTTGCTTGGTGTAAAACCGTTACAAATTCTTGGCAAAAAAAACATTCGGTAATGTTTCTTTTACAGGTTTTTTTTATTATTAATTTAAATATATGCATAGAAGCGTAGAATATAAAAAGAAGCAAAAAATTTAATTAAATAGTATCCATAGCGGATAAGGTATGGACATAAAATTAATCTCAAGTGTGGTTTTGTGTCAAAGACAGTGTTACCAGTTTGTCTTTTAATAATTTCGCTATTTATTCTTTGCTTCGTAATTTATATTTTTTTTAATGTTCTTAATTGTCAACTTAGAAATTGAATTTTAAATTAAAGCCAGTAAGTCCTCACATTATATTTTTACATCAGTTTAGTTCAGATTATAAAAGTTAAGTTTTAAATCAGTTGAAATGAAATTTTTTTCAAAACATATTTGAATACTATTTACTTAGTTCCTATTTAACTGATAACTTTCCAATAAACTTCATAAACATGAATAAATTTTTCCTATTATTTAAACATTTTCTTTTTTTTTTAATTCCTTTATTATTGCCATAAAATTTAATGTTAGCACTTATATTAGAACTCAATAATAAAAATAAAAAATCCCATAAGAATTATCTCTTTTTACACATGAACAATTTTTCAAAGTGCATAAAAACTCTCTCTCACACACACACACACGCAATGTCATTATTGTTACTATTCTCAGCATGAGAACTTATTATCCTTAATATGCTTTTTCAAGTAATTTTAAAATATGTAAAAAAAATATAACAAAAGAATATAATTTATAGTAATTTTTGTTGAATTAAAATATAAAAGAGATTTATAACAATTATTCACTTGTACAAATGTAAATTATTATAAAATGGATGACATATTTGCAAATGTATATGATTGCCTTTTATGTATGTATATCCGTTTGAGCTAAATAAAGTAGCACACGTGTTGGTTTCCTTTATTCATTTATTTTTTATTTGTAAAAATCATATAATAACTTTTGCTTATTTATGAACAAATTTTGGGAAAATAAATTATTATCGAAGACAAAGATAGACAAAGATAAATTAGTGTTGTTCTTCAAGAGTTTGCAGTAGGGGCAAATGGGTTTTTCATATTTGATTGTTCTTATATTTGTTGCTTTTTGTTAATATTGTAGCAAATAATTTTTTTTTCTTTTATACAACGCAGTCGATAGTTCGAAATCATTTATAACATATTACAGCATTTAAAACTTGTCTTATTATATAAAAAATGTATTAAATTCAATTAAGTTGATAGTTTAGAATATGTTTTCTATTTAAATTAAAGTGCTAAAGTCTTTTCAAAATGAAATTAAACTAAAATAAATCTTAATTTTTTTTTATTATCAAAAATAGTTTAATGTTAAGTCCAAGAGCTCCGTTTTACACTTGAATATTGGAAATTCATTCAAAATGTCAGCCTTAAAGTCATGTATTTAAAGATCTATATCTTAAAACGTTTTTCTAGTTGTACCCTAAATATTTCAAATTAGGAAGCTAAAATTAAAAATCTTAAGCATCTAATAGCTTATCAATCTTCAATACCTTATTTAAAGTAATTTAATTTGAAAAAACGGGGCATTTAAATCCCATCCCGTGATATGTAGGTATACACGTAAGTCGAAATAGGCATATTATATTCTGTAAGGAATTAAAATTCCCCTAATTGAACCATAATCGTAAGCTAATCCAATATATCGTTAGGAACAAGTATGCAGTGACTTTTATATAATTCATAGAGTTTTCCAATTTTAATTCCATACTTATTCCAAATTAAACTTAGCATCCGCCTTCAAGTTCTCGTATAAAATACTCCTAATCGCAGGACTCTGACAAAGGTAGTGTTCCAAGTCTCATTTTCTCATTCTTCATACGTCGTATCATCTGACGGTCCCATATGAGTCAGATGAGTTCTATGCTCCATTTAACGTGTTACAACACAAGATAATCCTCTAAATCTTCACCTACACACAGAAAAGAGATTCATTGTGGCAACCGAATTTGTTGCCAATCGAATTCCTTCGGTTCCACGTACTATCTCTTAATTCGTTTGTAATAAGTAAAAAATTTGTTTCTTAGCGTGGTAGATTTATTAGCAAGAGTATAATTTTAGTAACCAAATGGTTGTGTGAGCAGATTTTATTAGTTAGTATTATTGATATTTAAAAAACAAGCTGTACCTGATTCCAAATAAATGATTGATGTAATTAAAATAAAATATTGAATTGGTGTTACCAAAAGAATAATAACTTATTATTATCAATTCTTCGATTGAACCAGGAATATAAAAACACATTTATTTCAATTATTTTTTTGTATTTTTAGTTTATTAATATTGATATTATATGTATGTATTTCAATGAAATAAATATCTGCATATGTACATATACATTTAAATACTAAAATAAGACTAGAAATTGCAAATATTACGACAAACTCTTGATTTTCTTTTTAGTCTTTAAAACTATACTCGGGCATTACACGGCGATGCAAACGCTGCAAAAAAGTAAGCAAAGCTAAGTATCTTCGATTATATGTGGTTCGAAAATACTATAGCGACATAAACTTGCTAAAACCTAATACATGTCCATATGTATATGTTTTGAGTGACTTCAAACTATATTGCATCCCCAGTACAGCACCATCAATGACGTTATTTCAGTAAATTTCCACATCTGAAAATTCATTTTGCGTACTGAAATGCATGATAATATTTTGAAATACACAATCAACTTATTACCTTATAAAACAGTATCTTGCAAATCTTATTTTGTATCACAAAAAAATAATTGAAATATTTTTATATTTTTTGATTTTAAACAAATTTTTCTCAATAAAATATATTAATGTTGGTTTTGATTTATGTAAATTTTTACAAATGACAGAAAAATTAATTTTGTTTGAAAGATAATATTTGTATTAATTGTTTGTAACAAATAATTATTACATGTAACAATTTTCGTTTGCAAACACCAAATATAGCTTAAATCTAAGCATTTGTTTAATGCAATCGAATTGTAAAAGTACAAGTAACCAATAATTACTTGTAATAACTAAAATTTCATATATATTTAAAATAAGACATTGGAATATAAGATTTTTTATTGCATGAATTAGAATTAAGTTGTCAACGCTATTACAAACAATTAAATTCGGTGAATTGTAAACAAATCTAATTAATAAGGCTAGTTGATGGGAAGAACTAATTTATTTGTCCTGAGCCATAAATTTCTAATGCTGTTGTATTTTTTCGTTTATAAATATATAATATCTGTTCTATTTACAAACTTTTAATATTTTCAATACTATTTTTATTGTTTTAACCGTTTTCCAACCAATCTTTTTACTGAGTGTACTCCGTTTCAGAATCTCCTTCGTATTCTAAAGATTTGTGTTACAAAATTGCTATTGTTTAAGTTCGTTTTTGAACCTTTGAACAATTTTAGCATTTTGCAGGGTCATGGTATTTAGAAATAATTCCATTTTGGATAATTTGTCTTTGTTTCCGAATATATCGTGAAAGCCTGGTTTCCATATTATCTATAAACGCTTACAATTTGCATGCGAGTTTATCTCACTCTTGCATTGCACCATCCTACAGATTCAATACAAATTTAACTCTTTATCAGTGTTTGGATAACTGATATGCTGTCCGCAAAAATACAAATCGAGTTTCGTTATTAATATTCTTAAGTTATCTTATGTCTTCCGTAATAATCATAATGTCTGCCTGCAAAACAGTGTTATTAATGATATACAAAAGTCATTATCTGTGCCTCGTTCAAGATCGACCATCAATCTTACATCAGTTTGTATAAAGATTGTTGCTTTGGGTATATTTTATCCTAATCACTTAACCCATTCTCTCATTCTGTATCCTGATGATGCAGTTAACGTTCTCACGATTCGCGGGAATTCTTTAATATATAGAATTTTTGATGTTTTCCATTGGTAAGATATCAACTATTCTCTGGTATCTAACTTTATGGTCTCCCATTAGCTCTTAATCTATTGCCATTAATCTAGTGGTGGTTAAGTCTGCTTCTCATATTTTACTTAATTGGCTGCATTTATATTATATTCTCAATAGATATCATTGGTGTCTCTCTCATGGCATCGAATTTACTAATGCGACATTTGCTTAGATCTTATGAAGACGTTTTATATTTACCTTCTCTTCATAAGATGTCCACCACACAAAGGCTGCTTAGGTTAGGATCGATCATCGTGAATAGTCAGTGTGTCATATTTGAGCTTATGTAACTTTGAGCACATTAGTTTTTTACAAAGCGTTATATTCCTTGATCTCTTTTCACTCTACTCTTAACTTGTCTTACCAGAATTGCCCTAATTAAGTACCACTCTTAGATATTAGACTTTTCTATTAATTTGTATTGTATCTCGAAGGACAGGACAGTCACACACCGGTATCTTCCTATTTTTTGTAAAAAATAGAATGTCATGTTTTCTGGATTGATATTGAACCCTTGCTTATTTGTGAAATACACTCAGTACGTCTGTATGCTTTCCAGCATAATCAGAACAATATCAGCTGCAACGGATATAATATGCCGCAATATGGGTTAATTTACATACTTTGTGTATTATTCTTATCATTCTTATTTGAAAATTAATCAACCTGTTCCTAAACAATATGTCCACGCAATTAGGTTATTACATTATTGAAAACTCTTTCTATATCATTAGAGGATTATTTTATGTGAAAAACTTCCTGTGAGCTGTTTCATTTTCTTTGTCCTTAATATAGGCGTACTGTGCATATTTAATTGCGACGTCTAGCATTTCCTTACAAACATCTTGTTGACTATTTTCTCTAAGATTTTTAATAATAATAATTCTAGGCTTATAAGTCTACACGCCTTTGGATTTGCACAGCTTTCGTTCCTTTGAAACTACTCTCGCCTTCCTCTATACCTTTGGGGTACATATACTTTAGGCAAGTAGTAGAAATGTTTGCTAGCCTGTTGTCAATTAGTTCAATGCTTCTTTTTAGAATCCCTATAAAAAAAAAATATCTAGTTCCGACGCCTTAGATGAAATATTTTGTAACATAATTACTAAAGAGCTGCATAGATATAAGAAAAATTACTTACAAGAAATCTTATTAATATAGAAATGATTTGTGTATGTTATTTTCTCTAAACAAAATATATTTTTTAAAAATATGTGTTTTGTTTTGCGATCAAAATATTGAAGAATAGAAGAAAACGAAAATAGAACACCGTTGAAAAAAAATGCAGCTGAATCAAACCAAAGATGAAATAGAACACTAAAGCTGAAATAGAACATTTAAAACATGTTTGAATGTTTTGATAGTTGACCTAGACCAGAGAAAAATTTGCAAAAAAGTTTCAACTTTTAATGTTCATATGTACTAAAAATAGCTTATATAAAACTATTTTTAATTTGAAATGCACCTAATGCAATTAGTTACAAACATTGCTGTTCTGTCATTGTTGTTAGTTCTGTTTTGTCATGTATGTTAACACTAAAATATAGTGATTGGAAGTAGCATGGAACAAAACAATTAACGTTTTAATATTTTACGCAGCTCTTTAATAACTACTGTGTATATGAACGTAAAAAATTAAAAAAATTTACCGTTTTTAATATTATAATTCATTAATCGCATTAATCGCACATTTAATATTTTTGCTCTTTTTGAAACACTTTCATAAAAACGCCTTTAATCAAATAAATTATTTTACTCTTATTTAAATCAAATACTGTTACAGTTTAATTTTTTATACAAAGAAAGAAATAAATTAATTTTTAATACAAAGTAAAAAAATGTTAACCAATATTTAAACAACAACTCATTAACTATTCATAAAAATAATACAATTTATTGTTTTCCGCTTAATTAAATTGCTTAGAAAAAAATAAAAGAAAAATGTTTAATAAAAATCATTTTAATTTTATATGTACTTGTGCCAACTTTTTTTTTAACTCTTAATAATTATAAACTGAATATTTGAGTTACGCTTCAGTTAGTTTTAGGGCCAATGTCGACATAATTTTCTTCTCGACCCCTGTGCGCGAAATTATTGTATGTAACGTTTTTTTACAAGGTTTTCCTAACTCAAAATTCTGGCCAATAGTCCATGGTTCTCATCTTCAAAATCCATTTTAATGATTAGCTCTTGTTTATCTGTTTTTTAATTAATTAAACGAAATAATTTATTTAATTTAAAAAAAACTCTGAAGCCACGACCACAAAGCTAGAGAGGCCGTTTTCTTTTACCTGGAAACTATATATTTTTTGATGAGTTCGAGACAGACTTAAAGTCCAGTTTATAATACGATTTAATTTATTATTGTTAATATTTGTTTTAATAAAATATACTTTATATTTTAAAAATCAACTACTTTCGTTGCAATATTTTACTTTTGTTATAAGAACTATTACAAGTGTTTTTCTATGGGAAACTAACTCAAACATTGCATTATTCCTTAATTCAAAATTGTGCTGTATTATATAATATGAGTGCGGAAAATCTTAAGATCCCACAAATTTAAAAAATATCCCACTTAGCATGAAAATAAATAAAATAAATGAATAAATGTACTTTGTACCATAAAGCATTACGAAATAGCATCATCATTTGTTAACAAAGTTTATAAAAGGAAAGGAAAAATGTAAACAAATTTTAATTGCTCTTCTCTCTGTATTAAGCACTAATGTAAATAAACTTTCGCATTCATTTTCCCATAATTATTTAAGTAAATAATTACTATTTGTTAAAACGAAAAAAATATACAGTGAATAAGTTTAATTAACATGTGTTTTGGCAAACGAAAGTAAAAAACTGACAAACAGAGTACAAAACCAACCAAGTGAAAGCGAATATGAAGGACCCTGAAGTAAGATAAACAAGTTAGAGAACTATATTCGGCTGTGCCGAATTTTGACACCCACCATCAATTCTGTTGTACTTTTATAGCACAAATTTTATTATTATTAATTTTATTACAGACATAATCTCTTATTTCTTTTTTAATTTTTCTCCATATAGAAACAGTATGATTTTAAGATAAAGGATTATGTCTGAGGTGGACGTTCAAGTGGGCATGTTACCTTAATTTTTGGGAATTATACTTAAATTGGCTTAACTAAATTTACCAGAAAGGTATATATGCGAAATTTCATCATCTAATACATACATAGATTTATAATTCTGACGTTTTCATGAGCTTTTAATTTCCATTAACAGTAAATTATAAGCGAATTGGGTGTTAAAGTAGGCGTGTCAACGTAGTCTCTGCTAATGAGTTTAACTTAGATTTTTCAATACAGAATGCTTTATTCTTTAAAAATCCTTGTCTATATAGAAATTATAAAGGGTCCACCAAATAACTTTTTTTTTTTGAAAATGCTATAAAAAAACCCTACTGTGCTTTGGCTGTGTGGCACGTAGCGCCGTCCTGTTGAAACTATGTGTTGCCAATATCCTCCCCTTCAATTTTTGTGAACAAAAATTCGTTCAATATGGTCCGATAACGATCGCCATTGACTACGGCCACTCCTAGCTAATTTTCGAAGAAAAATGGCCCAATTATGCCTCTGGACAAAATCCGAACCAAACAGTGACTTTTTTTGGTGTATCGGGTTTTCTGTGCCCCAACTGAGACAATTTTGTTTGTTTGTATACCTGCCAAGATCAAAATGAGCTTCATCTGAAAAGATGATTTTTTTTTTTTGGCAGAATCGGCATCTTCTCTAAGTCGATCGTAGGCCCACTTAACGCATTGGATGGTCAGTTGGCTTCAACCATACTCGTTCAGCGGAATGATAAAACTAATTATCTGTCAGATCCGACATGAGCTAAGTGTTGCCATTCACGAAATAAGCACTAGCTGAAAAAAACGTTAGATGGCGGACCCTTTATGAATTTGAGATAAAGTGTTGTATGGGAAGTGTGCGTTAAAGTGAACGTGTCGCCTTAATTTTCCCTTATTGCAACAAGTCTTTTGATCAAGAAGCAACGTTTGCAAAATTTTGTCAGTTTTATTACGTTTTAAATTTTGAATATACCGAAAAATACTCTGTTTGGGATAAATTTTCCTACATTTGGAACTTTTACTCCTTTCGTCGTGTATAGATTTGTGCAATTTTTTATTGACTCACTTCACTTACACTTATTAAATTTTATCGCTCTACTTCGATGCGTTAGACATTATAGCATCTTATTCGATATAGGACGGACATTGTTTTTTTTTACTTACTCTTACATTACGAGCTATATCTCTCCTCCTAATATACCAATTCAACCCATTTTCAAAAGCAAAGAAACTTTGTATGTAAGAAATGTTCGGGCAAAATTAAATCCCCCTGACTTTTTCGGTTCAAGCTCTATGGTGATTTCAACAGATGGAAAGACGGACATAGCTAGATCGACCGAAAATAAAATCAGAACTCAGAAAATTTATACTTTATGGGGTCTAAAAAAAATTTCAGTCTGTTACAAACGAAATGATAAAATTAATATACCCCTATACCCTATATTGGGGTGGGTATAAAAAGTATTTTTTAACCGAATTTTAAAGCGCCATAGAAATACCGATTAAACATGCGAGTTTTTAATAGACATTTGCTTTTTATTTGTACACGGTAAAATATAAGTTTTCAAAGCATTGTATATTTTGACAGAAATATATACTTATGTATTTTTACACCCTTCACCTGTGGTGCACAAGGGTATATATAGCTTTGTCATTCCGTTTGTAATTTCTACAATTTTCATTTCCGACCCCATAAAGCATTTTCTGAAAGCTTATGAATAGAGGAGTCGAGTAAGCCCTGACCGTCTGTCCGTATGTTGGTTGAAATCAACTTTTAGAAGCAACTATATGTTCCTCAGCTCTGTATATCGTATCAATCTCTTGGAAATATCCAGGAATGAATTGCTATTGAAATTCAGCACAATCGCCCCATAACTTTCTGAGATATGAGCAAAAAACCACGACCACCTCGTTTTTTTACACAATTACAACAACAACATACATACATACATGCAAAAAACATGCCAAAAAAAAATTACAAAAAAAAAATATATTAAAAATAAAAAAAAATAATAAAAAAAATTACAATAAAATAAATTAAAAAAAAAATTTAAAAAAAAAAATTTAAAAAAATTTTTTAAAAATTTTTGTAAAAAAATTTTTTTAAAAAAATTAAAAAAAAAATAATAAAATATAAATAATATCTTAAATAAAATAAGATAAAATTTTTTTGGCTCAGCTGGGATTCGATGCCACATTTAGTCTAACCAGTATATACATATGTACGTATTTTATATGAGACTAGCATTTAACCCGCTACTTCGTTAGCGCAGTTCTTACTATTTATTGAATGCTCAAGTTCTATTTATAATTATTAAATATTTATGGTTCAATTTATGAAAATTTGTATCTCTGATTCAATTTACTTAGAAATATAAAACGTAGAGTAAGGATATATCGGGCATATATTTCCTAACTAAAAGCAAGATAAATGCTACTGAGCTTAAAAAATTAAGATTCATATTTTGCAAAAATTACCCTAAAATAATAAAAGAAACATTTTTTCCTTCAATAAAACTTCCACTTGGTTTATTATTACCTTTATTTAGAATTCTATGTATACAAAATATATAAAAAGAGAAAAAGTAATTTTGGTCGTCCATAATATTAGGACTTAGACCTCGCATCAAAAAACACTAATTTTAACAATCTATGTTTACAAACGTAAAAATACAAAGAGTACAATAAAAATGCGAAAAGGCTTTTTTTGTGTCTTTAATATCATTTTAATTCTAAACTTGAATAAATAATCCTTTATTTCACAATTTTAACTTTTTAAACGTAGGAAATTCAAAAAGTCCCATTATAATGCATAAAACTACCCTTTTGATCGCCCATAACATATTTAGCCTTACCTTGTATCAATGGTCACTAATTTCGAAATTCTTGCTTCGCAAACGTTAAAAATACAATAAGTACCATAAAAATTCAAAAAAGTACCTCTTTGGTCACCCATAACATATATTTAGCCTCACCTTGTATCAATTGTCACTAATTTCAAGATTCTACCTTCGCAAAGGTTGAAAATACAAAAAGTACCATACAAATTCAAAAAAGTACCTTTTTGGTCGCCCATAACATTTTATGTCTCACCTAGAATCAATAGTCCTTGATTGTATAATCCTATCTTTATAAGCGTAGAAAATGCAAGAAGTACCATAAAAATTCAAAAAAGTACCTTTTTGGTCGACCATAATATTTTCGGTCTCACCTTGTATCAATAGCCACTAATTTTAAAATTCTAGCTTCGCAAACGTTGAAAATACAAAAACTACCATACAAATTCAAAAAAGTACCTTTTCGGTCGCCCATAACATTTTTTGTCTCACCTAGAATCAATAGTCCTTGATTGTATAATCCTATCTTTATAAACGTAGAAAATACAAAAAGTACCATAAAAATTCAAAAAAGTACCTTTTTGGTTGACCATAACATTTTTAGTCTCACCTTGTATTAATTGTCACTGATTTCAAAATTCTACCTTCACAAACGTTGAAAATACAAAAAGTACCATACAAATTCAAAAAAGTACCTTTTTGGTCGCTCATAACATTTTTAGTCTCACCTGGAATCAATAGTCCTTGATTGTACAATCCTACCTTCATAAACGTATAAAACACCAAAAGTACCATAAAAATTCAAGAAAGTACCTTTTTGGTCGACCATAACATTTTTAGTCTCACTTTGTATCAATAGCCACTAATTTTAAAATTCTAGCTTCGCAAACGTTGAAAACACAAAAAGTACCATAAAAATTCAAAAAAGTACTTTTTTGGTCGCCTATAACATTTTTGGTCTCATCTGAAATCAATAGTCCTTGATTGTACAATCCTACCTTCATAAACGTAGAAAATACAAAAAGTACCATTCAAATTCAAAAAAGTACCTTTTTGGTCGACCATAAGATTTTCGGTCTCACCTTTTATCAATAGCCACTAATTTTAAAATTTTAGCTTCGCAAACGTAGAATATATAAAAAGTACCATAAAAATTCAAAAAGGGACCTTTTTGGTCACCCATAACATTTTTAGTCTAACCTGGAATCAATAGTCCTTTATTTTACAATTCTACCTTTATAAACGTAGAAAATACAAAAAGTACCATAGAAAAGCGAAAAAGTACATTTTTAGTCCAAGTTCCAAATTCCAAGTTTAAAATGTTAAAATATCTATGTAACAAAATATTTTAATAGACATGATTAAAACTCAGTAAATCTACTCTTTTTTGCATAAAAGTAATTATGTTCTAAAAAGTACCAAACTCTTCCCGATTTTTCCCTTTTCTACCCTGTTATGAATGTGTTTAAATTTTTACTAAATTACATAATTTTTTATGTCTAGTGAAATCCCAATTAAAAATTTTGTGAAAATTGGCCGTCTAATTAGGAATTACATACATTTTCCGGAATTTTCCACTTTTTGGTACCTTTTTTGTCCCCAAAAAAGTTTCCAAAAATTTCACCTAAATAGTTGTCTATATTCTATTAGGAAATAATAATTGTCAAATTTTGTCCCATTGAATAATATAAGAAAAGTTTATTTTAAAAAAAGTACCAAAAAAAGGGACAATTTTTACCCCTTATACATATGAATTTGAAAAAAGTGCCGAATTTTTATTAATATTTTTTTGCGGACTACTTAATACAGTTTAAATTTTTTTCTTAGCTTTATGCGTTTGGTAGTTACATAGGGTACCAAAAAAGTACCAAATTATAGTTTTTACCCGTTTTTTCCCCTTAGGGGTTGAAAATTCTAAAAAAAGCCAGACACCTGTCAGCTTATTTTTTGTGCAAATTACAATACTTTTTCAATTTAATTTGTATCATTTTTAGTTTAGCAGATATAAGATTACCGATTTTACCCGTTTTTACCCTTTTTTACCCCCTTAAAGTACGAATTTCCAAAAATCCCTTCTTAGTGGAGCTATACATTGAAAGAGGAAACGATTGTCCAAATTTCATGTCTCTAGCTCTTTGCGTTTGGGCTGTGCGATGATGAATCAGTCAGTCAGTCAGTCAGTCATTCAGTCAGTCACGTTACTCTTTTATATATATAGATGAATGGTGATACAAACAATTGTTATTGCATGACTACACGTTGTGAAGGGTATATAAGATTCGGTACGGCCGAATATACACTGTTACTTGTTTTTTATTATTTTTATTAATTTTAAGAGCATTTTTTTTCTCTTTCTCTTGTTTTATTTATTTTTTTCTTTGTCATTATGAAAAAGTGGTGTGCAGTTTGCTATACATTTTCTGTTATGATTTTGTTTTTGCCTGAACACTGACATATTCATTAAAATTTAATTAAAATTGTTACATAAATGAATATAACAAAAAAATTAAAACCAAACCTATTTACATACATTTGTTATAAAAGCGTATCTATGTATGTGTGTAGGTAGGTGGGTACATTCGTATACAAATAAAATGTACACATACACACTTCTAAGTATTTACAAATTACATTTTTACAAATACTAACAGACTTTCGTATTTCCTTTTTTTCCTCTACATTTATAAATTTTGTTTTACACTCATTTTCAGTTAAACACACATTTTCATACATATGCGAATATGTTAATTAAACTTTAATTCATATACACATTTATGCGTGCAGTAGGCAGACAGGCTGGCATATAAACAAACAAAAATTGTACATAGATTTGACAACCGTACCAAAGCTTATATTAATATGAACGCACTTGCATACAAGAATGATTAACCCTAGCTCTGGCACCAATTTTTTTCTACGAATTCAGGCACTATTTACATTTGTAAATATTTTTACTCTCAAGTGTTTTTCGTGACATATTAAAAAAAAGTTAAAATGGTTTGTAGAAAATATGTATGGAGGATATTATTGAGGAAGAACTTAGTGCATACTTTGGGATACTAATTACAATGGGATCTCATCATTCCAACAGCGGAAGGCTAGAAGTACTTTGGCAAGGCAATGCATTTCCATTGTATCGAGCGACCATATCTTCAAAGAAATTTTTAAATATTTCAAGATTCATTCGGTTTGATCAGCAAATTACGAGAAATGAGAGATCTTTAGCAGACAAAGCAGTACCAATTTCTGAAATTTTTCAAATGCTGAATGCAAATTTGCAACAAAACTACAGGTTAAGTAAAAATTTGACAGTGGACGAACAGCTTTTTCCTTTCAGAGGCCGCACAAAACTTACCCAATATATTCCTTCCAAACCGGCTAAATACGGTATAAAGTTATGGTGGGTATGTGATGCAAAATCGTACTACCCACTTACTGGGAAAATATACACTGGCCAATTTGGTAACGACAAAGAGAAAAATCAAGGAGAGAGAGAGTTGTTAAGCACTTGGTTAAACAATATAAAAACTCTGGGAGAAATGTTACCTATGACTACTTTTTTACAAGCCTTTCTTTAGCTAATACACTTACAGAATGGAACTTGTCTATGGTTGGAACAATAAAAAAATAAACCATATTTGCCTTCCGATTTTAAACCATCTTCGCAACGAACTCAATATTCAACTATCTTTGGATGTAGTGAAAACAAGACAATTTGTTCATATGTTCCCAAAAAAAAGAAGGTCATTAATTTGCTGTCCACAATGCCGTGTGATGACACAATATCTGATATAAATAAAAAACCAAAGATCATATTATTTTATAACCAAACAAAAGGAGAGGTTGATGTAATGGATCACAATATTCGGAATATTCGACGAACCGGAAAACAAACCGTTTGCCCCTTGCACTTTTTTATAATATGCTAAATATATATATTTTTGCAGCTTATATAATATATTCAGAAAATAATCCATCGAAGTTTAAATCCAAAAGAGGTGATTTTTTTTTAAATAAAATTTACGTCTGTTTTTTAAGAATTAGGAGAGCAGTTGTGTAAGCCAATGATTTTAAAAATAGCACAAATTCCACTAGTCCTATTATACTTTCCAACAAAGAATGCATAATGGGTGTTCCTATAGAATCACTAATTAGGGACTCAGCTAAAGATTTTGTTCCAGATGAAGACGACCGTAGACGTTCAAAAGTAAGGTGCGCTTGCTACATACATATGTTATCGAGAGAACAATAAAAGAAAGCGGTCTACTCGAAAAGCATGCGGTCTGTGTAAAAAACCTGCTTGCATTGAGCATAGCAAAGTCCAAATAAAGTGCAACCAATGCCTAAAAGATTAAATATATTTTATTCGCTTACTATTTTTTTTCTATTGACAAAGTAAATTAAACTACGTACAAATAAATAATTAATGTTAACATATTTACAAATGTAAATAGTGCCACATAATAAAGAAATTTCAATAAAATGCCCAAAAATGGATCTAAATTTAACTTTTTTTAAGTTTTTCCCCTATTTTTCCATAAAACATAAAAAATTAGTCACTGAGTCTTAAAATAGTCAAGATCGGATCACATATATATAAGTTATTACGTTTTTAAAATCGATATATTTACATATGTAAATAGTGCCAGAGCTAGGGTTAAATAAAGATTACGCCTTGCGCATGATTTACCGTTAGATGACGTAGTAATCCCCTCGCAAAGGTTACCAAGTCTGTATCGTATGTTAAATTTATAATTTCTTACAAAAAGTGTATGTGTTTTGAGATAGTTGGCAGCCCTGTGATTAATTTACTCAGAGAGTTCTAAAAAAAAAGTATTACATCGGTATTTAATAAACAACGAATTTCGTGTCATATTTTATAATAAATACATATAAATAATATTAAAATAATTAAAATTATATAATAAGCGTTTAAATTTGGTTATTTAAAAGCTGCAAAACAGAAAACAAAATAAAGTGAAAAGATAAGAAAGAGAGCAAATATGAAATGTGCAGTGGGCAAATGCAAGCAAAGTAACAGCAAAAAAAACAAGTGAGAAATTATATTAAAACCTAATAAATTGCGCATATTTAATAAAACGTTTGTATTTTCAAAAAGCTGTATCATTTTACAATTTTCCATAAGATGAATATCGAAGGAAGTTATGGGTAATATTTTGCAAACGAGTGAAGCATGTAAATGTGGATAAAGAAAAAATTTTGCTTTACATTTCAAGCAAGAAGATATTGAAATAAACTTAATATTTGAAATGGGTAAGTTAAAACAAAATTAATTCTTGCAGTACATTACAAAGGCATTATGAATAGAATTTAGCAATCGGCGTGCAAAAATTTTAAAATCCCATGCAGTTCCGTCTTTAGACACTAGTGCTATTAAATGTGAAACGAAAACTGCTAATGAAACTGAAGTTGCAAATGTATATGAAGGACTGCGTGAAACTGAAAAGCAAAATGATATTCCAAATAGTTTTGAAGAAAAATTGGTTGCGGAAAATGCTCCAAGGCCACTGATCTTGAAGAAGATCGCTTCCAAACTTACACCATATTTTTCAAATTAAATGGTAACAAATTATTACTTTCAAGCGGATATTTACAAAAGCATTTGTTTTAAGCCAAAGAAATTGAAGCCAGTGAATAAGTGAAAAAACTTTTTTTAGGTGTCGAATGTATTTTAGAATTAGGAAACTAAATGTCGAAATCGCTGAAAATACTTATAAGCGAAAAAGAAAATTTGATAAAATAACAAAATGAAATAAATTTTACACCTAATATAATAGTGAAATATTGTAATAAAAATAATGAAAATATATAAATATATATATATATATAAAGAATTTATTTGCTTTCAAAACATTTAGTTTAAAAAAAATAACAATTTGTCCCACTGTCAAGTTTTTACACAAACATTATTAGTTATACAGCTGAATTTTATTAGCCAATCAGAACACAGCTTGAGTGACGTCAGAATTCCTACATGCGCAGAAATATTTTTTTATGGCTGCTTGATGGCGTAATCTTTATTTAATCATTCTTGCTTGCATACATGATCATAAACACTTACTGCTAAGCACACTGACATGTTTTCACATGTGTATAAAAACTGCTGATGAAAACTCGTGTTATTTATACACATATGCAATACGCACAATCATATGTAACCGACATTCCTAAAAGATAAACATAAATATACATTTCGTATTGTAATTTATATCTAACTGATAAAGAACAAGAAGAAGAAAGAATTTGTCTTTTTGTTTGTAACATATGAGAACATTTATTAAAAAAACTAGAGAATGTGTCATTGAAAAGTGTAAAACATAACCTTATTAATAAAATATTTTAGATATAGAGTTTGTTTGTTGAAATCATTTCTTTCATCTGTTTATACACGTAAAAAATTCTAAATTAGAAATGCTGCAAACAATTTAAAAATTCAACTTAAACCAGAAATGTTTGTATGTATGTAAGAACTAAAACAGTTTATATATTGATAAGCTTTTAAGGGCTATTCCCTGCATGACATAAATAATTTTAAAAAGGTTTTATATAATTAAGCCTTACACTTCTAAGTTTTATTTGTAAAATAATTTTGGCTATTTTCATATTTGACAATCTTTTCTTTACAGTCTACAAAATCACAAAAACAAAAATTTGTGTTTTGACCTTCTTTTAGGAGAAATAGTCACACTTTAAATGATTCTAAGGACGACATACACGCAAAGAAAAAATATGGTTGTGGTAACCATAGTCGAAGAGCAACATACTATAATTGAATTGTATGATTATCGTTAAAACATATAATGGTTACCAGTTATCAATATTATATTTAAATTAATTATCATTCAATAATCATATTCGTATATGACTACAATTGAAATCGACAATCTTTGCTTTTTTAAGGCAAATTATTGTCTTTTTCTGTAACATACACATATTAATTGTACTTACCTTTTGAATTGCAATTTTTATATCAATATGTTTTTACATTTTCTCGGTCTGCTTTAAATTTCTTTAATTTTTTTAAATTTTTGTTCATTTTTTTGACATCTAAAATTTTTAATATAATAAAAATTTATTCAGCAAGAAGAAGAACAGTTGAAATCAAATTATTAGTAAAAAAAAAATCACTGCTTGATTAATTTGTAAGCATACTGTTGTCACACATATTATTTAATTATTATTTTAAATTTTTAATGCTTTTGAATATAATGTTATTTTTGTCGTCATAATTTTTTTAAATCGTACTATTTTTAAATGATAACCATTTTGAAATTTTTACGAAAAGTAAACATTAAACGATACAATTCAAACAAATGCTCGGTTATCGTGACAAAATATATGATGAAATGAAACAAAAATAACTGTTACTTGTTTTCGACAACCAAATATTGTTTTAGAAAAAATACTATGACCGTCGTGATCATGTCGTAACCATGGTTTTTCTTTGCATGTATAAAGGGTGAGTTTTTATGAATTAAGTTTTTTTGTCTGGCAGCACAGGTTGGGAATTGTGTCCAACCTACGTCTGTGAAAGTGAAAAGTGTTCAGTATACTCTGTCATTTTATCATGTAGAAACTCAAAAACGAGCCATAACTGTAAATCTTTAAATTTATTATCAAAGTTCGTGATTACAACAGCTCGATGAAAATCCACTATTTTATCAAAAAATTGTGTTTAGCAATAAGGGTCATTTCTGGCTATATGGATACGTAAACAAGAAAAACTGTCGCATCTGGGGTGAAGAACAGCCACATGCCATACAAGAGTTACCGATGAATTCCGAAAAAACGACAGTTTGGGGTGTTTTATGAGCTGATGGCATCATCGGTCCATTTTTCTTCAAAGACCACCTTGAAAGAAACGTTACCGTCAACGGCGAACGATAATGAGCCATAATACGCTACTTTTTTTTGCCCCAATTGGATGAGTTGGACTTGGTTGATATATGTTTTCATCAAGAAGATGCCACATGCCACACAGCTCGTAAAACAATGGACATATTAAATTTGGTAAGCAGTTTATCTCTCGAAATGTCCTTGTGAGTTGGCCGCCAAGATCATGTGATTTGACGCCTCTTGACTATTTCTTGTGGTGTAATGTGAAGTCGTTGGTCTATGTAGACAAGCCAAACACAATTGAAGCCTAAGAGTATAACATAACAAGTGTTATTTATGGAATTCTGGTTGAAATACTCGAAAAAGTGTTGCAAAATTGAACCTTACAAATGAAGCCCGGAGCCGCGGGCAACATTTACATGAAGTTATTTTTAAAAAGTAAATGGCAAAGACCAATTTATCGATTCCAATAAAAAATTTTAATATATGATGCAAATTTGAGTGTTTCATTAGATTCTTAAAAAACCTACGCTTAAAAAAATCACCCTTTACTATTTAAAGAAAAACCCTATGAAAATTTATATTTTTAAAGTTTTTTCTTGCAAAATTTTTGTTTTCTATGCACAAAGTTCAACACACACAATGCTTTAAACTATATTGTATTTGATTTTAAAATGAAAGATAAAAACAATAACATTTAAAGGGTTAAATAAAATAGTCGAAACATATTTTATAAAACTGCATTTATTTAACACAAAATACTTCATTAGACGAAAGCAATAGGCTTAGTATCATCTTCAGCCCTTAGGTCCGTCAAAATTAATAACTTCGTAGCTAGATAGTCGAATTTTATTTTAAATATTATATAGTAGCTTATTTGTGGCATTCTAATATTATTTTGTTTGTGATTATAAGGTTAATTTTTCATTTGAAGGACCCAAGTTATCTCATGCCGTAATTTGCCTTTTAGATCCTCTTTGTTATTAATGAAAAAAATTATAAACTGCTAAAAAAAATTATTTAAGCGACATATAGGTGACCATTTGAATGCCATAAGTGACAGTGAGAAGAATCCTTGTAATACAGATTGTGATAGTGACAATTATAACTTTATACCGGATATTTCAGCTAGTGAAAACAAATGATATTCTTTCGGATATTGATATGAGCGAAAATAATGCTGGATTTCCTTTAAATGCAGAGTATAACGCTGCTCGAGTTTGGTATTTGAAGACATTTCCACATACACCGAAGTAAACATGTAATTTTGTAAACGTGACTTCAGGAGAAACTAGTTATCTGAATAATGCGATCAATATTGATGATGCATTTAATCAATTTATAACAACAATTATGAAAAAGTTACGCTGTGTTCATGCTAAGGAATAAAGCAAAAAAAATTTTTGATAATTACAATGAAAAATATACATACCTAAAGGCAAAACAAAAACTGAAAAATAGCATAAATATTAGCTGAAGAGTTACATTGTAGAAGAAAAAATGTAAAAGGAATGTGAAGTACAGATGAACCTATTCGGAGAAATAATTTTCCGCCTCTTAGTATTGAGATATATTTATTGCATAGCACAGAGAGAAACTCGCAACGAGACAGAAAAGTTGGCAAGTTAAGTCTTGGATTTTTTGGCAAGACAACTGTCGATACATAAAATCAAAACCCGGAAGATATGGTATAAATATTTGGGCAGTTATTGACGTGAAACGTCATATTTGTACATAATGCAGGTGAATACGAAAAAGATTTCTAGTTGAAATATAGAATATAATCAATGAACACGACTACTTAAATATCTCGCTGAGCTTTTGTTTAAATCCAGCATGACCATAACCAGTGATAATTATTTTACAAGTTATGATTTAGCAAGGTTCTTTTTTAGAAAAATACGGCTCTTTTAGATACCCTTTTGGTTAGAAAAATCCAAACAGACCCACCTAACGAATTGAACAAATTTAAAAAAACACTCCACTCCGAAATTTATATTTTAAACTTGACTTAGTACTCTAGGGGTGGAATCAACTTAATAACCATTAAAGACGCCTTTTGAAATACTTCGTGAATAAGTGTTTGCTGTACTGTTTTAAAATCTTCTGATTACTGACTTTAAATATTAAACTATGTATAAAACAAATATTTGCCAAATAAGTCAATCCACAAACTTTGAAATATTGTTATGTGATTTTCCTTATTCAAAATAAATTGCAGGCCAAGCGCATATACAGATTACCCGTTGGAGGCTTAAGCGGGAGTTAAGATTTTTATTGAAGTATATGAATTGTTTTTTATGGCTGCAGATACTATTAC
The DNA here is from genome assembly GCA_941918925.1 of Phyto melanocephala. Classification (NCBI taxonomy): domain Eukaryota; kingdom Metazoa; phylum Arthropoda; class Insecta; order Diptera; family Rhinophoridae; genus Phyto; species Phyto melanocephala. The sequence goes on along the minus strand of OW799233.1, from coordinate 90,470,186 downwards.
ATTAAAAAAAATTTGTTATTTTTAATATACTTTTTGACAGACTCTCATCTTCAATTCGCGCTTGATCAAATTACATTGTAATGATTTGATATTACATTTGACTTTATTTAGGAAAATGTGAAAATATATAAACATTTAATTATTACAGCAAATAGTTGTATATTTAAGTGACTTCCTCAATATCACCAAGTGAACGAGCCTAATATTATGCTTGTCGGTGTGAGTAATTTATGGTTAAATTGATAACCGAAAGCATAAAATTTGAATGTGCAGTTTGTGCTTATTTTGTAAGAATATTTAGATAATTTTATTTGTTTGCATTGTAAAAAAAATAGATCTAACTTTTTCTTGCAACCTTACCCGAAGTAAATTTTTCTGTCATAGTGTCAAAACATAAACGGCTTAAGGTGAAATGATGAGGTTAGTTTAACATAATCGCCCCAGAAAAAATCATATTAAATATACATATTAATATTATAATTCAATTTGCAACCCGACTTGTATCATAGTATTGGTACTAGTTTTGTTTAACGGTTATTAAAAGTTTTTGCAAAATCACAAAAAAAATGTTTTAATATTTTTTTTGCTTCCAAACGAACAAAAATTTTTTAAAAATAAAAAATGCAGAAGTAAGATTTGATCAACTTTTCTATTCATGATTTTAATTTACCTGACGTCTTATATATTTTGACATTTAGCAATACAAGCCGACCTAACAGAAACTGTATTCACAAGTAAATAAACTAAAACTGTATTTCAATAGACGATACAGAATACAGTTCGAGGTTCTGAATCGAAAATAAAATAAATTTACTTTTATTGTAAACGTAACCAAGCGTGGATCTAGGCGGATTATAAGGCAAGGGATATTACAAAAAAATATTTTTTTGTTAATTAGTAGCCTTATCAGCCCCATTAACTTCATTTTTTTTTAATATAAATTTGGTACCTAAAGCCTAAGCTGGTACCGCTCTTGCCTAATCCATCAATGCCGGATACATAAGTGAAAAAAAATACTATATAAAATAGGTTTCTTCTTATAAAGAAGAAAAAGATGGGTCAGAATCAAATAAGCATTTCGTGTAAAAACAGTGGATATGGAGAAACAATCTAAGTTGACAATATCAGAAGCTTAGGAAATCCAAAAGAAGTAAGTTAGGTTGATTCGTGCGAATTCTTAAAACCGAGAAATTAAAATTAAACATTTAAGTAAAATGCTGTACTTTTATTTTTATGTGTAAAATAATTATTCAGTAATATTCAGATTATCAAACATACTGCTCGGTTTTGCGGTCCTAAAACTTTTCTAAAAAAAAGTTAAAAATTACAAATACGATTCTTTAGGTCCGACGACCATATTGTGTTTTATAATTGGACGCCATTTATCTTATGTAAAGACATAAAAAGAAATACTCTGGCTTAAATATATTCACTATTAAAATTTGAATAATTTCATAAGCAAATTATCATTAATGACGCAAACTAATGTCCAATTGAACACGTGACAAAAATGTTAAGTTTTAAAAATTCAACGATTCAAACCAGATTGACGAACTTATATCTCATATTGTTCACAATAAAAAAATTCTTATTGTTGTTATGCTAAATATATAACACTAAACCAAAAAATATTAAGACCAAACCACACAAAAAGAAATAGAAAAGGGCCAAGCAAACATTGTTAATGGATTTAACACCAACGCCCACTTAGTATTTATGTATTTCAATAATTCTAGTTAAAAAACTCTGCATTAACCCTACAATGTTAATGGTAGTCAAATGGTGCCGATAAATTATTAACTGCTTTTTTATAAATGACAACCTTTAATTTTAACTCTTACTTTTTAAATTAACATTTAAAAAAAAACGTAAATTCTGAGAAATAAGCAACTACTGCTGGTGGAGGTACTCCAGGGAGTATAATGAGTGTCCAGTACGAGTTTAAAGTATGTATACGTATTAATTTTTTTTTTTAAATGATTCTGTGATGTTTCGTCATGATCTAACAACCCTTTTGTTATTTTATTAAAGTCAGAAATCAAAAATTAAGAACTTTAAAAAGTGTACAAAATGAACTGCATACAAATGTTTTTTTCCATCAAATAATTAATCTTAATTAATTCAAAATTTTTTTTGGAAAAAAACACGAACGTTATATTCAAAGGGTTTCTTTTTTTCTTTTTTAATGTCCCAGGCCTGATTTTATTGTAGGGATATTTATTGTTTTTTACTTGTTAGGTAAAACTATTAGAAAACCCTACAAGAACAAAATTTTAATGACCAACTTTTTGTTTATACAAAATCTCTTTTTGGTTATTATTTGCATGGCTTACTAACCACAAATATTAAAAGCAATGCACCCGTTTAATACGTTAATGTTATAAATTCATTACTACTTAATCCAAATAATAATAAATGTCAATATGTGACTAACGTTCTAGGGTTAATAGCGAATAAGACTGCTGGTTTTCCCATAAAAAGAAAGAAGATAGAGCCATTTGTACATGATACACGAAGTAAAAGAAAAGAAAAATAAACAAAATCAAATGAAAGCCCAAACCAATTCTTTTGTTAATTTTCACTGTCCCTTACAAAAGTAACAACAGCAACACAAAAAGGGAAAACAAATTACAAACAGTACTCAGAATCAGTATACAAAATACGTTCATTAGGGCTAAATTTAATTTTTACTTCTGTCCTTTCTCTTCTTTTGCAATAACGACCAACATGTATTTTTTCTTGCTTAATTTTTCTCTAAACTAATGCTAAAAAGAAGGCATTTGCGTTGACAGGCACAAACAAAGAGCTACAACAAAATGTCAAAACAATAATCAAACAATACTAAAAACAGACATCTCTCTACGAAGATTAATTACTGTTTATAAAGAAGTTGATAAAGATACTAACGCAAAAATGGAAAACAAAAGACAAAGGAAATGTAAATAAATCAAATTAACTAAGTCCGGAAATTGTGATTTGTGGCTATAAATTGGATACAAATATTTTTTCTATATAATATAGAATAGGGGATTCAAAGGTTTTGTCATTCCATTTATAATTTCTACAATATTCATTTGCGACCCCATAAAGAAATTACTTTATAAAAGCCATAGGCCTAATGGAGTTGATTGAAGAATGTCTATATGTTCATATGTTGGTTGAAATCAACCTGATCTAAGCTGCTATCAAAATTCAGCATTATTGCCTTAAAATTTTTTCAGATATAAGCAAAACTTACGACTTCCTTCTCATATTTTTACCATAAAAGTAAACATTTCTCAGCGCTAGGATAACTTTTAGATATGCTTTCTACTATTCATAGAAATAATATGCCTATTCTTTCAAATTTTTTCCACAAATTGGTCACTAATCGGCAAATTAATAGGCAAACAGCTCGTAGTCTCAAACAAAATTGCTGAGAAAAACTCAAAGATCGGTTAAAAACTCACTACACTGCTTAGGGCTACACTGCTTAACCTACAGTTAACACTAAACTCAAAATTAAAACCTTGGTTAGCCAAACCCCATTAACACAAAGTTCAGTTATCTTAGATTATTTAGCCAAATTTCAGTTAAATTTTACCGAGTACTACTTGGCGTTTAAGTTCTTAACTGGAAGAAAATATTTGATGTTTGAATAAAAATATTTTATATTATTGAAAGATGCTTGTACGATTAAAAATATTAACACATTTGTATGATTTATATAAAGTAAATATTTCTTATGGTATGAAAAGAAAATATAACTAACTATATATATATAATATAATTTACCTGATGCAGAGTTTTTCATGAGATATCGTTAACTTAGAGAATTGTATAATTTATAGCAAAAATTATTTCAAAATACATTTAATTTTTAATAGATTTATTAGCAGATGTTGCACATTAAGAATTTATATTCATGTATAAATTTTATCTTCTTTTTGAAATTCATTCAGACAGATATTTTTAATTGTTTCAATTTAGTGTTAATTGAGCAATTAAAATCAGTGTTCAGACATACTCAATTTATCTTACTCCATTAGCATTTGATAACTGTATAAAAATAAAATAGCTGTATAAAAATAAAATAATAAAGATAAATTGCATATAAAATGAAATCTAGGCTAAGCTGCTATGTGTTAACTGTACATATGCACATGATCGAGAAGGTTCAGTACACCCAAATATATCATTCTTTAATGTTTTTATTATTATTATCAAAGGAACAAATTAATATATAATAATGAAAGAACAAAAGTCAATATTTACAAAGAAACATAATTTATTCTGTTAATTGGTTGGCTCACTTCCTTAAGGACCAGTACAAATCTATACAAAATTGTCAAAGACATTTGCGAATAAATATCACAAATTACCCAGCCTTTTTGAAAAAAATAAAAATGCTATGCAATAATTTAAATTAAGAATTTGTATAATCAACCTGCCAGAATTATTGAAATTGGACAAATATTTTAAACCTATTTCCTTGAAAAAAATTAATTGGTTTATGGTTTCAGTTACTACATGCTCTACTTAAGTAACAGCTTTTGTGCAAAAGTATTATCAATAAAAATTTAATTAAAGGCCTGTTTATCTAAATGCGAACAAAATTTTCATTCTTACAAATATATTAAAAACAATAACAAAAACTAAAAAATTGTTTTTGTTTTCAACGTATTTGTACGAATAAAAATTTCGCTTGGGTTTTCTTTCGACATCGTTAAACAGGCTAAAAATAACTAATTAGAACCAGCGGAATCTTTCAAGAGTTGAACTCTTTCTAAGGCAACATAATTTAATAATAATTTAATAATTTTCTAGTTAGAGAATTATTATATCTTTATATATCTTAATTAAATTAATTTTTTTATAATTATATGTCAAACTAACTTTATTTTTATGTTCTTTCTTTTCAGGTAAGACTCCATTTCAACTTTAAATCATTTTTCCTCACGATATTTCTTCACTAGCGCAATCAGTCAAGTAAATATTGTCATGCATAATAGTTTATTATTAAATTGTTTGTGTTTACGTATCACCGAAAACTATTAGTAATTTATAGCAATTGGTTTTAAAATGTTATAATGTATGTGTTTCGAACAAAGCCATAACATCACCTGCCTTTAATTATAATTTTTAAAAACCACAATGAAGTTAATTATTTTGTGAAAAAAGAATTCTTTCAGTATTTTTTTCAGACAAATAAAGGGCAAAGAAATTTTAATTATTTCCACTTTTCCGCAAATGCTATAAAGAGGTGTCAAGTATTAAAAGATTTACAGAATACTGTCCAATTAGAATAAACAAATTTAAACAACAAAAGAGGATGTCAAAAAATTTTACATAACTCAAAGTAGAATTGCTGTAAGAGGCTTTCCTTTACAAAAAAAGCAGACAACCTTATTTTTAAAGTGTACCAAAATCTTGTTTAAACATATTCTGGCTTATTCACTAATAAATATAATTATAATAACAAATATTGCTATAAGGAAGAAAGGTAAAATTTTCACTTACAAACTAGCCCACGGAAGACATGGTATTTGTCTGGCAAGTTTATACCTTGAACTAAACATGCTTTGTAGTAGGAACTAGTAGAACTGTACCAAGGTACAGCTATTTGAAAGCATTTATAAACGTAGTTTAATTACAAAACTGCAAAGTAGTGCTTCAAAAAGCTTTTCTTTTTACTGGGTATAACCTAAATGCAAGCAGAAGAAAAATTATGCAGACTTCAACAGCCGAATACACGAGTATGCACATACATTTTTTATTAGAAAAGTTTCTGCTTTTGCTACTTATATGCGTAATTGACGTGGCGAACACAAATTCAGCAAAGAAATTACACAACTTTGATAAAAATTAAAACAAAGAATAATCACATGTCTTCTATATTAGATATATGCTTGTACACTACGGCAGTAAATCAGCTTGGTGCTTTCCCACTCTTTGTACAGATTGTTCCGCTAGTGGCGGACCTTTTAACGAAGTTTCTTGGTTGGTTATTCTTCCTCCTTCGACTGTTAGTTTTTGTTGAATCTCTCAACAAAATGTAATGAATTATGTAGCTGATTGATTTCGTGTCCCTTAACATGGAATTAGACAGCCCCAGTATCAAGCAGGGTGTATACATATTAACATGACCCGTACGTTTTTTGTGTAGATAATTGCTTTTGTTTGTTTAGTTGAGAAAACATGGCATCCAGGTGCGGGGATCAGGAGTCTCTCAGTGATGCGACCACCGTCATATAGATACATCATTTGTATTGTGTCTTACATTAAATAATACTGCGAGGGTATTGATAATCTTTTGACGGAAATGTAGAGGCGAGGAAGGTATCGGAACTAACTAACTTATTTGCAAAACTAATTTGCAAAATATCATATTACAAAAAAGACCTTTGCATACCGCACATTTTTCTAATAGGCCAAAATGTAATAGATATAGTTTAAAATGTTGAAATTATTTACAATATATAATAATTCCTTTACAATACTAACAACATGAACTTGAAAATAATATCGGAAATCACCCTTCGTTGCAAACAGACTATGCATATATTGCAGATCTTGCAAGTCTAGTATATATTCTAAAGTTTGCAACACCACAAAAACAATATACACTTATTTCCAATACTAAGAACTGTTTGAAATTTTCAAAAGCAATTTTCGCAATAGAATATTTACTAGACTTGCAAGGTCTGCAATATATGCATGATCTGTTTGCAACGAAGGGTGATTACCACTAATATAATATAAGGTCAATTGCACACATTTTCCTATACATACCCGAGTATGAAACTTTTGACATAAAAGGTATAAATTGAAAAACGGCCATATCTCTAGTCAATGTTGTTAGCTTCCATTCAAAAATTAAAAAGTAATTAAGAATAATTTTTTCTAGGAAAATCAAAAAATTTCAGATTGGTCCAATAGCTTTTTCCTCATATATTGAGATTTTAAAATGCAACACATATCCAGGTGTGCTGCTGTTGACATAGAGGTTAGCCTTCTTCAAATAAAATTCAGACGTAGACGCCAACACCTGTATATTTTTCTGTCCCATCTGTTCGAATTCTTTTTTTTATATTTCTATACCCAAATAAAATAAGCAAAGATTCAAAACTCTATGGCTTTAAATACTTACACGACTTTAATATAATTTCGTACCAATTTTTTATTTCGAGTTGCCTTATGAATAGCCTTTGTTCAATAGTACTAAAAAGATGAATTTTGTATAGCGATCGCTGTAATAGAACGTTTCATGCATAGAGTAATGTCCTGAAATTGTAGCCTTGGTGACCATTTGGCTAATATTTTATTTTTAATGGCATATGTTACTCTTTATAATTAAATAACCAACCAAAGCTTTCGCTCTAAAATACTTGATTTTTTAATAAATTAAAATTAAACCAGTTACTGGAAGAGTGTATTTTGGAAACATAGTTTAGTCTAGTTATACTTATTCTTAAGAACACACCTATTTATTGAATTATAAAAAACAGACGTGTTTGCGTTGGAAATATCCAGAAAGTCTTAATGCCGTATATGAAATCAATCTTAAAAATACTGAAAGAAATTCTTGTGAAAAAACAATAAATACCTAAAATTAAAGGAATGCACTATTTTATAAAAAAAAAAAAACAAATAAAAAACATACCCCGTTATTTCTTCCCTGGTAATCACCTTTAAGAAAATAACTTTTTATTTTTGCCACCATAATTCCCATATGTATGTGTGGGTAATATAAAGCAAATATCTTTTACCTATACATGCATATTTCATAAAGTTGTAAACCAAAAATATAACATGCTGCTACATGCGCGCAGAAAAAAAAAGAATAAAAAGCAATTAATAACCAACACTAATTCACGTAATAAAAATAAGAAACAAGAAATATGAAAAATTTTAAGTTTTTTTCAGCAATAGCAACAATTGCAAATATATACAATTTGTTTTAAAAAGAATAATGAAAAGAAAACATTTTCGTTGCATTTACACATGCATATCCATACATGTACGAACACACAAAATGTATTCGTAAATATGAAAATATTAAAAATAGTTTTATGTCATTTATTAACAACCATATAAACGACGTGGATAATATTTTTTTTTTTTTTTTCAAAAATGGAGAGATAAATACATTTCATACTCATCTTTACACAAACATATAAATTTATGCACATAGTTGATGCAGTAAAAGATAAATAAAATATGAGGAAATTAATTCAAACCCAGTATGGGTTACTCACACATTGTTCGTAGTGTGTGTGTACAATTTGCATGTACACACACGCCTGTATGTTAGTACATCATCCTTAAAAAAAACATACACACACATTTATATGATTTTAAATTTCAAAACCGCTGCAATTGTCAATATTCTTAACTGAAATGTTGGCGAGAAAAGTAGACATTATTTTATAGGAGGATAGTGAGGCAAGTACTTTGCTAAAGTAGTTACTTTAATTTATGACGAAATTGTCTACTTTTCATGTTTTTATTTTTATTTAGCGGAGTTTTTTGGCAGTAAAAAAATCCGTATAAAATATTTAACTATAGTCCAAAAATAATGAAGAGTTTAATTAATCTAGTTGGATAATATCCACTATTAAAAATTAACTCTTAGTACTGTCAAGCTGTCTTGCACTAATTTTTCTTTATGTCGGCGTTTTTTCATTTGCATTTTATTCACATTTCGTTCAAAGACACATACACAACTAACCGTATCTCTCTGTATGTGCCGCCATTTATATTCATTGTCGTATACCTGAGTTTAAACATTAATTTACTACTCAAGGGTATAATTCAAAATATTTAAGGCCTTTTTAAACCCTACTGAAATATGAATTATCCGTTAAAGGCCTCATATTGCTTTTCACTGAAAAACTCTTTATCTCTAAAGTAGGAACGTTCGTCGAGCAGATCTATCTTATTACTATTTTTCTTTTAATTTCACGCGTCGATCACGGTTACCTTTTGTACAGCGTTAGTTGCTGAGTTACTTTTGCTATCAGCAATTTAAATATACATACGGGATTACAAAGTGTAATAAAATCGATTTTGTAAAGAAAAAATTATTTAAATTTATAAAAAAAAAAAGTTAAAGAAAAAGTTGTCGTCGTATTGATGAACGTTAGTTGCAACGAATGTAAAATATGAAGTCTGGCTATAATTATAATTTGTTGATAATAAAAGAATGACAGGAGCAGTTACTAAATTTCAATAAGCTTAAGAAAGAAGCGAACTCCAATTAATTGATTTTTCTTTTTAAATTAGTGAAGTTTTTTTCTGTTTCTGTTTTCATTTGCATACTTTGCTTGTATATTTATTAGTTTTTCTCCTGCAATGATCACAGTCCAGTTTTGTTCAGAATTACTTTATGTATGACGACCTGCCATAAAAAAACTTTTACCTTGTGTATTTACTCAGTTCAGATTATTCTACATATATGTTAAATATAAGGCCTTTAATACAACAGGCCTTCCAGAAGGCCGACATATTCCTTCTTTATATCGGTCTTTGTATTCATCTACTTGTCCCATGACTGCATATCTCTGGTAACTTCCAAGTGTGTGTATGCGTTTCCTTTACGTTTGAGTAGTCAGAATAATGTCAAGTATTTGACATCTTCATTTATTCACTGAGCTGATATCATTTCATTTCATCTTCAACGTTCCTTTTTCTTTTATTCTTTTTGTCATTTTCTTCGTTTACATGCACTACTATATAAATAATCATAAAATTTAATACATTTTTCACATGCAGAATTATATTTATTTTTTTGGATGGTAGAATCTTTTTTGGCTTTAATTTAATAGAAAGATAAATATTCTTCTGGGTAATAAATTTTAAAATATTATAATACTATATTCGTTTACGAAAATATATTTAATATTATTTATACGTTTGTTGTAGAATTTTGAAGTTTCAAAATGATAAGTTTTTTTTTAAAGCAAAAACAGCGATCTAAAGCGACAGGAATCACTTTTGACTTAACCAAAATGCTTATTTTCCATCACAGTATGGAGGTTATACAATATTTGCAATATTTGGAGAATGAGATAAAACCCTGTACCATAGTCTACAAGGATATAGTGATCACATCTAGCGTAGCCTAGATTTGATCACTATTATTTGATAATATATTGATGGGGGTTAAAGTGAATGCAATTTCTATATTTGACCATCATTATTGAATTTTAACTTTCTCATAGTCTACTGTATTTCACTGTTCAAGTTCTTTTGTTTGATATCGATATTGATGGGGGTTGAAGGGGGTATATTTTTGCTAGGTTTGACCCATACACAAATTTATTGTTGAACATTTTGTAGTGGCGGCCATCTTTAACTTTAAATTTCTTGAAAGAAGCTGAAAGTTTTAGGAGAAACATCGAATCAGTTGTATTTTTGTGTTTATATCTCAGCGAGTTTCCAACCGACTTTTTCTTAGTAATAGTTTTCGAGACCACAGCTTGTATTTTGGCGTCTTTAGCATGTCCAACAATTTATTAGGAGCTTTAGAAGATATGTTTTCAAAACTTTTTTGCCTATAGCTTTGCCGATTCAATGTGTGTAAAAATCATTTTGGGGTAAACAATACTTATAATACTAATAGTACAAATAAGAGAAAACCGAGAAGCAGTCGTGCTTATTTGCTCATAAGAAGCATCAGAATATAATAAGGCGATTGTGCTAGATTTCAATATCGACTCATTTCCAGATATTTTCAGTAGATTTAAAATACACGCAGATTTGTGAAACATGTGGAGGCCCATGGACAGATGGCCATTTCTTTATCGACTCTTATAAGTAGAAAAAATATACTTTATGTGGTCGAAATTACAAACTAATGCCAAAGTTATATATACCCTTGGTGAAGGTTATAAAAAATATTAATAAAAAAATACGAAGTGAAAATGTATTGATATTCAAATTCCTTTAGGAAAAGTTATCAACAACTGTTAAAAGAAGCGTCCAAGCCTCTTAAACTAATTTCGTAGATTACAAATGAAAAGTACAATGTTTTCAGTGATAATTAAAATTTTTTATTTATCGAACTTTAACGTAAAAATTCCTGAAATGACGCGTTATGTAAGCGCGTGTAAATATGTATGTGTATAATGACTTATCCGAGAAAAATACAGATGAGACTTAATGTATTACAATAATAAGAAGCGATAAAAATAAGTAACGCATGCAAACAAAGGGTTTGCAAACTAAAGCATAGATTTTACTGACGAATATTGATTTTGATGTAGTAAAATATTTTTATAATATTAATGAAGCTTCCAATTTAATGTTTCCTCTTTTAGTAAAAATTTAACTATTTTGTTAAAAACAAAAAAAATTTCCTCATGCCCCTACAAAATATTTTAGGGTTCTTAGGAAAAGGATTCAGCTGCGCTTAAGCCATAATTTCGTATTAGTTTTGTATGTCACCATCCCAGAGAAAATCGAAACTTGAAAAAAAAAAAACGCAAAATCCTTAAAAGTAGCACATACTTTTAACATTTTAAGATATAATGACATTTTATTCATATTTTATCTAGCATTTTGTTCACTACAATTTTGTATATTTCATTGCTTTCAGAAAAATAATTAAAATATTCATAAAAATTACATTGGTTTAACGGATATATTTTGTACAGCTACTCATTTCATTGAATACCTTTTTATTGAAGGTGTCACGCCTACTTTTCCCTTCAGCATATTTTTTGCCCAAATATGCCCATTAATATCTCTACATTCATACATACATGCATTGCCAATCTTGATAATTAATCAACAAAATTTTAAAAGAAAAAAATGTCTCAATAAAACAAATTCCCAGACTTAACAAAAAGTCGTTTTTTCATTAGTTTAATGCATTCTATTCTTTACCTTTATTTCTTTTTTATTTATTTATTTTTTTTACACTCGACTAAGAGATTCATTCAAGTGTGCGTAGGATAAGAATAATATTAACCAAAGAAGTCATGCTCACCTATACACACACATTAACATACATTCGTATTCTCACATGTGTAAAAGAAATCGATTAGTTTAATGAAATCAATATGTATAATTTATATATTTTAAGAAGAATTATTTATAAAAAAAATATATTTACTAATCAATAGATAAGTTATAAACAAGTTTTTTGTATTAAAATTATTCTAAAACACTATATTTATTTTATTCTTTCCCCCTCTATTTTTCTTGGCGTCATAAACTCTTGATGCTCTACAGATGCTGCAGGCGGTAAATGATTTTGTTCCAAATACTTTTACCCTTTTGATTGAATATTTTTGCTTTTCGTTCGTTCATACGTTCGTTATATATATTTTTTTTTTTTTGTTAATATTTTTATTAGAAGAATATTGCATCTGCCACAAATTAAGTTCTAATAAAGTACTAATTTTTATCATTAATAAAATTTACCTAATATATACATACATATACCTTTAATCACTTACTAATAAAGTATTTATTTTATTTAAATACAAGTTTTATCTTAGCTTGACATTTACTAATTTGACATTTGTTTATTTTAAACTTCATAACAATAATAATATTTTACTTTAAATTAATTTTAATTAATTTAAATTGCTTTTTACTTTTAACTTACTATATTCCAAAGATTTGAGTTTCAAAATTAACTGACAACAAAATTAATTAATTGATTATTAATTCGATTGACTTTAACCTTTTTAAGTTGACAATAATTCTTTCAATAATGATGCTTATTGCACATAAGGCTCGCTAACGCTGAGAAAATTTTATTGTAAATTTAAATTGATTTTTCATAATTGAACAACAATAAGAAGAATGTAATATTTCGCTAATAATAACACAGCATTGCAATAAATATATATTTTTAAGGAAATGCATGTTATAACAAAAGTTTTTTTGTTATATAATTTTTGTTGTTCAAGCGGAGAGGTCACGAAAAGACTGATATAGAAATCAATTTGGTTTACAGGTTATATTTATATTTACAAGGTGTTTAATCTATATTTCTGCAGTGACAAAAAAAAGGGTTAGTGATTTCCAATAAATGGCGAATAAAAAATTTTTCTACAGATACAGCGTTCACCTAAAATTATCTTAAATATAAATTTTTTAAAAGAGAAAGTTTTTGTTAACATATACAAAAGAAAATACAAAGAAAACCGCAGTAAAAAGAAAATTTATGAAAATTTTTCATAACGTTCCATACAAACATAATTGCTCAAAGAAATGCGTTTAAAGAGCATTTATTTTTTAAGAAAGCCAGTGTAACGTTCTGCTTATTACAATTAATTGGCAAGTTAATTCAACATCAGAATCTTATAACAAATATGAAAGACGTCACAGAAGCAATATTTCCTTGGCGAGTCTCAATATAATATTATTATTATTCGATGCCCTTTAAAGTGGAGTTGCCATATCTCCTTTATATACGACGTGATTAGTCCAAAAACTTTAAAGTCAACCAAAATATGTAATGAAAAGTATTTTATTTTCTATTTATGCTCAGGAAGAAAAATTTAACGGAAAGTCTTTTTGTCTCAAATATAGTTTTTCTAATACCTGATATATTTTATATTCTTCGTATAGTAGGCACAAAGATGCCACACACAATAGTAATCTTTTAACCCACAATACATGTTTGGCACTGCAAGTGCTAAAGCTTTTAAGTTATATTTAAACGTGAACGATTAATTAAGAAGATATAAGAACCAAATCTATTTAACTGAGGTTCAAAAATAATTAATATTAAAACAAGCTTAAAGTGATAGAGTTCTACTGAATAATCCAACAACATTATCTGTTAGACATAAAACAAATTAGAGATAAAATAATTTTAAACTTTAAATTGTATATTTAGGACTAAATACTATTTATGCTAATAAACTTCAAAATCAATCTTATGAAGTCAATGATAACATCTACCGAACCAAACGAAATGTCTTACAAAATGCGTTGCTACACTTATGAACAAAAACTATTCTATAAATCAAATATTACACTCTACACCATCACGAAAAACACACTAAATTCTTTTGTATATTAGAGACAATAAAAAAAAACCAAACACTTTTCTAATTTATTTGCTTGTGCTTAATTTTTTTCTGTTGATCTTTCACTATTGGCTCGTTTTCCTTAACTGTATAATTATTTTTTTCACTTTTCACTAGCTTGTTGCACTCACTCCTATTTTTAAAGTTCTGTTTCTTTTTATCTATTTATATTTCTTTAACTATCACCCTAACTCTTACCGTTTTTATAAAAACTTTCTTGGCACATTATTTAAAATTTATAATATTTTTTTTTAATTTCAAAAAAACAATTTAAGAAATTTTATAACCGAAAATATACATACGAATAACAAAAAGGATTATAAATATACAATTGAGAATTAATTTAAAAATTAAAGAAAAATCTTATCTAACCGTGGAAAAAGTATTTGGGGATAATTTTCTAAAAATATTATTTAATTTTTTTTTTTGTTAAAACATATAATTTTTTCCAAATTTTCCTAAAAGAGACTTAATAATAATAAAATTAAAAAAAATTAACATTAATTTTCTATAAAACATATGTTATTATATTAAAAAAAATTATTTGAAATCAATAAAAATGAAAAAAAAAATTGTTTTTTCTAAACAAAATATTTTGTAGATTTTAAAAATTTATATATTTTGCAGATTTTTTTTTAACAGAAAAATTTGCAACTTAAGTAATTTAGTAACTTGAAATTTTTATATTTGACAGCTTCGTGTTATAAAAATAATCCTTTTTTACTAAACTTGAACAATTCGATTCGATTCCATTAATCTGAACAACAAATTTAGTTTACGAGCTTACCCACTTTTTAAAAGGATACAAAGCATAAAATATGCTTTTTACTTAAAATGTAATAAATCATTAATGAACACCATGAAAAGTGAATAAGGTTCGTTAGGAAAACAATTTTTTCGATATATTTATTGTTCCATGTCCTTTAAAAATTGTGTGTAAATATTTGAGAAACGAAAATTTATTTGTTTTCACCACTTTTTAAAATTTCAACGATAAATTTTCCAACACACACATTTTGTTTAGACAAACGGATGATTGTCTCTTTCATTATTTTTATATTGACATGAACTATTACAAAAATAAATATAAATATTAAAAAAATAATATACTTTGTATGCAGTTTTACTAAACTTCAATTATAATGGGTAAATCGAATTTTTCTGTTTCGGTTATGAAATTAAATTAAACAACAAATCATTACGAAGGAAAATTTGATTTAAATAAACCTAATTTTTTTTCTAAAATTTTTTATCATTATTTTGAACAAATCATCCGCGAAACATTCTACATTTAAATTGATTTAAAATAATAAAGAACTTTGCCAAAATGAGAGTTAATTTTATTTTAGAATCAAATTTTCCTCAAATTTAATTTAATTTAAAAAAACCAAACTGTTTATCTTTCATATTAAATTCTTTTTATTATGCCCAACTTCACCTCAACTAATAATGTGTTTTTATATATATTTTATTGTTCTTTTTTCTCATTCATTTCTAATTTTTATAAAAGTTTTAAATTTATTTCCTGTAACGTAGATATTATTGATTTATTTCTTATTATTATTGTATAATTTAAACAAAAATGATTTAACGTTTTTTCTTTATCTATTTCTTTTGTGTTGTATTGCTTTTTGCAAAAAAAAAAAAAAAAATAAAATAAACAAAAACTGAAAATTCATGTTAAAAAACTGCTTCTTGTACTACTACTACTAAACTCTACCTATTCTTCTACTACAACTTCTACTAAATGAACTACTACTACTACTACTACTACTGTAACAACTACCAAAAACAACATTTAAATACTGTTAAATTATATATGTTTAAACAACTAAATATTTTAATAAACAATAATAAATAATTGTGGATTAAACAAAAACTATATAAAAATACAACTACTCTACAACAACTTCTTGCTACAACAACTATTTTCAATACATCAACAACAACTATTACTACTACTACAACAACATCTTGTACAACAACAAATATTCCTTTACAACAATCTACAACGCATTTAAATTGAGGTAAAGTATACATAATTGTTTAATTATTTTTATCCACCACTGTATCATCCACATCACTTTTTTTTATATAACGATTTATAAACATAAACAACCCTACTCTTTCAACAAACATGTTTACGAGAAGAAAAAACAAAGATATAACAAAAAGTCTTTTAAAAGCGTTAAAATAAAAATAAACTAACAAACTTAAAACTTAAACCTTGTTACAATTTTTTTTGAATTCTACTGTAGGTTTAAGGCCATTTGATCCAGTATTCTTTTTATTGTCTCCATAACTTTTAAGCAGCAGTTATTATAAATTGTTTTAAAAATCCTGCTCAGGCCATTTTTATTTTGAACAACGTTTTTTTAGAACTTAAAGTATTTTACATAAAGTTACACAAAGAAAAAAAAAATATTTTCTTATCTTGCAGTAGGGACCATTTGGTTCATTATATATTTTTATTTGATAGAAATTTATATATTTGGGTGTTTCACATGGTATCATGTCATATTGTTCTAAAATTTTACAATGGTTAAGAAATGTTGTTATTGCTTTTCAAACAAAAAGTGTCTTATAAAAATAGAACTTTGTACGTTATGTTTATTGTTCTGTCGTATTTAATAAGCAAAGACCTTTGCTAAACGGCTAAGCCAAGCCTTAATAGTTTTTGTAAGCCGTCGCCGTTCATTGTACAATTTTATCGGGCCGACATCCAAATTTAAGCGCAGTTGCTAATTTTTGATAACAAATCACTGGCGGCGTCAAATAAGATCGGCCAAGGACTCTGCTGTTTTTGTTCATCAAACAAAATTTAATTTATTTGTGATTTGCAGCAAAACTGAAAAATTTTAATTGTTTTAAGTAATAAATCTAAAATGTACTTTTCGAACACATTGGCTATTATTTAATCACTTGTTTTTGGCATTATGAAAGAAAATATTTATTTTTATAATTGTTTTACATCAGCTGATTTAAATTCATATTTATTCATATTATAGGACATATGATTTTATGACACTATTGTGAATCCCCCAATTAAGTTTTTTTGATTTAATTTAAAAATTTTTTCATAACATGCTGAAAAAATATAATTTTCTGTTAGTTTTGCAAATAATTTTCTCACAAACAGAGCACTTGAAATCTCCTTTAGATTTCTTGTTGCTGCAAATAATAAAAAAAAGTGGCAAGAAAAAAAAACTAAATGAATTTTTCTTGAAATACATTAGTTCTGTGATATAGGATGGCACATATAATTGCATTAAGTAGATATTCTATCAAATTATATATAAAATGTTAGTTTAAAATTTTAATTTTCTTATTAAAATGTATACGAAATGGTCTCTTAATCTAGATTCGGTTATTTTTGTTAGTCCAAGTTTGTAAAGCAACCAAGTCAAAATAAAAACACGTTGGTCTATGTTGTACAGTACACTACAACAAATGAAATATACACAAATATTTTTGTTGCATTTTACTTCAGTTCTGAGATAAGAAATTACACAGAAAAAATTATTATTAAAATTAATTTCAAACAAATTTTCGACAAAAATTAATGTCACTTTCTATAAATACAAATTGGTACTGTGAACATAAATTTTTTGTTCGATTATTGTCTAGAATAAAATTTTGTAGAAAATAAATGATTTTTCTAAATTGTTTTGTATTGATTTAAAAATTTTGTGATAATTCTAATTAAAATCAAAATTTAATTTGTACTTTTCTATGTAGTTATCATTAATAATCAGATTATCACTCTACAGTAACTCTTGTGTTAGCTTAAGGCTAATTTGGTTTTTGATTTGAGCAGTAAGCAAGTATAGGATCCGCTTTAGTTTCAAATTATCGTAAATTATTATTATTTTTTTTTTTTTTTTCGTTAAAATAAATTTGTTAAAATTTTCCTAAGCCTTTAAAAAATTTTCCAGCACACTGTTACTTATTATGAATTGTGTGATAAACTTAAATTTTCTAAATGTGAACAAAAATTTTAAAACATGAATTATTTAACAAAACTTTTGAATTTGCATGCCTTCCGCTTATGATGGTGAAGGGTTAAACGTCATAATATATACAAACTTAATACCGACATTAGAACAAAAACGAAAAACATGCAAATAAGTAACATTTTGAATAATTATTTTCTTGCTATATTCTTTAAACAATATACATACATATCAATGGTCACAGGTAGAAACTCATATATATTCGCATTTGATTTTTTTAGTGATTCCAATACATTTTACACAAATCCACTTCGACACAACAGTTTAACAGATTAATGCAATAGTATAAAAAATAACAGTTTTACAAGCAATTTTACAAAAAAGGGTTTACATTATAATAATACAGTTCCTATTACATTTTTTCCTTCTTTTGTAAAGACAAAAATATTTAAGTCATGGTCCTTATACTTGTGACCAACGATATGTACATCTATGCAGTAAGCTTGCTGTAAATAAGAGTTTTATTTAAATGCGTTTTCTTTCACTATTTTCATAAAAGTTGGCATCATCAGTACCTTCCTAGTCGTCATAAAAGTCGTTTAAGGCAATTTATTTTTATGTATTTTGCTTGATCCACCAGGCCACCGTTGAAACCTTCGCAACATGTTTTATTACATTTTTATTTCCTTAATTTAGAAAATGAAAGGAAACGAAATTCTCAAAGCCATTTCCTATTGATTTTAAACAATAAATTGTTTTTTCTTTACGTAAAAAAAAATTATATTCGCTTCGTAAATATGTACACATTGTTATTTTTTATTAAGTGGGAAAAAGTTTTTGTTTATTTATTTTTTTCGCCCTAATGGGAGCATGAGTTCTGTTAATCCACCCCATATTCAAATTTGTTTTTCTCTACAAATTCGAAAAATGCAAGGTGTGTTTTCTCCAAACTTTTTTACATTTTTTTATATCGTGTGCGGGGTTTAAAATCATCACTTTACGTGTGATGTATTATATTTTGCAAGGTTGTTAATTTAGGAAAAAAATACAAAAAAAATCAATAGCAGCACTTTCACACTTTCTGCTAAAATATCTAACACTTTATTAAGCGATAATGTCTTTAAGGCTTTCAATGGTTGTAGATTTATGACCGAAATAAAATTTTATTTGAGAAACCTTTTAAACAAAATCTGATTATTATTTTTATAAACACTGTAGTCTTATATTGATTTACTTAGTTTATCGTTGATAAAAATATGTTTTGTTTTTTCTGGTTTGCCAAAGCATGCACAAATTTAATTAAAAACATTTAGTAACTCAGTGTATCGCCAAATTTTAAACTATGTATTGATTATTAATCCAGTTAAAATTTCCGGGCATTTATCAAAAGTATGTATTTAATAAAGTAACTTGATAAAGAAAGCTTTGGTAAAAAAATATGTCAACTAGCATGCCCACTTCCGTTATAAGACATAACATTATTTCCGTATAATTATGTAATCCATACAAAATATGTATTGATAAAAAAAAAAAATTACAGATCAAATTTTAATATACTGCATCCTTCCTATTCGCTACATTCCTCAAACTATTAATGATTAAGGGCGTTTGACGTTCAATATCACAAAAGTTTATATGGTTTATCACTATTTCCTATTTTGATACACACTCGCTGTAATTCTGTTTATGTTTATACTGTGAATCGAGAAGTATTTTGCAGACATCCTTAAAATATGCTATGTAAAGCAAATTATTCATAATTTCAATCAAGGCGAATTCAATAAGGTGAACTCGTCGCTAAAATAACTACAAATTGACAAAATACAAACGTGTGTTTTGTTAGTGTAAAACAAAACGATATGTCAAAAATACACAAAAATTTGACAAGTGGTCCCTAGAAGTAGTCAACAGCTGATGATCAGCTGATCTAATAAGTTCACCTTATTGAATTCGCCTTGATTTCAATGTTTCCACAGTTGTAAAATAAAATGTCAATTAGAGTAAAATTATATCAAAATTATATATTATATAAACAAGCTTGAGTTAAATTTTTTAAACATTCTTATTTTTACAAAGAATTTTTTAATAATTTGATAATGAAAGAATAATCTGTATGTTTTTACCGACACTATCATCATCAGCACTCTTTGATCCGTGATAACATGTTGTAAATATCATATATTTAACTCCCAGGTTTTCCAGATTATTCTTTCATTATAAAAACTAGTTCCATAACAATATTTTAGAAACTTCGGCAAAAATATTATACGAATAAGAATACGATAGGAGAGATATGGAACAAGTGGCGATTAGGTTTGTTACCTACTTAAGATACATTGGAACAGTCAAGGTGCAGAACGCTTTCCATCTCGTAAAATGCCCAATTCTTAAGAAAAAAATTCACCTCTAATCTTTTGTTTGAATAAAACAAGTAACAACTAGGTTCTTTCCTTTAACTAGGTACTGATGAGGATCTGTAGTTGAAACCTAAATGGAGGATATAAGAGCACTGATTAAACGGCTGATATTCATATAATGGGCTTGGCATAAACTTTAAAATATATGGTTTCTGATGCCTTTCCTCGAGTTTGCTCCTTGTTTTTTTTTTTTTTTTGGCGTCCATTCAGGTAGTATTATAAAGCACGATCTCTCGAGCAAAGTTCATGTGCCTGACCTGTTATATTCTTGTCAACCAGGCTTTGGCTCATGCTTGACATACAGGGGCAATACTTGAGAGCAATTAATACAAATATAAGTAAAACCGCCGTAAAATCCTGGGTGCACTAGCAGTTGTAGGTTATCTTTAATTTTTAAGTGTCCAATAAACATTATACTTAAATAGCTAACAGAATTCATGTGGTTTATACAGATTTATTATGTGAAGTTTTCAAAGGTTGTATTTTAAGAACGACTCTAAGAAATATTGGAATCGAGATACGAATAAGTTTCAATGTAAGAAAATAAACGTTTTATAAAATTTTGTAATTTTCAGTTCGTAAATACGCTTTTAAACTGTCAGTATATTTTTAATAAAAAAATTTTTAAAAGGTCAATTATATGTATAATAACTGGTTTATTAAGAAAAAAAATTGCTTTGTTTTACATGCGAAAAAAAGTTAATATAAAATAACCCACATCAGCAGGAAAACGCCTATTAAAAACCATTCCATTGTCAAACAACTAAAAATCAATAATTGAACTTTTTATTATAACTTAATGTTTTTTTTCAATAGTTTTTACTGTTTTGTATTGTTTACATTTTGGGCTTAATTTTTTTTTTTTTCTTGCTTTTCTGTACTTTTGTACATTTTTGTATTTTAGAACTTTAAATCAAATAAAAAGCAAAATTAAAAAAAAAACAAGTAAGAGCACTATATTCGGCTGTGCCGAATCTTTTATACCCACCACCAATTTTGTGTACATTTAAAGCACAATATTTATTATTTTGTTAATCGCTATGGAATAATCTCTTTATTATAAAATATGTATCACTTTCTTTGTAGAGGGTGGTTTAATTTTAAGGGCCCACGTTGAAGGTGAACTACAGCTAGTCTTTAAATTTGTTTTCTGCATTTCATTTAACATTTCTCAATATTAAACTTACTCAATTTGATCCGTGGAAAGATACGCAAATGAGCAACGCTTTAAAGTTATTCAGGTTTTTTATAAAAATGGGCGTTCAAATCAAAATGCATTTTGTGCACTTCGTGATTATTTTGGTCAACATAATCGTTCAAATTCGTCCACAATCGGGAGAATTGTACAAAATATTTAAATTTCTGCAAAACAGGTCTGTATAAAATGTTAGAAAATCTGTGAATGCCTTCTTAGTTCGCTGAATGGGAACTACTGCTGGTTTTTGCGATAGTGTGGCAAAAGAGCAGTCAACCTCGCCTCATCATCATGCCTAACAATTGAGCATTAACATTGTCATTGAAAATTTGGACTATCAGATAGAGGAGTGGCGCCAAGGATGGGGGGCGGCATTTGGCATATATTTTGTTAAATACATAATTGAACCATACAAATATTATCATTATAAAAAGAAATGATAATAATATCCGAAATAATTTGTGTTTTATTTAAACTCAACATCGGTCCTTAAAATTTAACCACCCTCTATAACTTCGATATGCTACTAAAATGCTTTTGTAAATGTAGTCTTTCAATGAAAGTGGGCGTTAAAGTAATCGTGTCAATAAAGTTTCTGCTAATAAATACAACTTAGATATTTCAATATAGTCCTTTATTTTCCCAAAAACTTTTTCAATAGAGAAATTACATGAATTTAAGTATAAACCGTTATGGGAGGTGGGCGGTAAAGTGAGCGTGTTACCTAAACTTTTTGGCACAACGACTGCATTGATTAGAAGGATATACGATGCAAATTTGATCATCATACCTCTAATTTTGGCGGTTTTATGAGCGTTTAAATTTCATTAACGGTAGATAACGTGAAAAGTGGGCGTTATAGTAGGCGTGTCAAAGTTGTTCTTGCTAATGAGTACAACTTAGGTGTTTCAATATAGTCCTTTATTATTCCAAAATCTTTATTAATAGAGAAATTATATGAATTTTAGGTAAAACGTTATATGGGAGGTGGGCGTAAAAGTGGGCGTGGCACCCTAATTTTCTAGCACAATAATGATACTGCATAGGAGGATATACGTAGCAAATTTGATCATCACACTTCTAATTTTGGCGGTTTTATGAGCTTTTAAATTTCATTAACGGTAGATAACGTTAAAAGTGGGCGTTATAGTAGGCGTGTCAAAGTTTTTTTTTCTAATGAGTACAACTTAGATGTTTCAATATAGCCCTTTATTTTTCCAAAATCTTTATTAATAGAGAAATTATATGAATTTTAGGTAAAACGTTATATGGAAGGTGGGCGTAAAAGTGGGCGTGGCACCCTAATTTTCTGGCACATTAATGATACTGCCTAGGAGGATATACGTAGCAAATTTGATCATCACACTTCTAATTTTGGCGGTTTTATGAGCTTTTAAATTTCATTAACGGTAGATAACGTGAAAAGTGGGCGTTATAGTAGGCGTGTCAAAGTTGTTTTTGCTAATGAGTACAATCTAGGTGTTTCAATATAGCCCTTTGTTATTCCAAAATCTTTATTAATAGAAAAATTATATTGATTTTAAGTAAAACGTTATATGGGAGGTGGGCGTAAAAGTGGGCGTGGCACATTGATTTTCCGTTACAAAAAAGCGTCTCACCAAAAAGCAAAGTGTGCAAAATTTCAGAGTCGTAGATCCAATTTTGTTCCTTTTATGACGTTTTTGTTTTTAAATATACCGAAAAATACACTGTGCGGTATAAATTTTCGTACATTTTGATCGATAGCTCCTCTCCTAATGCATAGGTTTTGATAATTTTCGGGGAAAAATATTGTTTTTACTCAGCAAATATATATTCGAAGTTTCATGACTCTACGTTAATGCGTTTGGACACAATTCCATTTTATTCTATGTTTGAAGGACACGGTTTTTTCGACCTACTCTTGCTTTTCGAGCTATAACTCCTTTCCTTATATTCCGATTTAGCCCATTTTCAATACCAAACAAACCTTGTCTATAAGAAAGATTCTGGCAAAATTTGAGCCCCCTAGCTTTTTCGGTGCGACCTCTATCGTGCTTTCAACAGACGGACAGACGGACAGACGGACAGACGGACAGACGGACGGACATAGCTAGATCGTCATCAAATCAAACCCTGATTCAGAATATATATACTTTATGGGGTCTAAAATGGATATTTCGATGTGTTACAAACGGAATGACAAAATGAATATACCCCCACCATTTTTTTGGTGGCGGGTATAAAAATTTTGATTATTATTTAAGGTGTTAGTTTTAAATGCAGTATTATTTTTCTCTTTTACAATTTATCTGAATTTTAACGGTATAATTTTTAAAATTTTAAGACAGTAAGTATTCTACCGTGTTGAAAAAAAAATATTTTAGAAAAAAAATATTTTAGAAAATTGTTAAACAAGCTTTCAATAAACCAAAAATATTTTGTATGAATATGGCAGTATTATGTATTTCCATTATAATTTTAATTAAATTTGAAGGAAAACATTCCTATAAATAATAATTTTTTTTTTTAATTTGAATTGGATAGTGTAAAGCGAATACTTATTAAGGAAGCAAATGTAAAAATTATTAATAAAGAAATTAATTATTATAGCCTTAAACAGCAGTAGGGCTGTAAGAAGGGAAAAAGTTAACAAAAGCTAAACTTGAGGTAATAAGAGTTCCGTTGTATACTACCGTTTAATACTACCAACTATTTTGGACAACTTTACAGGAAGTTGTAGCCTAAAAACTTATTGCCGATACTTTTTAACAAGCAATATAATTTGGAGTATTAATCGATATACTCTATTCTTTTAAAAGGAAGTCATTTATAAAAATAACTAAAAACGATTAAAGAAACATTAGCAGTTGTTCCCTTTTGCCACAGAACTAAAAGCAACATTAATACAAAGCATACAAGTATTATATTGATTGTACATTTTTTTAAATTGTTTTTTGCAAACATTTATTTAGTAGAGAAAAAATTGCACACAGTTTTTTGAACAACAATTTAACAAATACACACATATTTATAGCATAAGTATGTGTGAATGTATATTTAAAAAAATAAATACATTTCTCCCAAGCCAAAGCAATTGGCAATAGAATTTAACAAGCATTCAGTCTCAAATATCGCCAATCCCACCCAATAATGGTGAAAAATAAAAACTAATGTGTATGAAAAAAACAAGGAGTAAAATAAATAAAATCTATTTACATACATATACTTAAAGCTATTTACATAAAAAAATCTACAAATACAAACAGATTTATTTAAACGATTTTATTGCAAATCATTTTGTTACAAGTTCTAGTGAAATATTTTTATATAAAAAGAAAAAAAACACAAGACAAATTTTTCTTTTTACAGTTTTGAGAATGAAGGATTTTAGGAGAACAAGAAAAAATTGTAATATTGGGTGCAAAATGTCAGATAGAAATATATGCGTATCCCAGAAGTAGGGTTAATTTTATTTTCAAATGAAATTACAATTTATAGGAAAAATAAAGTAAAACTTAAATATATGTCAGTTTAAATTCACATCCAACTATAAGGGTAAATTGATATAAATGGATGAGCTATTTCAAATGGTAATATTAATAAATAATAGACGAAACATTAAGATAATGAAAGATATTTACAATAAATATTGCAAAAAAACAAAACAAATATCCTAATGAAAGTGTTAAAAGGGGTAATAACGAATTTATTTTATCGTGTTTAGTTGTATGTATATGACATATATAATATGGAAATCTTTGCAAACCATTTTAAAAACAAATTGATTTTGAAATAAAATATTTCATTTCGAATGTTATATTGCACATAATAAGTTTGGAAATATTAATAAAAAGAGAGCAAAAACTTGTTAATAGCTTGCTATCAGTGGATGATTATTTTTGTACTATATTTAGTGTAAGAAAGATAACATAACATTAATGAGATATTTACCCAAATATGAGTATTTCTTAATCGTTCAAGTATTTATCACATGCGTCATTAGTCATTAACGCTACCTAAAAATTGTACTTAAAAGTATTATTGAGCCCTTCTGTAATCACATAACAAATGTGTTTACAAGAGCAAGACGATACCGATCTCTGTTTTTGGTTAGAACACATCCATATTAATTTTCGAAGATGCAGGGCTCATACTGTGTACGTAAAAGGGCTCAATGGGGGATGACGAAAACCCCTTGTATTTTAAAAATTCCAGAGCATAAGTTTCTACCTATTAACAAAGTCGTTTAAATGAAAATGAGCGCTTCATCATTCATAATCAAATTTCCAATATAGTTGCTTACATTTCTGGCCAACACTGTTAAAATTTAATTGCGAATTTGACGTTGTCTTTGATCTGATCAAATAGACTAAGCATTTTGTAAATATTAAATAAAAACAGTTTTATTCACTGTTATCTTCCGTTTAATAACAATTTATATTTACTTCTTTGGTTAAAACTCTAGCAGATGTTTCTTTTCTTGCAATTTGTTCATGCGATTTAGTATTGAATATATTTAATTTGTTTCAATGTTATCCCATGCTACAAGCTCTAATAGAAAATCATTATACATTATTTCTGCTTAGTGCCATATTAAAAGCAAATAAATCCTAACAACAATAATCGAATAAAAGCTTTTAAATGCAAATGTTTCTTAATAAATGTACTATATACTTACTTACAACTTGCTGTCCATCCATAAGAACCAACTGTACATACTACATACATATTTATATACGTATACATATTTGTATTAGGTTAAATCTGCGTGTTTGGGTTTGTGAGCTTGTCATTAATTTTACTTTATAAAATAAAACAGAGAAAAACGAAACAGAGAACAAGAACTGCTAATCAAGTTCAATTTAATTCAATTAAAACTTATTTTATGTTGTTCCAAGCAACAACGTATTAAAAGGCACACTTTAGCATTAACTTGAATACATACAAAAAAAAATATATGTATGTGTATGTGAGTGTCTGTATATTGAAATTAACACCAACGCACTTCTTGCCCCTACCTATATAACTTCCCCTCCATTTATATGTTGGTTTATATAAAAAAAAAACTTTTTCACAAAAATAATAATAAAATAGAAAACAGAAACAAAATAACGAACATCGCTCTTAATGCTTTTATGTCAATTGCTAGTAAATTCTGTAAAATGATTCTGCTTCATTTTTTTTTTTGCTTCCTTCAACTTGCAGCCTTTTTTCCCCCTTTACAACATATGACGGTTCAGACATTTAACCAGACATAAAGACAAGTACATAACAGATATTTCCACTTAACTCAAATGAGAAATTGAAAAAAAAGTATTTTTTCTTAACTTTTTTTGTTTTCTTTCTACTTCTGTCATTTAATTTATTGTTGCTGCTATTGTTTTCCTTCATATATCATATGTTTGATCATCATTATAACACCAGACCACTCTATACTTATGCATAAATGTTACTTTTATTTTTTGTTTTATTTGAGGTTTTGTATTTGTTGTTTATATCTAGAAACTGGTAAGATTGACCATGTATGTGTGGTAAGGTTTTAAATAAACTAATAGACTATACTTTACAGGGTTTGCAAATACATAGATTGAAAAATGTTATACAAATTCAGGAATAAAATGTATTTTTATTTTTAACCAAATTGGAATTAAAAAAAAGTAAACCAGTAACTTATTGTATATTCAAAGTTAACTTATTAATAATAGTTTAAGAAAAGAAAGTTGATGATATATATTATTTATTAAATGTAGGTGCATTTTTTTGGTCGCATCGGATAAACTTAAGAGTTGTATTGTCATAACGTCATAATTTCCTAAAATTGTTAAATGCATGAAAAGTATTGCATTCTTTATTGTAAAATTTTTAAAACTTGTTAAAATGTTTAAAGGTTATGCTATTATGACACCTGGTACACCTGCTAAATTCATCAATTATAAACAAATTATAGAGTGCGTTTTTATACCCCTCATACAAAAGTGAAATGGGTATATATAGGTTGTCATTCCGTGTAAAATTTCTACAATTTTCATTTCCGACCCCATAAGATACATATATATTTTCTGAAAGCTTATGAATAAGGGAGTCTATTAAGTACTGTCAGTCTGTCCGTGTGTATGTTAAAATCAACTTTTTGAAGCCCCCTGACATCGCCTGGGCCGGCGTGAGGTATTAAAATATCATAAATATTTGGGAGCAGATCGGTATTGAAAACCAGAGATACGGGTATATAAACAACTGAGATATGAGGAAAAAACCACGACCACCTCGTTTTTTTCACAACAACAACATACACACAAACGTGGTATACTAGTCAGAGTGAACGTGGCATGGAATCCCAGCTGAGCCAAATCTTACTTGTTTATAGAGGTATAGAACATTTAAATGGAATAAAAGAAAGTTAATTTTTTTTTAAATTGACATGTAGTTTACTTTATTTGTGACATAACCTTCTGGCATTATAACTTAAGTATGTCTTGTGATATAAGATCATCATAACTGACTCGGAAGTAGTTTAATCTGAATGTCTACTTTTCGATTATTGTTATCAAAATTTGCAGTAGCATATCGGCAATAACAAGACGAATGTTATCCTCTAAGTGCTCAATCGCTTCAGGCTCACCGACGTAGACTAGCGGCATCACATACTCCACATAAAATAGTCTAGGCGCGTTAAACCTCGCGATCTGGGAATCCAATTCTTGGGTCCGAAAAGTAAAACTATGCAGTTATCAAACATTTGCTTCAATAAATCAATTATGGCACAGGATGTGTGACATGTTGCAACATCTTGTTGAAACCTCAGCTCCTGCACATCACGGCTGTTCAATTAATGAATAAAAAAATAGTAATCATGGCTCTATTGCAGTTGATGGTAACGTTTAAACCACCATCGTTTTTTAAGAATTACGGACCAATGATTCCACCCGCCCCTAAAGCACACAAAACAATCAGTTTTTTTGAATCTAACTGGATGTCTCAGCATGCACTTAAGGTGTACTATCACTCCAAATAAGCTAAGAAAATTTGCTAATAACAATCGGGATCAACAGCAACTTTGTTTTGGGCCCATTCACCAAATTAACTCCTAGCTATTCATGCGTTAGTCTATTCATATTTAAACGCCAAAACAAACTTTAAATATTTATTTTTTTTTTTTTGGTTTTTAAATTTTAATGGCAGAGGTACATAACCAAAAAGCCAGGGTATTCTCCGTGGAACGACCTATACCTCTGTAAAGGAAGTCGGAGATATTGAAACAATAATTAAAAATGAGTTTAATGGTTCTCCTCCAGTTACAAACGTTGATTCAGGCACCGCAAGTCGACCTTTACCTCTGTCTAAGAAGTCGGAGTCACTCGAACAATAAATAAAAATTGAGTTTAATGGTTCTCCTCCAGTTACAAAACTTTGGTTTAGGTACCGCAGGTCGACCTATACCATTGTATAGGAAGTCAGAGACGTCTGAACAATAATTACTGCTAAGTTTTATGGAACTCCTCCAGTCTCATGTAAATTGAGTTTATATGGTACTCCTCCAGTCACAAATAAAATGAGTTTATTTGGTACTCCTCCAATTAAAACGAAAACACGCGGTTAACTGTAGAATAGTCTGGAAACTGTGTCCAAAGCACACTTGCGCGACGCCACACAGTTAACCTCGCGAAAGTGAGACGCAAAACTCTCGAAGTCAGATAAAAAGGGACAACCTGATTGCCATTAAATGATAATGGCAAAAACGCGCGAGCTCTTGACCCGACCAGAGCTGAATCACGACTGAAAACTTTAAATAGATAACTAAACAGCTGACGAAATGTCCGTCAGCTTAAAAAGTGATGCCAATTTAAAGTTACTTAACTCTAGTAAAAAACAGCATTTACAATGTTTTTCATTGATGGTTCAGTTAATAGGTTTTCTGACGAAATCAACACACAAACCAAATTTATGAGAGCTATAATCTGCGCACAATTAATTTTGAAATTGAGAACATAAAACACAGACATTCTTTAATAAATTGCAGCACTTTCTTTTTACTTACTCTCACAAACAAATGAACGATACCGAAAGCTTAAAATAACACAACACAAGTCTACTAACTCAACCCTTTGTTAACAAAATTGTTATGATGTTTATGAAATATAAATAAAAGAAATAAAGTAGATGGAATTTCTTCGCGAATTTGTTTAGGCTAACATACTAGCAATGTATACAAGACTTTGCACAAAAGCAATGGTTAGGTAATTCGAGGAGCTGAATTTAGACTAGTAGTCGGTTTTTGTATAGTTTTAAATCGTAAATAAACTTGACATGTACGGATTCTGCTTTTTTACATCAGATAAATAATTCTGCTGTAGAAATTTTTGTTTTTAACAATTTAGTTAATTTTGAAAAAAAAAAAATCCTTACTTTCGCAACAATTAAAGAGCTGCACAAGTATAAGAAAAAATTACTTTCAAGCAATCCCATTAACTTAAAAATAATGTTCGTATAATACCCTTTCACTTCAGAATACATGTCGGAAAAAAATACAACAAAACTATAATAAAACACAGTAAACAAAGATCAAATAGAAAATTAAAACTCAAAGAGAACATTCAAAACATATTTGAATGTTTCTATAGTGGACATAAGACTTGTCCATATATTTTAGCACTGTTCTGTATTAAAATGACTTTATATGTGTTCAAAAAATCTCTTATAATAAAGTGTTTTCGCAATAAACTACTATTAATATAACTACTTAGTTAAGCCGCCATTTAATTTTTTTTTAATTTTGTATGTGTTTTATTGTATTTGGTGTTTTTGTTATGATTGACAGTTTCTGTATGTACTCTACTTTGTTTGTAAAAAACCTTAAGAAAGATGCAGAGAAAAAGTTTTCAAGAGATGATCAATTTATTTAAGTGAGAGTAATGTTTTGTTTTTTTTTTTTTTTGGTATTTATGTTAACACTTAAATATAATTATTTAAGTTAGGGGGAAATAGAACACACAACTCTTGGAATATTTTAGGCAGCTCTTTAATAAATATCTTAAACATTATAGAGCAAATTTAAAACTAAGGTAAGTGCTACTTCAGTATAAGTTTTGTTAAGCTACAAAGATCTTTTGGAACCGAATTTTACCAACAATTCTGCCAACACATGGCGTACAACTTCTATTATTTTTTATTGAACGATATAGAGCATAAACTATTACCAATTTAAATTTTTTTTAAGAAATTCTAATTAACCTAAAAGCAACTTTCACTTACTTTTTTCTTATACAGTAATTTACATTGGAATATCCTAATCTTTACTACAAACGTACTCTTTGTTATAATTTTCCTAATGTACCTTAGCTAAGAATATTGCAGTGCTGAAACAACAAAAAAAACTATAAAACTTATTAGGATTTATTAAAAAAAATTTTCTTTTATTTTACCAAGGTTTATGTTAAATTCATGTAGAATATGTTAACCCAATCGACTGACACTTTTTAGCTGCGGTTTGACAAACTTCTGTTGGTCAATGCAAGTCACTTACTCTTGTTTGTTCAAAAAAATTACTATTGTGCTTAAACTTGTATTATTTGAACGAAATTCTTAATCGCTAAACTTGTCATTGTAGGTTGGCATGTTTGCCTAAATAACAAACATTAGATCAGAAGCACGCCATCAAGACATTACAACAGACAAATATGGGTAGAACCCGTACTACGTAAAATGAATATTTTAAGGGAAATATGTTTTTATTTAAATTATCTTAAAATCAGGACACATAAATAAATTTTCTAAAGCCAGATTTTATAATAAAAAAAACATTTTTTTGCAATTTTGTATGACCACTGAGATCTAACTCGGCAACGTGTTAAATTTAAGCGGGTTACACAGTAAAAGAATTCTCCTTCTTCTACTTAAGTAATTTTTATTATACCCTTCACCTGTGGTGCACAAGGGTATATATAGCTTTGTCATTCCGTTTGTAATTTCTACAATTTTCATTTCCGACCCCATAAAGTATATATTTTCTGAAAGCTTATGAATAGAGGAGTCGATTAAGCCCTGACCGTCTGTCCGTCTGTCCGTCTGTCCGTCTATCCGTCTGTCCGTCTGTCCGTCTGCCCGTCTGTCCGTGTGTTGGTTGAAATCAACTTTTAGAAGCAACTATATGTTCCTCAGATCTGTATATGGTATCACTCTCTTGGAAATATCCAGGAATGAATCGCTATTGAAATTCAGCATAATCGCCCCATAACTTTCTGAGATATGAGCAAAAAACCACGACCACCTCGTTTTTTTTCACAATTACAACAACAACATACATCCATAGATACATGTAAAAAACATACCAAACAAAAAAAATTACAAAAAAAAAAAATATTAAAAATAAGAAAAAAATAATAAAAAAAACTACAAAAAAAAATTTTCAAAAAATTAAAAAAAAAATTTTTTTAAAATTTTTCTAAAAAAAATTTTTTAAAAAAATTTAAAAAAAATATAAAAAAAATAATAAAATATAAATAATATATTAAATAAAATAAAATAAAATTTTTCTGGCTCAGCTAAGATTCGATGCCACATTTATTCTAACGTGTACGTATGCACGTATTTTATATGGGATGAATGGTGATACAAACAATTGTTATTGCATGACTACACGTTGTGAAGGGTATATAAGATTCGGCACGGCCGAATATAGCACTGTTACTTGTTTTTAAATAATCTTTAAAAAAACACTTTATTTCTAACACATGTATATACCAAGAAGCCAAAAGGTCAATATCTTTGGTAATCAATTATTATTGTAGATGCTTGCTGTTCAGACTCGTTGTGCGTGCTGACTCTGTCTTTCGATAAAACCATTTCTTCGATTTTTATTACCAATTTACATGTAATTTATAGCTTTGTATACAAATTAACGGAAAGCGATATGAATTTAAACCCTCTCTACTTATTTTGACATAAAAACTGAAAACAAATCAAATTAAAGGATATTTTCTATCTATAAATTTATATTAGAAACAAGCAAACAATCAAAAACATAGTGAATACGAGAGTAAATTAATGATTATTTGTACACGATAATATAAAAAAAAAACATAGAGGAATATATAAACAAGTCTCACCACATGAGGTCAATCTACAATTTTATTGTTTTATTTTTCAAACGAAACGTTAGAAAGACACCCAACAGAAAGTTAAATATATTTCAACTCAGAAAGAACACACATGCAGACAAAATATTATAACTTGGTGTGTACGATTTACTAAATATCTGCAGTGTTGCCAAAAGCTGCAAATGAAAGGAGTTGAATGAATTGAAAGTTAAAAAATGGTCAAAAGAAGTTAATTGGCAAAAATTGAGCTTAAAATTATGCAATTATTTAAACCTTTTAGAGCTATTTTTAGGAATAGAATAGTTAAAGAGAAAAGCTAAATTATAAAAGCATATATTTTCTTTTCTAAAAAGCATATAGAAAAAAGTAATTTATTTATAGAAATTTTAACCTGACAACACTGTTTGACTGAGAATGTTGGCTTTTATTTATTTTTAATAGAAAAAAAACTAAAAGATCATGCATCCCTAAAGCCAAAAGAAAAACGGACATAACAAAGCGCAAAGGGAGAAAAAATAATGACAACCAAATTGAAATCGCCACAAATACCAATGATAATATGGTTGACTTAAAAAAAAAATAACAAAACAAGTTAAAAAATAAATAAAGAACTAAGTATAGTAACACATACATATTCATTTGTACATATATGTTTGTATACATGTAAGTATATGCTTTTGCAAGTCAGTAAGAAAGAATATTTCTTCGTTAAGCACATGAGCAAAAATAGCATCATAAAATACTTATAAATAAAACCATGCTGGGTGATGAAAGGAGGGACAAACAGCATTTTGCTTTTAAAAATGCAATATTAATTTGTTACGAATACACTCATAGTAGTTGCTGTAAGTCCGCTTACATTTTAACACACCCATAAGTATAATCTGGCAAACATGACTGTGTCTGTTTATGTGCTTTAATACACAATTATTATAAATATAAAATTGTCTTACTACCATATTTGTATGTATGACTCTCTGCCTCTCTGGCATTGTAAGATAAATAAATATCAGAATCAATTTAATATTTTTTTTCTATAAAGGGAACCATATTAACTTGTCTTGTGTATACAGCATTGACCGTTTAAAGTTGATGAGGGAGAGCTTTGAGTTTGTCGAGAAAACAAAATATGGGCACACAACCGAATGAAATATATGTTAGTTTGAGTATTTTATGCCAATAATTACAAAGAAGAGTTTCAAAGTTCAGAATCAATTTAAAATATCCCCAAAGCGGTTTAAATAAAACCAATAATAAATTTCAATAAAATTAAGAAATACTACCATGAACCTAAAAGTATTCCTTTTGCAATTTTGAGTCTAATTTCGAATGTTCAAAGAATGACAAGCTTTATATATTCTTCAAGTTTTGACTGCGATAAAGTCACGCAAAAACTAAAATTTATATCAAATAAATAAATCTGAAATTTATATTAAAACTAGTCCCCGTTTTAAGAAAAGTTAGAAATTATAACTAAAAAATGTCTAAAGTATACGAAATGTTAAAAGCCACATACGCTGGCTGTGACGTAATCATAAAGCACAAATGTATCCCCTTCGGCCACATGTGTTTCGTTTGCATTTTTGAAAAAAAATACATTTCGTGTAATATCAAAATCTTACCACATGCAGTCACTACGACTATTTAAAGAAAAATTTTACGAAAGTGCTAAACATTTCAGTTACGTTAGACCCACATGTGCATGTGGCTGTTTACATATCGTTTACTTTAGACTTAAGAATCACGCTTTTGGCACACACACAGACAGATTAACAAACAACGCACAATGATGTCACGTTCCAAGCTAATTGTAGTGTCATCCATCTTTGAAAATTTTTAAAAATATTCTGTTATATATAAATTTACAAAAATATTGTTCGAAATTCTCACGGAATTTTTGTCACAAAATAACAATTTCGAACCATTAAGTGTTACGGGAAACACAAAACAGGTGGAAAATGTTGCAAATAATAATAATACCAGCAATGATTTTGTTAACCAGGACATAATTCAGTTGTACACTATCGGTTTTGAGAATACAAAAATGTTTACTATTAGACACCACATAACTCACAACAGTCACAACAGCGTTCTAGATTAGGCTGCAATTTGTAAAATAGTGGTGATATTAGTGGTTCAAAATATTTTCTTGATTTATGTACTCTGCTTTTTCATCTTGAACCTAATTTTTGTTTCAAATAATAAGAACATACTACAGATGTTGATGAATATACCTTAATTTTTCACTGTCAATCTCTATGACTTTTGTTATCGGTGTATTAAAAAATGTATTAAGATCTAATATAACAAGAATAACTAAAAACAGACGATTGCTTTATTAAATGAAGAAGGTTTTAAATCATTCCATTGCCCAGTCGAAAAATGTATATCATAAAACTATTTTTAAATATTTAATTATAACATTTATATGGCATGAATATTTTAAAAAAATGTATGTTTTTACTGCCTTCAGGTTATGCAAGGAATTTTATAATGAAAACTGCAGGCCATAATTAATAAATGTGTAATATAATAAATTGATTATTAATCTACCACAAAATGATGCATCAATTTAATAATAATATAGTTACTTTATAAGAAACACATGCACACTTGTGTGTATACATCTACCATACTAGGGTATTCAAACCCTGAAACCGCGTAACCGGTTTTAAATAATTAAATTTTTTTAAATTATCGGCACTTTGAGTTTTTTTCCTTTTTTAATTTGTAAAACCTAAAATTTAAAATAAAAAGAAAATAATTGTTTTAGCTGATTAAGAAGTTAATTTTTTGTTGCACACATAAGCAGCGATTTTATTTCTTGTGTCCGAGTTATTAACTAGTGGTTCTTGGTCTGTTTTATCTGAAAAACTATTTAAGCATGCTACAGTTCTAAGCATCTTCTTTGTAATTGTCTTGCATTCAGGGACCTGAGACATTAGATTCTAGGTCAGCGAACACTTGAAAGTAAAACTTGTCTTTCCGCAGTTGATCTGGGAAAGATCCACACCTTTGTAAGCAGGACAGGATGGCTGAGAAACGACGGCTAGAGGACATAGACGAACGGGCGTTAGTGCCTACGGTATCACAACGGGACCCTCAGAGGACCCAAGTGAGCTATGCCTTCGGGCGGGTGCCGGATCTAACTTAACCTATGCTACAGTTCTACAATTATGCATTCTTAGAGGCTTTAAAAACTAGTGGCCAGATCTTTTTTAAAATTATTATCTTTAATGGTGAAAGGTATAAAAGTGACTTTTGAATTAGAGAATTTAAATTAAAAAGAATTCAAACCAAACTGACCTCAAAATATAGTTTAATTATACATTTTTATTTCAATAAAATTTACATAACGTTTTTTAAAATAACAAAAATATATTTAAAATAATAGTCTGTAATAAATTTTTAGTAGTGATAAAGTGTTTTTTTATTGAGCCAAATTTCGGTTTTCTGCAAATATCGTTTTGTTAAATACTCAAATCCGCACTCATACAAGAGAAAAACATAATAATTTTAATTAATTTTTCTTGCACTTAAAATTGTTCAGCCGAAATGTACGTGTGTATAAATTAATGTTCATAAATAGGAGCAGTATTGCCATATTGGTATTTCTAATATCAAACTTAAGCCTTTTATTATATTTTTGGTCTACATAGTTTTGTTTTGGATTTGGCTGGGACTCTTATACCTTCTATAATGATTTTCAAAACCAGAAATTATTGGTCTAATTTTTCCAAAAACTATATACTATAAAAAGATAATATTTTCTGATTGCCAGTCAAAACTGATGTAAATTACATACTTTACCCTTTTTAATTGAATATTGTTTTAAAAACTAACACTAAAAGAATTAAAATTGTAAACAATATCGATACTAGCAACTTCAAAAATGTTTGAAGCTATTAATTCGTCATTAATAAATTAAGATATTTTTATTTCTAAGCTTGTTTTGATAAAGCTCTGTCCGGTCTGTTTATAAATTTTTTATAGCCACTGGCAACACTGTGTAAAAACGACAAAAAAATATTACAATCATAAAAATATGTAATTCATTAAAAATTTAATTTCCTGTTACGTAAAACAGCAACAATGCTATGGATGATGATGAAGATAATAATGAGTTTTTGGCTTCATAAACATTCAGTAATTTCTTCTGCTATAGCAGAAAATATTTTCATTACAAATTCTCTACAAATACATTTACATACTATTACGTAAACATGTAAAAAGTATAAATTTATTTTAAAGAACTGTGTGCAATAATTTAAACAAAAGTTGAATTAAACAGCTTCTATATTTTGTAATTATATATAAAGTAGGGATAGGACTCTATATTAAATTAAGTCAGTGAAATACGGATCACGGTAGTTACTTTGCTCGTTCTGCATTGAATTCCTTCAATAAAGTTGTAGCTATTGGCCTTAATGGCTTAAAACTGTGAACTAAATAAATAAATAAATGAAATATTACGGTTTGAATTAAAAAGAATTTTGGAAAATATCAATAACGAAAAAATTAATTGATCGACTGAGCACTGAAACGACTTAATTTACTACGTTGATATTATATGTATGTCGACAAAATCAATATTATCGAATTTAGAAAAAAATCTGCTCATTCTTACGTCGTATAAAACATTTCTTAGCATGCTTTAAGCAGCTAAGTACTACAGGATATGTTAATTTTGAAAAAAAAAAATTCCTGTAAAACTCATGTGCAAAGTCAACTGACAAAATGTCAATTAGATTCTACTCTAGTTTGTTCTGACAATACATATGGCGTCAGCTTAGCAAGAGTTACTTTGAAATGCCCACTTAGCGTCCTCCTCCCCTATTAGGCTGTTGCTTCAATACTTATATTGTGTATATTGATAAATATTTTTGATAAATATAAAATTCCGTGTATCAATATCTAAGTTATATAAATAAGACGATATTACCTCGACACGCCTACCTTAAATTTCACCTACCACAAAAAGCGATCACTGGTATTTTGTACATTGTCAAAGGCCTTAATCTATAATTTGTATTATACATGAAATAAATAAATGGATTATATGTTTAACACACCTTCTTATTAAAACGGGACGATATATAAATTCTGCCTACCAACGGAACGAAATTTCCTGATAAAACTATAATCCTAATTATGTTAGTATCTAGACTATGCAAAGAATCCAGCCCCATTTTCAATTCGAATTCTAAAAGTATACCAATTTTGGCATAGCATCCATATTAAAGGTCTCGTGTCTAATATGTCCAAATGCAGGACATTGACAAAGGTAAAATCTCATCACCTTTATTTCTTTACGAAATGTAAATAGATAATTTTTTCAAATTATGGGAGTGGCAAAAGCAATTCTGGTCCAGTTACTTCTATGCTTTTTTTACACTAGTTAATGTTCTGAATACTGTGACTTTCAGAATCTCTTTCAATTTCTCAAGACTTGGATCACGCCACTATATGCTCATCAACTTACCGATAGTGGTAATTTTCCACTTTATGTCATGTTTCTCCATTGCCATTCCATTTCCATTCTTTGCTTCCTATTATGCCGTGATGGTCTGGTATCCATAATACCTCTAGACATTTACAATTGGCATGCGAGTTTATGTTATTCTTGCCTTCCAGAACATTCTGAAATTCAAGTTTTTCGTTTATTACGGTCATAATAATTTACTGGCTTCCCGTAAAGATACGAACCTGAGCTTCGTTATCTCTCTCCCTCATCAATTTAATTCCTTCCGTAATTGCCATAATCACAGCTTTGCGTACAGTATTGTGATCTGGTTTACAGAATAATTTACCACTATTTCAACTTGTGTTATAGATATCCATTCCCGTTCGGTCGACTTCGGTATTTATTTATTATTATTTATTATTTCATTCTATTTTCTTTTATCTGGCGTTGTTCTGATGCAATTAACGTTATTCATCTCATTAAAATTTTGTCTCATGTTACCACTCTGATATCGATTAAACTGTGGTATCTAATTTAATATACTGTTTCTCACCAGCCATTACCCACTTGCTAATTTAGTTGTTGTGAACTTAATCTAAATCGGCTGAATTGTTAAAAAAAATTGGTTAGATTTTAAGGGCCGATGTTGATTTTGAATAAAACACAAATTATTTACGAAATTTTACCATTTCTTTTTGTAATGATAATATTTGTATGGTTCAATTATGTATTTAACAAAATATCGGTTAAATGGCCGCCGCAACTTCGGCGGCACACCTCGATTTTCAACGACGATTTTGATGTTCAATTGCTGAGCACGATGATGAGTCGAGGTTGACTGCTCTTTTGCCACACTATCGCAATGTTTCTCATTCAACGAACTAAGATGGCATTCACAGATGTTTTCACATTTCATACAGAACTGTTTTGTTTTAAATATTTTTCACAATTCTTCCGATTATGGACGAACTTGAACGATTATGTTGACCAAAATAATCACGAAGTGCACGAAATGCATTTTGATTTAAGCGCCAATTTTCATAACAAGGCTGAATAACTAATATTCAAATTTTAATCAGGCTCGAGTTCATATTAACATTCTTATTGTTACAAAGAATTTTTTTATTTGTGATAAATGAAAGAAGAATCTGAAAAATTATATTTTTACCGACAACTAGCCGAGTGGAATGCATTGCATGAATGATCACTATTATTGAAAGATAATAACAAACAAAAGTAAAAGGGTTGCTGTTGGGAAAAAAATTTCAATCTAACCCATTGTGGTAAAAATATATGAAAAAGGAAAACTAAAGTAGTTACCGAATTCAATCAACTTAAGTCCCGTGAGCTAAATAGATGATATTTACAACCAACATGCACCCACCGATCAAAGAGTGCTGATGATGAAATCGTAGCTGGTTTCGAAAATGCATTCCACTCGGCTAGTTGTCGGTAAAAATATAATTTTTCAGATTATTCTTTCATTTATCACAAATAAAAAAATTCTTTGTAACAATAAGAATGTTAATATGAACTCGAGCCTGATTAAAATTTGAATATTAGTTTAAACAGAAAAGTTCGGTAAAATAAAAATTAAATTTAAAAAAAAAGGCTGAATAACTTTAACGCGTTGCTCGTTTGCGTATCTTTCCATGGTTAAAATTGAATTGTAATTGAGAAATGTCAAATGATATTCAGAAAAGAAACTTGACGTTTAGGTGTGGTTCATACTTATCATCGGCCCTTAGAATTTAACCACACTTATATAGTAATATTAATATGAGTTGCATATCATCTTATGTACCAGTGCAACACAGTCTTTGGATCTTTTAAAGAGGTTTTATATTAACTATGTTCACTAAGTATAAGAAAATAATTATAAGCAAATTGAAATGAATAATTTAAAACAATTTTCATTATAAAGAGATTGTTCTATAGTGATTACATTTATTAATTAATGGTGGGTATCAAAAACTTAACTAAGGCTATATTCTGATATCTACATTGAAATATTTTTTAATTTTTCAAACCCTAAACTATAAACTGTCAAATGTTCATATAAGACTTATGTATTAATATCTCGAAGACAGTATTAGTATTAACTTAATAATTAATATTTATTTTGTGTATGATCTGGTGCCGAGTTACGCTTTGATATCGATTAAATTTCCTTGGAAGTTTTCCTTGCAATTTTTTTTGGATTTTAATAAGAATTTTATCATTATCGATCGACATCGAATGCCGTAATTCGACCCCTGATCTAAAAATTAAATTCTATGCATAGTTATTTATCTAAGATCGGAGAACCTTTTCTATTTAATCTTATATACAAAATAAATACAAACATAAAAACTTACAGATTAATGTAATTTTTAGAAATTTCAGATTCTCTTCTGTAACTCTAATTTACTATATTATTAAATAAAAATAAAAATGCATATAAAATGGAATTTTTTTCTTGATTTGTAGATTCGGCCCCACATTGTATCGAAATTAACTCGATAAAACTTATTTTCATTTTGTTTTTAATAATATTCTATTTGCGTTGAAAAATAATAAAACAAATAGACATTTTCATTAACAACAACCTGAATATTTTTTCCTTAATTTTTTAACGAAATAAATGCTGCAGCATTATTTTATACATTTTATTTTATAATTAAATATAATTAAAACGAAGAGTAGATTTTGCACAATGATTCTTTACAATTTTTTATTATTATTTTTATAATTCTTTTTGTCTTTTTTGCAAATAAGAAAAAAACGTAAAATATTACACCTTTGTACTAAAGTAAACAGAGGTTTAAGTACCGATGCTGGTGGTTGTAATTGTGTGAATGTTGCAAGGATACAAAAGCTTTCCATAATGACAACAATAATGTTTAACATCAGCTATGCTATGACAACAATAGCAACAGTAAACAAATGAGTTGCAAATCATTTAAACAAATTTGCTCATTAAGAAACTTTTTTTTTTAGTTGTTTACTATAGCATGACACTGTTTTATTCGTATGTCATTTATAAACAAAGTATTATTTGTGTTTACCTTGCGGGTAGTTGGTTGAGTGTATGTTTAAGCAGTTTTGTTCTCGTCTTTTGTTGTTAAACTTAAAAGTCATCAACGCAGTAGAGATTTAATTTGAAGCATATTATATGATTTGGTGTGCTTGGGGTATTATGCAAATGGGAAGGTCAAATATCTATCTTAACCATTATGTTGGCACCAAAGTAACTGGGTACCTTTCACGTTTTTTAACAAAATTTTTTCATTGAAATTATTAATCTGCATTTCTGAAATTTCTTAAAAACTAATAACTTTCAAAAAAGTGGCGGGTGCCAGAATATGTTTTTTATACGATAACTACTTATTTTATTAAGTAAGAAAGCAGAAATATAAAAAAATTTAATAAAAAAATTAATATAAAGTAAGAGAATAAAAGTTTAGCGCAGATCCTTCAAGCAATTTGTTTATTGAATGTTGTCTTGGAGTCGCCGATACAAGCTTTACAAGTTAACATAGTTGCGAGCATAAATAACAAGTTGCTACAACGAAAATATTTACGACTACTTTTGTACTTGATTTGGTAACTGGTAAGAGGCAAGGCTAGTTTCAAAGACTTAAATTAGAATATTTTTATTGTGAATGTTGTCGTTTAATCTTTTAATTGTATTTTTTCCGTTTTGCTTATTTTTGACTGACACAAATCATGTTTTATACGACAATCAATCAGAAAACTTATGTTGAGAGCTTAATTCAATAACATATAATGAAAGATTATATTAGTGGTAGCTTAAAAAAAATTCATCCAATAATTAATCCATAATGTCAACCCCTCCATTAGTTTTATTGAATTATTTTATAATTTCTGATTTTGCAAACAATAAGATAATATTAAACATGTATGTATGTTGTGTTCAAATATTTTTAGCATAAAAAAATCTTTCATACCGCGCCAAAGAGTACAAGTTCCACGAAATCTTTCTATTAGAAAGAAGTAAAACAATTTAAGTATATATTTTAACACGTTTCTACTACATATTTTTGTCCCAAGTGCTTGTTTATTATGTATTTTTAATCAATTTACCCGGGTAACTTGTAGCACAATAGAAAATGATTTCTGTTCTTTTCGCGTTTATAAGGGTTAAATAAAGATGGTTTTTAATATGTTATATTAAATCTATCATATTATAGTAATCAAAAATTTTTACACGCTATGAAATACATTTATCTGAAGATAAATACAACTTCTTAATACGATATTTAGGGTATGATGATAAAAACTACGTAAAGCAAAAACTGTTAGTAATATTATATTTGTATGTATGTATCTTTATTGACAATGAAATGTTATGAATTTAAGGAAAAATGTTATTTGAAAGTGCGCGCGTCACCTTAGTTTTTCGTTATTTCAATAATATTAGCGAAGAAGCTTTGTTTGCGAAACTTCAGCATCGTACATTAAATTATGTCGGTTTTATGATGTTTAAAATTTTAAATCGATTAAAAAAACACTGTGCATGGTAAGGTTTCGTACAATTTGACCGATAAATAGTTTCGTAATATACCCACTTGAGAAATTTTCAAGGAAACATACTTTTAACTTAATAAATGTACCTGTACAGTTTTATCACTCTACGTCATTTCCTTTACACGCAATCGCTCTTTTATGTTCAAGAGAAATTTTTTTCATGACTTACTATTGAATTACAAACTATAGCTCTCTTCCTATTGCAACGAATTTTCACGTGTGTAATACCAAACATTACTGATATACAAGAAAAAGTCTTTTAAAACTTCATCTAGCTTTTTTTGATCAAGCTCTATTGTGCCTTTAATAGATGGGAAAATATAGCTAGATCACCACGGAGGGAAATTTTCTCGATTTATGCATAAGTTTTTGGCGCACATTCGTATAGTTTTTGCGAAGGATGTATTTTTTACACCTTGACGTATAAAAGGACCTAGTTTATTAAAAAGAACAGTTGCCGATGTTCCAAAACATACAACTTCCAAAAGCTGACCTCTGGAAATTCAAATGGAATTTTTGAATCTTCTAAGTTTCTACGGTTAATGCATCAACCATATTTTTGGTCTTCTTATACTGCTGCTACTAAGGCTTTACTATACATTTTTAGAGTATATTGATGGTGTCTGTTTAAATAGAAGTTCTCTCTAAAGTTCCAGAACATAGGTAGAAGACTCAGACAATATATACATTGTTGGGTTCGAAACTTAATATTTCGATTTGTTTCAAACGGAATGACAACTTGTTTGGTGTGATGTGTATAACAATAATAATATACCATCTTGAAACAGACGCTATAAATGTTTATCGTGGTTAAATGTGCTCTACGAACCATAGCCTTTTTAAAAAGTGTCACATAATACAAACTTTAAAATCTACCCTCATTTCATGTAAAATATTTTCTATTGCAAGTAATAGAAAAAAAAAATTGAAGTT
The DNA here is from genome assembly GCA_941918925.1 of Phyto melanocephala. Classification (NCBI taxonomy): domain Eukaryota; kingdom Metazoa; phylum Arthropoda; class Insecta; order Diptera; family Rhinophoridae; genus Phyto; species Phyto melanocephala. The sequence continues at coordinate 90,426,589 of OW799233.1, read as the reverse complement.
AAAACATGTAACGATGACTGGTAAGGCTTTTTCCAATCCAACCCATTAAATTCTTTCTTTTGAAGAAAACTTTTTTTTAAACCATCTCAGATCAACGATATTGTAATCAGAGACGCCAGTTTGATCTGATCGGACCAAAATTGGTGAATTTTTTAAATGTAAGCACAGCTTGGTAGTTTGGTTAGTTTTTCGAATTTGTTTTTAAAATTTTGGTGGAATATTATTATATTCAGTTTAAAGCAGAAAGTTTAAATAGTTAAAAACTTTAATTTATAAATATTCTCATAACCTTGTTTGCCTTCAATACATAGTATTCGATTGACATAATCTAGAGCATTATGTTAAATTAATGTAACTTGCAATAGTTCTTTCTAAAAAAAAGTTAATACGTGACCTTCTCCGAGAAAAAGGTTCGGACCTAATAGTGGATTCTGGTACCTAAAAGGATGTAGAATAAGATAAAATGAGTTAGATTTCTGATAAAAATTTATTTACCGATATCGATATCATAACAAACAGAGCAGCAACAATAGCAAAGCTATTGTCACACTAAAAGCGAAAAAAAATACGTTACCACATAGGCATGACGTCACCAAAGTCGGCACCCAATCATAACTAACTATACCAAATCGCATCTCCCAAGTGAAGGTGTGTTCACAGTGATAATGCGTTATGAAACTTTAAATGCGTTTTTCTCAAAACTTCATTTTCACATACTAGGTCCCTTTTCTCGGAGAAGGTCACGTATGCATATATATATTTGTATAACGTAATATGTCAACATTTAGCAAATTAATCTAGACTTTGTGATATCTTTCTTTAAACATTAATGCTAATAAATGTATTTGAAATCATTAAAACACTTTTAAAATCTTAAATAAAAATTAATCGTAAAAACTATTTCATAGCAAATAAATTTTAATTTTAATATTGTTAAGTGTATAATTTAAGCACTATTTTTTATCTTTTATATTATTTCAAAATATTTTATTTTTTTATTTTCTATTTTCTATTTCGACCGCACAATGACATATTTCAGATAAAATTTTGGAAAGACAACCTGAGGAAATGGTGTGTTTAAAAGAAAAATGTTGTAGGAAAATTAATTTCTTTTGTGCCATCTCTGATTATAATAAAGACTATTTAATCCTTTTCTATTTGAACAAATATTTTTAACTGCATATTCTTGGGTTCCCTGAAAATTTAAAGAACCACCGTACAATGGCACATATCATTTTAGCAAAAGAAATTTATTTTTTGAGACTGATTTTAAACTTATATATGTTCATAATACATCAAATTATAAGTTAGCTGTCCTTAAAAGAAAATAAAAATATGCAAATTTTCCGATCAATTAGTAAATTTTCTAAATGCAGTGGTGTTCACTTTATTTTATTTATTAATGGATTTCCTTCTAATGCTAAGACTAATAATGAGAGACATGTTTTGAGGGATTTATGTCTACAAAAATATATATTTGTGATAAACGTTTTTTGTTTAGCATAAAGTTGTATGAGTTATAAGAAAAAATTTTACATTAAAGTTGATGTTGAATTTTTAAAATAAGTAAAGACGTCCTAAGTACCTTCTACAGTATTAACCTGTAACTTGTTTTAATTTGAAAAAAAGCTTTTTATAAAACGGCGAAGAAACACCAGATGACGATGTAGCACTGCAATAAGACAAATTTAATGAGCAAGAGCTATATGTGTACCTTTTTCTATTGTCGCCCTAAGAAAAAAAAATAGCAACAACAAAAATTAGAATTAATGGAGTAAGTTTTCCGTTACACAAAAGTTATACAAACAGGAGGTTAAAACAAATACATCCCCTCTAGCTTTGTTAATGATGAGTGCAAACAAGTAGACTTCTGATTCTGGTCTTCTGTTAAGCTAACAATACAAATTTACATCATTTTGCAGTAAGTAAACAAAAATGAGGAAGTTAATTTGGAAAACTTACACAAAAACTTCAAACTTACTAACATTTACAATTGTTACAAACCATAAAAAATAAAATGTACAAAATACTTTTACTAAAAAAAAAGCAAAAAACAAAAAAACAAACAAAAAACCCACTGAAAAATTAAATACATTTGGGCTGAGAAGTCCTTGTTTGTATTAGTCCATATATAGCAAGTGTTACTTAAAATTAGTTTGTCTGTGTGTTTGTTTATTTATTAGATTATTCCCTGTAGGTCCAACGTAGTGGAACAAATTACTTAAAATACAGGTCTGCTTAGAGTGTCCTGGTTTTAAAGCAAATTTTTAATGTCAACACTGTAGACTTTTTTTTATATTTTTTTATAATAAACTTAAATTTGTGAAATGTTTTACAAAGATAAAACAGGAATCTGTTTAATTTTAATTTAAAATTCAGTCTGTTAAGAGCTTAAATGTATGTCATAAAATTAAAAGATTAGAATTGCCTTAAAGTGTGTCAAATACATTTTGAAAATGTTAACGGTTTTATTTAGTTGCACGAAACATATTTATTATGGTTGTGGATTAAATAAAACTTTAGTAAGTCAATCGTAACATTTTAATGGAACATACTTGTATTAGAATATAATTATTTTTAACTAGATACAAAATTGTTAATTAATTATAATTGCTTTTAATTAAATTGTTATTTAATTAAAAGCCGACTCGGAAGAATTTCTTTATACAGCTTTCCAATCTAAAGAAATTTTTGCTTTTTTAACTTTCATAGAGCGCGCTTTAGCGTCTTCAGTTTTTTCCAGAACTCGTAATATAAGTAGTTGTTTTTTATATTAAGCTTGAGATCACATTTTTGATAAAAAATAATTTTAATTTTATTTTCCAATATTTCGCTACCATATTGGGTAGCTTCCTTAGGAAAAGTATAAACAATTAAAAACAATTAACAATATGAAAATTATTTATAAAAAAAATAGAATTTTTGTTTGTAGATTTTAAATGTTGACAAAAATAATTTTCCCGCCTTTTTTGAACAAATTTTTTTTATAATAAATTTTCATATTGTTAATTGTTCTTAATTGTTTATACTTTTCCTAAGGAAGCTACCCAATGTGGTAGCGAAATATTGGAAAATAAAATTAAAATTTTTTTTTATAAAAAATATGATCTCAAGCTTAATATAAAAAACAACTATTGAATAAATAAAAAAAATCGAAAACATTTATTTATTTTTTAAAGATCCCATAATATTTCAAAACTACCATCAGATTAGAGTTCAATTTAAAATTATTTTTTTTTTTTTAATTTTCTTAAGCTCCTTAGGGATTTTCTTAAATCCCCTCTACCAACAATTAATTTTAAATAAATAAAATTTCCATCAGTTTTATTTTAAAATTTTAATCAAATAATGACATTCACCCATACACAGATGTGAAACTAAAGTACAAAACGCCATATAAATCACATTACTCTGCCAAGATTATTCCATGACTTAACACAAATATTTAATAATGAAAAGAAAAACAACAACTTTACACAACTTAAGAAAGAGTAAAATGACAAAAACAAAGCAATAAGTAAATGTTTAAAAACTATTATGTCACAATACATAACTTTCTTGAGACGTAAAGAAAATACTCGTCGACATAACGAGCATCTACAGAGGACTGGATTAATTCTTATGTAGTTTATAGACTAAAAAATAAGATAATTAAACACAATTTTATGAAATATGAAAACCAATAAAAAGATTGCAAAACAACTGCTGAAATAAGATACTTTTTTTTGTTAACTTTAACAAAATATATTCTTATTTTAAAGTTTTTTTTTTAATTATCTCTGTACAAAACTAGTTCCAACTCAAAACTGAAAAAATTAAACTAAAAGGATAAAAATTTTCGCAAACTGTCTTCGATGTGGTATATTGTGTAAAATGCGCTTAAATACATTTACTAAGTTTTACACTGAAATTGCTTTCCCTGTCCCCATACAGCTGTGAAATTTCGGTGTCACACGTCTTTTTCTACATAAGATTGTTGCAATAATTTTTAGAGCCTTTCTATAAATTTGTGAAGGGCTTGTTTATGTTTGGAGCAGGATAAAGAGTAAAAACATATAAACTAGATATGGTTCACGAACTCAACACTTAAAATGTGCTATCCCTACGACCTACTAAGGCCTACTGCTTATCATGCTCACAAAAGGCTTTAATAAGAATATAATATGGAGTTTGTGTTTTTGTTCATATCCGTTTTCTTTTTGTAACTAATATGCTAAGAAAAATTAATAATAAATATTTACTTAATTTTTTTTTACATACAAACAGATGTACTTATGTGTAAATTTTTTTTTTTTAAATTAAATGTTAGACAAAAAATTAAAAATCATCGGTTTTTTTCGGTTTTTGAAGTAGAGCATATATTGAATACGTGCATATACTAAAAATTAAATTTGCTCGTTTACGTTTGTTAAAAAATCGCTTTCAAATTAACTATAATTTGATCAAATAAGATACATGGACTCAGCAAACATGGTACAAAAAATACACCATGAATCATATATTATTCAATGGACTGAGAACCTGGTAAAAAGGTGAAGTAGCTAATGGTAATAGCAAAGTCATGCACAAAAATCAAGGACTAGCTGTTTAAAACTTGATCTCAAAAAAATAGTAAAGAAAGCCTTAGAACAAACAATTCTTATTCATTAATAAAAAGTAACCACCCAAAACTCGTTAGCTGGATCAAGGCTTGTACACAACATTTTAATAAGCTTTAAGACCAGAACAAGGAAAATTAATGTAAATAATTTTACCTCCTATTCAAATATTTTATAGACGCTAAATGGAGCTGAAAATAAATTATATAATCTAAATTAGTGAAAAACTTGACAAAAAATTTTATGTTTCTATATATGCCTTCTATGGAACAGCACTTGAATCGACCTATGAAGGGGGCATAGTAAGGCCACCGATAGGTAACAGCTTTTATCAGTTAGAGATACGATTACGACACTCCGAATTACTGTAGAGAAGATATAAATGGTAGAACATATTGTTTATTACTGTCCCAGACTAACGAATAATAGGGTTAAGTAGTAAGGTAAGCGATTTCGCGATGGTTTAACCCTTAGCTGGTATTGTTATTTTTAGTTACAGTGTTGGTATCGGGGGTCTAAATTGACCAAATAAATACAGTTCTATATAAAATTTTTAGACGAATTTGTTTTGCATTGTAAATTAAAAGATATTTTCTGAAATATAAATCAAGGCTTATAATTCATTGTACATATTACATAACTTTTTTCATATATAAACAGAAGTCTCTGATTTTAATAATTTTATTATAGTCCTTACTTTGGACATCGAAAAAGTATAAAAAAATGAAATAATATGAACACATTTTTTTTAAAGTATATTAAGCACAAAGGTTAACTAAATATGAAATATTTCCGAGATTAGCCAAACAAAAAAAATAGCAAGCCCAACCTAATTATACAAAAATTTCGTGTTTCTTACAGCATTTTTATATATATTTATGTTTTGCAATTAGAACACATTAAGATCTTCGTTGAATGAGTTTTACATATATAAAACACCATTGTTAGGATTTTTTTTGATCTTTCTTCCGGTCACATAAGTAGCAACGTCCTCTTTTACGACCAGATGTTACAGCGATACTGAAATTTAAATGCTCACTTTGTGGCATTTTTTTATATATAAACTCAACCATCTCATCTGTTATTAATAACTGCCATGAATCAAGCGGTGACATATTAATTTTATTGCTTGCTTCACCAATCAATGCAGGAAGATGTATTATAATGTTATGATGGCGAATGCGTGATCTGCTGGGAGGTCTTTTAGACCATTTGAATCGATTTTTGGCCTTAAAGTATCCAGATACAACAGCAATATCTTCCTCTTCATCAGAACTATTTGTACTTGCGGAGTCGTCGTTATACATAATAAAACTTTCCTCCGAGCTACTGAAATTTTTCGCTTCCTCTCTATCACTAATACCATCATCATCACATAAATCAGCTTCATCAGGTTCTTGATCAATCCCAACATCAAATTCATCTTCTAGGAGTTCGCGTATTGCATCCTCATTTAATTTTCTAGACATGTTTTTTTCTTTACTATTGAAAAATCCTATAAAATTAAAGATTGTTTTAATAAATTAAAGATTGTTTAATACAAATTAAAAAAAAATATTATTTGGTATCTGGGTCCATTTGGACCCCCAATTTTAATCTAACTTCTGTTGTACTATATATTAAGCTCTATAAGTAAGGTGTTAGTCTTAGCAAACCACAAAATGAGATTACCTAAATACATGTAAGTATTAGTTCAAAAATATAAATATTATACCAAAATATGTATATGGTGGGGTCCAATTTTACCCCGCGATACCAGTTAAGGGTTAAGTAATGTCTCGGATTGCAAACTATAGAATATAAAACTAGAGATAAATAATAAAAACTTGATATAACAGTTTTTTGCAGATTTTTATTCAATATCATTTCTTCTATATTCATTCTCTCTTTTTTGAGTTTACACTATGCCTAGTACTTTTTTTCCTAATTCTTTCTGTTCTTAGTTTTCAAAATGACACACAGTATACTCCAAGGGATTTCGAGTTAAAGGTGTTTCTAAGCTTCCGCCAGCCGAATTTCTTACCTGCCTACCTACCATATACACGTTTTGCTCAAGAACTACTAGAGCGATTTTCATATGGATTTTCCTAATGTGTGCTTTGTTTTGTTTATAATTATAGGTTCCTGGTTAGAAACCAATTCTACTTTTATAGATCAAAACCACTTATATTTTTAATAAAGCTTTCAATGAAGTAGTAGAAAATATTTCAAAGTTTAGACAAGATGCTCAGTAAGAATGTAAATAATGGCGTATTCAACGACATATCACTTCCGTAAATGGATTCCTTTTCAGCAACGCCCACGTGTCCCTTAACCCACATAATCGATTCGTTCACAGAGAAACATCTATAAAACATATATTACTTTTCGTTCATAAGAAATATGTTACCAAATGTTAATTTAGTCCTGACAACCATGTAGTCGAAGTGTCAGCTGATAAAAGTACTAAAATGTGTTTTGAAGCATAAAGTATTTTTGGGGTCAGCAAAGTGGTTCAAATACCATTATACGTACGTTCTTAACATATTATTGTAACATCATTGACAAAAAAATATACATATAATCAAAAACTCAGATATTAATTGGTCATTAATTCTATAAAAGCTCTGTTAATCTAGAACTTTTTTATTGTTGTACCTGTCAAAAGTAAGTTGTAATTTTTTTACTAACAATTCTCTGTGCGAAAATGTTGTTATTTTGTTCTGTCCTAAAGGTTTACTCCCTGTTAAACGATGTCGAAAGAAAACCCAAGCGAAGTTTCATTCGTACAAATATATATATTAAAAATAACTAAAAAAATATTTTGAACATTGTCAGACTCTTATTATACCCTTCACATAGTGAAAAAGGGTGTATATAACTTTGTCATTCCGTGTGAAATTTCTAAACATTTCATTTTCGACTCCATAAAGTATATATTTTCTGAAAACTTATGAATAGGAATTAAGCTCTGTCAGACTGTCCGTGTGTATGTTGAAATCAACTTTTTGAATCCCCCCCAATATCGCATGGACCCGGGTGAGGTATTAAAATATTAGAAATATTCGGGAGTAGATAGGTATTGAAAATCAAAGACATCGGTACATAAATAACTGAGATATGAGCAAAAACCCACGGCCACCTCGTATTTTTTTAACACAAAAACAACATCCAACAAAAACATACATACAAACAAACGTGTATACTGGTCAGAGTAAGAGTGGCATCGAATCCCAGCTGAGCCAAAAAAATTTTTTTTTTTTATATTTTTTTTTTGTATATATTTATATTTTTATTACTGTTTTTTATTTTATATATTATTTATATTTTTATTATTATTTTTTTTTTTTTTAATTTTTTTTTATTTTTTTTTTGTTTTATATTTATTATTTATATTAATTATTTTTTTTAATTTCTTTTTTAATTTATTTTTTATTTTTTTAAGCATACATACGTAAATTTATAATTTTACAATGGGATGTTTTTATATATGTATGTTTTTTATATATGTTTGTACGTATTTCATATGAGATGAATGGTGATACATACTACTGTTATTGCATGACTACACGTTGTGAAGGGTATATAAGATTCGGCATGGCCGAATATAGCGCTCTTACTTGTTTTTTAATTACATAATTTAAATATATTTTTGCATCTACAGAAGATAGGCAGAACTGTGAAAGAATGTATAAATACTTAGCAGAAAAACACATTGTACATTGCTAATTACTGAACATTTTCTTTGAGTTTTTTTAGATTCAGGCTAAATTTCAGAGAAAATCTTAAAAATTATTCAAATTAAAATCGAAATTTAAATAGATTTATTTTACTTTTATAATAATCTAAAACTAAAAGATGTTGGTATTCAATTTTAAATAAATTGTTTCTTCAAAAATCTGAAAAGTGACTTTTTTTAAATTTCAGCGCTAATTAGAAAATTCAGTTTTACACAGCAGATTAAAAATTTTGTTGGCTCTATAACAAATTACAAAACAAATCAATTTTCTAGAGGAAAAAAGGGTCTTTAATTTACGAGCAGACGTAAAATTAAACTTAAACTGCTAAATTTTATTAAAATATGCAGTTTTTACCTCCTATTTAACTAACAGAAGGGACAAACTAATAATTTTAAACTTTACTAAATAATATTTTCTATCTACATTTACACACAAGCCGAAACGTGAAACCGCATAAATCCAGTAAGCCTTTTGTCATATTACAAATAGTATGCCAAGCTACTATCTGGTCGAAATAATTATAGGGTTCATACAAATCCACAAAAGGGACAGATAAATGTTAAGCAAAATCATTGCCCACAAAAACAACATGGCTGCTACGGCATATAATAGAAACAAGGCAAAATTAAAGACACAAGAAACAAAACTAAACATTTTACAAGGGTCGTAGAAAATGTGATGAAAATGTTGACGATGACTGGGATAATTGTTGGTGGTGACAAAAACAGAAGATGTTAAGACAAAGAAACTACCAACGCAACATGAACATAGTTCTATAAACACGCACAAATTCATTTATACATTCATAAATATTATGCACAAAACACGAACCTAAGATTCTTAAAACACACAACCAGGCAAATAAAATAAGTAAAACTATTAAAACTATTGTGAAGGGCTTTAAAGGAGTTATTTAATAAAGACTACATCTGTGTTATTAAGGCAACCGCATATGGCAATTTTTGGGCGATTTTGAGTTATTGATGCAGTGTTGCTTAATTTTAAACACTTTTTGTATAGCTAGAAAATCTTCCAAAAAACTATGCGCGGATTCTGACTTTCATAATAGAATAACAACGTAACGTCTATTATATGCTCAAAATTCGTTCAGCACCACCAAAGTATGTTGACATACGTTTACAAATTATTTCTGTTTTTATAATATTCACAAACAGTTTACAAATACTTACAACTATTTGCGTACACCTTAAGCTCCTTGGTTGCATTCCAATATTTATACCCTTCACACAGTGAAAAAGGGTATATATAGGTTTGTCATTCCGTGTGAAATTTCTACAATTTTCATTTCCGACCCCATAAAGTATATATTTTCTGAAAGCTTATGAATAGGGGAGTCGATTAAGCTCTGTCAGTCTGTCCGTCTGTCCGTGTGTATGTTGAAATCAACTTTTTGAAGCCTCCCGACATAGGTTGGACCCGGGTAAGGTATTAAAATATCAGAAATATTCGGGAGTAGAACGGAATTGGAAATCAGAAACATCGGTACATAAACAACTGAGATATGAGCAAAAACCACGACCACCTCGATTTTTTTTTTCACAAAAACAACATTACAACAACAACATACATACATACAAACGTTTTTACTGGTTAGAGAAACGTGGCATCGAATCCCAGCTGAGCCAAAAACATTATATTTTTTAATTTTTTTTTTTTTTTTTATTTAATATATTATTTATATTTTTATTATTTTTTTTTAATTTTTTTTTTTTATTTTTTTTTTTATTTTTTTTTATTTTATATATATTATATACATAATAATTTTTTTTTTAAATTTTTTTTTTTTTAATTTTTTTTTAAATTTTTTTTTTTGTTTTTGTTTTTTTAACATACATACGTGAATTTATAATTTTACAATGGGACGTTTTTATACATGTATGTTTTTATATGTATGTACGTATTTCATATGGGATGAATGGTGACAAAAACCACTGTTATTGCATGACTACACGTTGTGAAGGGTATATAAGATTCGGCACGGCCGAATATAGCGCTATTACTTGTTTTATTATCGAGAACTTATTCAGTTCATTTTTCAAAATTATCGTTAACAAATATAGTATTCAAAAAGACGTGCATAAGGTAAAATTGTTTAATCGAAATGAATATTCCATTTAGGAAACATTCCACACAAAGGGATAGCAAAAAATCACCTTCAGTAATAAATTCTTTGTTTTGCTTTTATATATGTTTGGAGAATATTAAAGCAGACCTCTACTATTTCTGGTACCTTCTAAACTATTCGACATTTCTTTCTTTTCTCAGTTCTGCACCACTGTAAAGCGTTTTCTCTGAACTATAAAATGATTTCACAATACCGACAATCCTAATCGCACAGTCCTTCGTAGTCATCAGCAATTTCGATAGAATGAAGTCCGCCATAGTATCCACAATTAATGTGTTTAAACCTGTGATTCGTAGCTAACCGAAATCTGAGTCCCCCTTACCTCGGCACCTATGACATTATTAATGCACTAACTATGCATAGATTTATTCGCTATGAGTGTACTATGTAGTCATTTGACCACTTTCAAGCGACTCATATGTTCTAGTGGTATCTAAATCTCCCTAACCTCTTTCTACTTCAAAGGTCTTGGTAAAACGTTAGCACCACGTTAAAGTAACATTCCCTCGGATCAATAGGTATGACACCAACCAACATGAGATCCAAGAGCTACCAATGCCTTTCGAACATATTTTTTCCTGAGTGATATACAGTATGGAGCTACTTGCCACTCAGCTTATGCCACATTGGTAATTCTGCACAAGTTATTTGATATCTTGGTGACTTGACACCTACAATACCACTTTTTCGAAAGGATTCCTTAAGTCGGAATTCTAAACCTGTAAGCCACAAATCGCAAAAGCTTTTAAAGCTAACATGACCGATGAAACGGTTAAATAAAGTCATCTAACGCATGAAGATTTAGGAAAATTGGATATTTCAGATGCGTGCCATTAAACATTTGTTACTTTTTATGTAATTTAACATCGAATCAACGTTATTTTACATTCAAAAAGAAAATGCTTCTCAAAAGTTCTGATCACAAACTATACTGATGTCTGTCTACAATTGACATTGACTACTGCGTGCCTTCGTATTTACCCGTCTGTCGGCATCATCATAATAAAGAATGTGACGTGTCATGTTTTCTTCACTGCCAAAGTATGAGAAACATTTTCCAACATTTACTGGTTCTTTTGAGCAATATGCCGTAAAAGTTTTCTACAAAAAGGCATTGTTTTGTGTGTGTGTGTGTGTGTGTGTGAACTAAAGCTTGTTTAGAACATACTCCTGCTGGTACTAATACTCATTCTACCGTTGTTGTCATTATTGTAGTGTTTGATAGAGCGTTGTTATTTCGTGTCTTGTATTAAAGTTTGGTTGTGTTTTTCATTATTTTTTTTATTTGTTATTTAACACAACTCAGTTGTCTTTCAGTTGATGAAGAAAAACTTAAGCAATTTCCTGAACCACACAGGCAACATCAGCAATGTCAAGTATTTCCTACAATATACAACGAAACATAACCAACAACAACCACTACAAAAAAATAGAACATTAAATGATGTTTTTAGAATATTAATACAAGTATGCAAATCATTTTACAAAAAAAAATAAAGACAAAATTCTAAAAACGAAGTTTTATGCTGAAAGTAATAAAGAGGGGTTGGATGGGGGGGTGGTAGGCTTAAAGAGATGTGATAACATGAATTATTAACACACAACAATAACACAGTTTTACATACAGGAAATGTCATTAGCGATAATGCCGACCAACAATGTGGCTGTAAAGTTGTTCAAAATATTTTTTGGTGTCTACCATATGTTAGAGTATTTTACCAAATGGAACTAAATTTATTTAGTTGATTTTAATTTAAAGCAAATTATGTTATTAATACATAAGTCAGAGATTTAGCATACACGTATACATTTGTAAGTCAAATATCAATTTTAAAACATTAAAGGAATTTACGAAATATAAGATGTTTTGTGAAAAGAGCAATTGTCAACAGTATATTCTGCAATATGCTGCTAACTGTGAACAAAATTTTTGTAATAAAACATTTCAAAGTCCTGCTTCACAACTTTCTAACTCTTAATAAGAAAAACAAAATTTTAAAGGAATAAAAGCGTGAAAAAAGTTCGAAAACATTTTGCGGTGGCAACATATTTAAATCACTGATGGAATCTGTCCTATGAACATGCATATTCAAGTAATAAAAAAGATAAAAGAAAAAATGTCACACACATTTTATCCGAATACCACATTCCTGGTGTTCCTCCTTCTCCGTTCCTACATTTATTATAATTCAAAATATTCATGCAACATCATGGCTGTTGAGATGCCGATGAATTTCTACGTTGGTATAATGAAAATGCGAAAAAATGTTTGATATTAAGAAAATTCTTTTGCAAAATATTTTCAAGCTGGGAGATAAAAAAAAGCACATAGAAATTCTTGTTTCATACATTCTCTTATTTCTTTTTTTTTTTCTCAAAAACTTTCAAAAAATACAACATTATCTTGGAACACACACATTCATCCACACTCATTTACATGTATACTACATACATAGGATATCTAACTATTTATTGTTATAGAAGTTATGATGCATGTGACATCGTTCTATAAAAGATTTGATAGTCATGCATTTCACATATCCAAATACACATGCACATATACATATGTACACAAGAGTGTGTATGAAAATGACTTAGTGTATATGACTATATAAATATCTTGATATTTATGACTATAGTTGCCACGTCATTCCCACATATAGTGGTATGCAATGAGGCATTACCATCACTTTGTAGTTTGAATTATACTTTTTGTCTACTTTTCAAGTTATTTCAAACTAAGAGGTTTTCAGTGTCGTTTTAAGTTTATTTCTTTTCTTTTTATTTAATAAATTGATGCGTTTTACCAGAATCTAGTCGAGTGAAAATGAGTATGTCATTATATATTATTATTTTTTCTTTTTTTGTGTAAAATGAAGATGTACTTAAGCTTTCATACAAGTTCAATTGCATGTTCCTACAATATAAAAATATAATCTTTTGAATACAAGTAAATAAAGTTTCACTAGTATAACTTTTTTAGTTTTTGTTAATAATTTCAGAAAAGGAAATTTTCATTATGAACCCATATCATGGGTGTTGTCATATTAAGATAATTATTTTTAAATTCTGAAACTGCTTAAAAATTTTTGCGCTATATAAAATGAAATATTTTAAAAATATATATTTTTCTACAAACAATCAAATCAGTGTTTAGCAAGTATGAAAAAAACTAACACATATTCCATGTCCAAAAGTCGTGTCTGTTTCATATTAGGCGCGGATCCAGCTTAAACTTTTGAGGGGAAACTATAGGTGAAAGAAAAATTTTTAATTGTTCAATCTAAATAAATATATATTAAACAACAACAACAAAATATAAAATACAATAAAAAATTTTCTGACAGAAAGTTTAACAAAAACACTTATATTTATTAACTGTTGCAGCAAATTTATTTAGCACAACTTCTGGATCAACTTCGATTTGGTTCTGTATGTGTAACATGGCTAACCCGTTCAGCCTGTCCTCTGTCATTGTTGATCTCAGCCACGATTTAATGCGACGAATAGTAGAAAATGATCTTTCGTGCGTAGCAAAACTTACCGGCATTGAAACAAAAATGGTAAATGTATTTCTTAAATTTGGATAAAGACCTGAGTCACACATGATCTGGAAGTGACAGATCTTCTATTTCTGCTGCCAATGTAAAAGTTTAGCTTCAAGTTTAGATTTTAGTAGTTTTTCATCTGTTAATTCGTACTTAAACACATCGTCAACACGGAGTGGAATTTAATTGGTTAAGTCTAATAAATAATGTTTTTGCGGAAGTTTAGGGAAGTTAAATAAATTTAAAACGTTTTTTGAAAAACATATTTTTAAGTTCTGGAGAACTGAATTAATAAGGGAGATGTATCCCTCTATGCGGTAATACTCTTTCACACCTTTTATAGGATGATTACGTAGAAATATTGGCTTTTCAACTAAAATTTCCATACCTGTGTTTCTTCAAAAATTATTTAAAAATGTTTTTTTTGTTCAAGACACACTATTAAATTTTGTATGAGATCTGAATTTCTTTTTAAGCGGTTGTGTGAGAGTAAGTATATCACTTAGAATATATAAGCCACACAAAAATTCGCTTAATGATTTTCTTAGTAATAAAGCTGTTGAAGACATATCTCTGTCTTTCCACTGGGATATCTTTATCAGAGCCTCTGTTGTATTTTCTATATCCACTTTAAATTATAAAATAGAACCATGACGATCAACCCATCTTGTTTCGCACAATAGTGACACTTTGGCTCCTAAGTACTTTACTAAAACCGCATTTCGCTTGGGATGATGACCTTTAAAAAATCTTGTCGTTTCTTAAACAAACGATACAACTTTTTGTATAATTGGCACCTTGTTGCTTTTAAAAATCGAGTTGTTAAGTTTGTGGAAATAGCACAAAAAACAAATGTCAATACGAAATATACCTTTCCCCCCCCACCCGGATCAGCGCTTGCTTCATGTTTAAGACAAAGAGGAAATTCTTGGTATAACCTTTATCTAAATACAAAAATTTCAACATATGCTTTGTACGGGTGGTGCCACAATCACTTTTAAATATGTTCCATATTAATCCTAGCTTTGCACAATCATAAAAAAATAATTACTACAAATTTTCCAAACCCTCGCTCTCAAAGTCTTATATTGCGTTGCATGGGAAGTAGGCGTGTCAATAATAATTTCCATAAAATGTATTTATTGCATGTAATTTGAACAAAAATGTGAAGATTAATAAACATACTCGGTACTTTGGCTTGAGCAACGATAAAGTTCGACCATACATACAACAACATTTTATTGATAATAATTAAAATAAATTGTTGTATATAGATTGTAGTGATAAAGTATGTGTGGTATGGAAATGTGAAATGGAATAAAACAAAGATACATTTTTTAAATAGAAATAAAATTTACTTTACTGAAAAATAAACTTCTGGCATTATAATTTAAATCTGTCTTCTGGCATATGACTTTCACGGCTGGAGCGGACGTAGTCTAGTTTAAATGCATAATTTTCGGTTACTTTTTTCAATGCTTGTGGCCGTATATTGGCAATATCGCGGCGAATATTGTCCTTCAAGTGGACAATATTTTATCGGCAAAGACTAGAAATTTTACATATCCCCACAGATAGTGGCATAATCTTGGTGGCCAATTCACGGGTTCGAAAGGAGAAACTATACTATTTCCTTCTATAAATCAAGCTGTGTGAAATGTTGCGCCATCTTGTTGAAACCACACCTCCTGCACATCATAGTTCAATTCAATTTATAAAGAAAAGAAGTCATAATTCTGTAGTGGTCACAATAGACTGCGTTCTTCTGAGCAGTAAGTTTTTATAGAATTACAGAACAGTGATTCCATTACCCAATAAAATAAACCAAACAGTTATTTTTCAACAGTGTCATAACATACACTTATGGATAATCATCACTCCAATTACGGCAGTTTTGTTTATTGACGTTTCCATTTAAACAAAAGTGAGCTTCATCTCTTTGCCAAAATTTGTTGACCGTAAAATGGACATTGTTCGCGATAAGTATTTTGAAAAGAACCATGATTTTCAAAATAAATTTGAACAATTTGAAAGCGTTGTCTATACATCAGTCAGCCTCTTCATGTTTAACTGCCAAACTAAACTAAGCATAAACTTGACGCTTGACAGCTGAAAATGAAAACGGCTGACAGATAAAAAAGTACTGCCAACTTAAATCCTTACCTCTTTAAAAAAACACCCGATATAAATTTTTTTTTAAATTGGATGAGTAAAAATTATTGAAAAAAAAAACAAATAATTCAAAGAACACGATATTTTATTGTAAATCAAATTTTCGGGCCTAAGTTCATTTGCATTATAGCATTTATGATCAAATTTAAAACGTAAGAAATACTGATAAATTCATCCAATATTAGTAGGAAGGAATGTATTTTCGAAACAATCAACGATTTCATCATTAGCAGTTTTACTCGGTATTAGAAAATGGGAAGTACAGCATTTATTTTTCAATACATACTTCATTTAAAACAAATAAATTTTTCTTGTTAAATTTTTATTTGACAGTTATACCAACTGATCAATGAATCATCACATCATAAACACTCTGCCATGTGTGCATATTATAATTAAAAATTATTATTTATTCGAATATTTTATTAAAGTTTTATTGTGAATCCTTTATTCGCACTTAATTGGTACAGTGATTTCAAATAAACCGAAAATAATTGTTTATCGTCTGAATCAATTCTCTTGATTTACGACAAACCCAAAGCAAACAATAATGGTGTTGAGAAAGTATCGTGAATATCGAACAATTTTCAGGCATGTCATCTATTGTTGTTATCTGTTTGCCCTGATGTACTTTATTCAGATTTTTTATGTCGTTTTGATCCGTCAGCTAAAGTGTGAATAGAATATTATTTATCCTTTATAAGCTGTACTTTATAGATTCGCATTGGTTTATTTATGGGTATTTGCTTAGCCTAACTGCGTAATGGCAACCATTTAGGGAAGCATACGATGCCTTGAGCATATTTTTATCATGTTGGCATAATCAACACTATTTTTTTAAAATTCGTTCAAATTGTTTTCTGCTTCACTTACCCCAAAACAGCAACACCGTAAAATTAAATTCGTTTGATTATCAATCCAGCTTATGCCAATCACTTTTATTGAAATATTTTTTTCTTTAACATTAAATAATGTATCTTTTTTTACAAATTCTTAACAAAATATTTATTTAGATGTATAATGTACGTCAAAGTGTCAATATTCAGCAACATAAAAAAGACATAAGTTTAACATTAGGGGACGAGTAAAGAGATTTTTTATACCATTAAGACATCCTTTATTATTTTGTGTTCTTTTTTTATTATTCGTTAAGCTAATATACATGTAAGGAAAAATAATAAATTTTTGAAAATATATAACACTTTATCAAATTTGATTGTGTAACGTTGAAAGTGATAGTAAGTTTTATCACAAAAGGTAATATTTAGTTACAATAAAAAAATTAACAAAGCAATTAACAAAGTTTTCAAATCAGAAGTTAATCAATGAAAATGTCCTTATATGTGTATGCCAATGAGGTAACTAGCCTTTAAATTGCTTAATAAATAAATACTGCGAATCATATGTTGGAAATAAATTTTATTAATTCAATATTTTATTTAGGTTTACTTTTTAAATTCTTTAAATATCAACTAATGTTCCCATTTGCAGTTTCTTGGCATAAATATAATATTAAAATCTTAAAAAAGTGATTTATTTACAACAGAATGAAAATCATATTAGAATATTAAAACCCGAAACCAAAAATCAATTAACGGTTTTTCCTATTTTTATACCCGCTACCCAAAAAAAATGGTGGGGATGTATTCGTTTGTAACACATCGAAATATCCATTTTAGACCCCATAAAGTTTATACATTCTCAATCAGGGTTTGATTTGATGACGATCTAGCTATATCCGTCCGTCTGTCCTTCTGTTGAAAGCACGATAGAGGTCGCACCGCACTCAAATTTTGCCAGAATCTTTCTTATAGACAAGGTTTGTTTGGTATTGGGCTAAATCGGAATATTAGGAAGAGAGTTATAGCTCGAAAAGCAAGAGTAGGTCGAAAAAACCGTGTCCTTCGAACATCAAATAAAATGGAATTGTGTCCAAACGCATTAACGTAGACTCATGAAACTTCGAATATATGTTTCCTGAGTAAAAAAAATATTTTTCCTCGAAAATTATCTAAATATATGCATTAGGAGAGGAGTTATCGATCAAAATGTACGAAAATTTATACCGCACAGTGTATTTTTCGGTATATTTAAAAACTAAAACGTCATAAAAGCAACAAAATTGGGTGTACGACACTGAAATTTTGCACACTGCTTTTTTGTAACGGAAAATCAATGTGCCACGCCCACTTTTACGCCCACCTCCCATATAACGTTTTACCTGAAATTCATATAATTTCTTTACTAATAAAGATTTTGAAAGTTAAGTTGTACTCATTCGCAAAAATAACTTTGGCACGCCTACAATAACGCCCACTTTTCACGTTATCAACCGTTGACGAAATTTAAAAGCTCATAAAACCGCCAAAACTAGAGGTATGATGATTAAATTTTCTACGTATATCCACATAGATAATGTCATTACTGCGCCAGAAAATAAAGGTGCCACGCCCACTTTTACGCCCACCTCCCATATAACGTTTTACCTAAAATTCATTTAATTTCTCTATTAATAAAGATTTTGGAATAATAAAGGGCTATACTGAAACATCTAAGATGTCCTGATTCGCAAAAACAACTTCAATACGCCTACTATAACGCCCACTTTTCACGTTATCTACCGTTAATGAAATTTAAAAGCTCATAAAACCGCCAAAATTAAAGGTATGATGATCAAATTTGCTACGTATATCCTTCTAATCAATGCAATTGTTGTGCCAAAAAGTTTAGGTGACAGGCTCACTTTAACGCCTACCTCCCATATAACAGTTTATCTTAAATTCATGTAATTTCTCTATTGACAAAGTTTTTGCGAAAATAAAGGACTATATTGAAATATCTAAGTTGTATATATTGGCTGAAACTTTATTGACACGCCTTCTTTAACGCCCACTTTCATTGAAAGACAACATTTACAAAATTATTTTAGTACCATATCGAAGTTATAAAGGGTGGTTAAATTTTAAGGACCGATGTTGAATTTAAATAAAACACAAATTATTTAGGAAATTATTATTATTTCTTTTTGAAATTATAATATTTGTATGGTTCAATTATATATTTAACAAAATATCGGCCAAATGACCCCCCCCTCCCATCCTTGGCGACACTCCTCTATCTGATGCTTCAAATTTTCAATGTCAATGTTGATGCTCAATTGTTGGGCATGATGATGAGTCGAGGTTGACTGCTCTTTTGCCACACTATCGCAAAAACCAGCAATGGTTCCCATTCAACGAACTAAGAAGGCATTCACAGATTTTCTAACATTTTATACAGACCTGTTTTGCAGAAATTTAAATATTTTATACAATTCTCCCGATCGTGGACGAATTTGAACGATTATGTAGACCAAAAGAATTACGAAGTGCACAAAATGCATTTTGATTTGAACACCCATTTTTATAAAAAACCTGAATAACTTTAATGCGTTGCTCATTTGCTTATCTCTCCACGGATCAAATTGAGTAAGTTTGAGATTGAGAAATGTCAAGTGAAATGCAGAAAATAAACTTAAGGTCTAGGTGTAGTTCACCTTCAACATGGGCCCTTAAAATTTAACTACCCTCTACAAAGAAAGTGATACATGTTTTATCATAAAGAGATTATTCCATAATGATTAACAAAATAATAAATGTTGTGCCTTAAATGTACACAAAATTGGTGGTGGGTATAAAAGATTCAGCACAGCCGAATATAGTGCTCTTACTTGTTTTATGACGATATAGCTATATCCGTCCGTCTGTCTGTCTGTTTAAAGCACAATAGAGGTCGGACCGAAAAAGGAAGGGGACTCAAATTTTGCCAAAATATTTCTTATACACAAGGTAACAAAAATGGGCTTATTCGGAATATTACGAAGAGAGTTATAGCATGTAATACAAAAGTAGGTCAAAAAAACAGTGTCCTTACAACATCGAAAAAAATGGAATTGTGTCCAAACGCATTAACGTAGAGTCATGAAACTTTGAATATATATTTCCTGCGTAAAAGCAATATTTTTTCTTGAAAATTGCTTAAATCTATGCATTAGGAAAGGAGTTATAGATCAAAATGTACGAATATTTATACCGCACAGTGTATACTTTAAATTTAAAACGTAATAAAACTAACAAAATTAAATGTACGATTCTAAAATTTTGCAAACATTGCTTTTTGGTTAAAGGCTTTCTTCTTACGAAAAATTAATGTGACACGCCTACTTTTACGCCCACCTCATATGCAACGCTTTACCTTAAATTCATATAACTTCCCAATGAATAAAGATTTTGGAATAACAAAGGACTATATTGAAATATATAAGTTGTGTTCATTAGCAGAAACAACTTTGACACGCCTACTATTTTAAAAGCTCATAAAACCGACAAAAAGAAAGCTATGATGATGAAATTTGCTACATATATCCTTCTAGTCAATATCATTGTTACGCTAGAAAACTTAGGTGACACACCCACTTTTACACCCACCTCCCATATAACGGTTTGTCTTAAAATCACGTAATTTCTCAATGTATAAAGATTTTGGAATAATAAAGGACTACATTGAAATATCTAAGTTGTATTTGTTAGCAGAAACTTTCATTGAAAGATTAAATTTACTCAAATATTTTATTAACATATCGAAAAGTAATACTTATTTTAGTATAAAGATATTAATCCATAGCAATTACTGTTAATAACAAATTAATAAATGGTGTGCTTTAAGAGTACAGAAAATTGGTGGTGGTTATAAAAGATTTTGACGTATGAAGATTTTGCAAAAAAAAATTTCTATTACCACTGATTGCAAGTAGTGTATACGTAGTCATCAGAAAAATTTCTCATCTTAGGAATCGAGGTGTGTAAGTGTCGCGTTTTTAATGTTTTAGTAATTTTTTTACTCAAAAACAACTTACAAATATGACATTTTTACTTTTAATAAAAGTTTGTTTATTTCCTTTCAGTACATTGGAATTATTTGTATTGTAAATAATAACACAAGTAAAAAAAGTTGAAGCACTTAATTACCTTTTAACGCAGAAAATCAAACTTACACATTACTCTAATTATTATTTTACTTATTGCTATAGCCTTTTTATCTTTAAACTAAATTTCTGATAAATACTACTATCATTAGATGTACTGTTCGATAATTTAATGTTAATGTTAGTATATAACTTTCCACAAAATTCCCGCAACTACACACGAGGACATTCTGGATATTTCCAGAGGCCTTTACTTTAAAATAACAATATTACAATATGCACGAAAAATTATTACTTCAAAATTTTGATAAACTTAAACATTAAACTTACAATTAAGGCAGTGCAAGGTATATAAACTGATACAAGCGAAAATACGTACATATATATTTTTAATATACATAAATGTTTTATCACAAAATTATCAGTTTGGATGTTAATTTGTGTTTTTGTTTCTCTTATGGACAACAAATTAGTTCCGCCTGAAACTAGTTGAACTTTCTACTAACATATTATACGTATGTAGGCAGTGCTAACTTAATAGATAAAAAAGAAAATAAATAAGAAATTGATGACATTTGACAAATAAATTCAACAAAGAAAATATTGGAGTTCGAGTTCCAGTTATACATGGACTTTGTCCTGGTGAACTGGAATGCAAAGTTGAGTTATACGACGCTAAAAAATCATTTTCGACCATATTTACTTCATACATTTTTTTAACCTTTATAATTGTTTTGACACGACTGTATGGACTAGTCGCGTTATTTGTAGGGTTCCTGTTTAACATATCTCGTTTCTTCCTGTAAAATGGAAAAATGAGGTAAATATATTTGTACGATAACAACGATACTAAGCATTTCAATGCAAAACATCACGATTAAACTAATTCAACCAGTGCTGTAATTTAAAACTATAAGGACTTCAGATATTAGTTGTGAGATTGTATTTTTCAATTAAAAAAAAATAATTCCTGTTATCACATTTTTATCAAATCTATAAAAAAAAATTAAGATTTCATTGGTTTTTTATTAAAATTACCATTTGCTTTGCTTCTGCAATTCGTTTTACACAAAATTTTTATTTAAAAAATAAAATAATTTTTTTACAAATGTTGTAATAGGTTCCACGCAAAATCGTTTTTTTTTTACAAGGCGTCTATTATATTTTTCTCTTTTCTAGTTACAAATTTTAAATTTTTTTTGATGCATAGAAAATAACTTTTATAGATTCTTTAGGTTTCTTACACAATGTACATATATTCTCTGTTCCTTATGGTGTTAATTTTTCTTTTATTTTTTTGTAAACTTTTTTAAGACCAGATGCTAAAATTATTACCTTTCTATTGTAAGGTTGTAAGAGTACAAATATTCACAACGGTTTGAAATGATAACAAAATGGTTGTTTGTAAATTTTATACATTATCTGAATTCACTGTGGTACTAAGGGTATGCACAGCGACATGTTTATAACTATATAACAGAATATTTGTTTGTGTTAAAACATTTTTTAAACAAGAAACTTTTTAGGCATAAATCAGTAACCAAAAAGATATTTATAATTATTATTTATATAGAAATATATACATAAAAACTTAATCTTCGAAGTTTTTTATTTATTCAGGCTTGAATATATTTTTTAATTTTTTTTATTTTTATTTGTAAATACGAGAGAATTTTTTTTTCGACACTAACTAATATATTTCTTTACATTGTTTAACAAAAAAAAAAAAAAAAAAAAACACAAGAATCTGTAGGTTTGGTAAGACTTTGCTGATGTCATGGTTCCAGTTTGACTTATCTCAGTCCTTTTGAAATTAAGTCAGCAAAAATGTATTTGTATTTTTATCTTCAATCTTTTATTTTACCACCTACAAGGAGAACACTTCAACAAAGATTTAAAACATGCAAGGTTTACAAAAAGGATACATGAGATTGTGTAGACATATACAAAAATAACTGGTCTAATTATCGATTCTAGAACAAAATTTGTCCACACTTAACAATTTCACATCTATACGATATTGCTAATATGTATGCATTAACAATATTAATTAAAGATTTATTGACTTAAACATTTATAATAAAACTGATTTTCTAGCGAAATGTTAAATTTGTTATTAATTAATAATTTTTATTTATATTTAAAATTGTTAATGATGTAATGCTAATGGATGTAATATAGACAATATTTTCAATTTTTTTAATAGTTTTTTTTTTAACATTTTTCATTATATCATTATTACTGAAAATGGTAAATATCAAATGATAAGTGAACTGAAAATTAATTCTCTATTCGTAAAGGATGTCAAAATATAATGTATCATTGAATATAAGAAAGGGATTTTTTTGAGATATTAAAAATATTTTTATTCCATTTGTAGGTTACGGTTAAAAATTATTTATATCGGTCAAGTGAACTGTAACTTACTCGGCAGTTACCCAATTTTTTATCCAAAGTCTTAATCACGTTTTTCAATAAACTGCTGCCAATGGTTGATATCTGCACTACAATGTTGTTTATAAGCTTTTTAACTTTTGTTGGATTATTGCTTTATACTTTAAATATCAAAAAACTCCACAAACCATAGTCCACATATGTAAAATCAAAGGATCTTGGTGGCCAATTTACTCATTCTCTACAAGAATACTGCGATTTTTGAATTTTATTTTAAAAGATCCGTTGTTTCTGTTGATGTGTGGCAAATGACAGCATCCTGTTGAAAGTACATATTCTCTACGTCTAAATAATAAATTTGCTGTCTTAGAAAACTTTGTATCATCTTCCTGTTGGAATTTTCATTGACCTACTTCAAATTCGAACAGTCTTTAGTATGTTTTTTCTATAGATTCTACAATTAAATGATTGTGAAGATATATTTTTTGTTAATTAATTTAAAATTCTCAAAACAAAAACTGTAATGACATTTTTTTATAATTTTCCAATTCACTAAAAATGCTATTTATATTATTGTTTTTTTAAAACAATTTATAAATTAAAATTTTCGATATACAAAGTAGCAAAAGGACCACTAATTTTAGATGCCTGCCATAAATATAATAGTGTGGTATGCAAACATCTGTAATCTCAAAAATATATTTCGTGTTGTTTCCCAAGTAGTGCTACTTACTATTCTTATGTGTATGTATCTTTAGCAGCTTAATGTTAACAACACCAGCCATATATTTACTAACTATTCACACAAATTTGCGTTTACACATCGAGAGTGTTACTTGTAAAATGAAAATAAAGTTGTTGTGTTTCTTTTAAATTTCATCTTGAACTTAATGTTGAAAGTTCTTTTGTTGTCTTAACGAAAAGTTTTGTTACTAAAGTAGATAAAAAGTACTCAAAAAGAATAAGGAGAAAGAAAACACACAACACGTTTTGTTTCTTTTTACCTCGCTTTTGTTGCGTAGTATGTTGTGTTACAGCTTACAAGGTTATTGTTGGTTTTATACACTTTTATGCAGCATCATTGCAAGTACTTTTAACAAATGAAAGTCTTGCTCATTTTTAATACCAACTTGTAATTTAACACTTTTGAAGAAGACTTTGTTAAAGCTTTTTGTTTTTTTTTTTTTGCAAAATCAAAAAAATAAATAAATAAAACTGGAAGAAAAGATTTTAATATAAAAAGGATTTAAGGAAAGGGAAGAATTTTTAATTGATTTATTTGTATTTTTTTACACAAGAATTCTTCGTAAGTTTTAAGATAAGTGTAAATAAATGCTCACAAAGTTACAGAGTCTTTCCGTTGCAAAACTGCTTCTTTACACGCAAAGAAAAAATATGGTTGTGGTAACTATAATCGAAGAGCAAACATACTATGATTGAATTGTATGATTATGGTTAAAACATATAATAGTTACCAGTTATCATTATTATATTTTGTTATAGTATCATTCAATGATCATATATACATATGACTACAATTGAAATCGACAATCTTTGTTTTTTTACGGCAAATTATTGCCTTTTGCTGTGACATACACATATTGATTGTAAATACTTACCAATTTAATTGAAATTTTTATGCCAATTTTTTTTTCTGGTTTATTTGTAAAATTTCTTTAATTTTTCAAAATTTTTGTTAATTTTTAGACCTCTCAAACTTTTAAAATAATATAAATTTTTTCAGCAAGAAGAAGAACAGTTGAAATCAAATTATTATAAAAATGAATTTAATTAATTTTTGATTAATTTTTAATCATACTGTTGCCTCACCAATTATTTAATGATTATTTGTAATTTTTAATACTTTTGAATATCATTTTATTTTTGTCAATTTATTTTTCTTTAAATCATGCTATTTTTAAACGACAACCATTTTGAATTTTTTACGAAAAGTAAACATTAAATGATACAATTCAAACAAATGCTTGATTATCATGACGAAATATATGATTAAATGAAACAAAAATAACTATTACTTGTTTTCGACAACCAAATATTGTTATAGAAACTATAATATGACCGTCGTGATCATGTCGTAACCATGGTTTTTCTTTGCGTGTATCAGATCGTTTACTCACAACGACGGTATTTTCTTAGATTAATAAGATAATTGATACATTCACAAGATGTCCTTTTTATCGTATTGTCATAACTTCTTAAAATTGGAAAATGTTTTCAACACTAAAATTTTTTTTAAAAATTTAAAAATGTAAAAATTTTAGAACATCATGATACTATGAAAATATGACAAGATAACACTTCTCGTAAATTTGTTAAATACATTGTAGTATGCCAAACAAATGGTTATGGGTAACCTTAACTGTATTGTTAAAAATTTTATAAAAATTGGAAATTTATTTTGCGATATAACAAGTGCAAAGGCTGCCTTTACATTAAATTATTAGTTTTATAATTTTGCGCTGATAACGAAAACCTTTTGTTGACTAACCTTTTCACGACTTATCTGAATAACTGCGGTGTGCGCGGGAATTAAAAATAACACACAATTATAGAACAGCTAGGCTAGCCGCCCAATTCTATTAAAGTTACATATCGCTACTACAAGGTGGCACAAAAATAACATTCCGATGTTTTTTGGCTGTAATTTAAAAAAAAAATGAAAAACTTTGATTCTTCTTGTGGAGTATTTTTATTTGGTCTTTTAATTTTTTTTACATCAAGTCGAGAATATGATGTCATGTAAATGGCCGCCGCCACAGTTGATTGTCATTTGAGCCCTTTTTATGGCATTTTCCATCACTTTGGCCAAAACTTCCGGCGATTGGTCCTCACATTCTTGACGGATATTGTCTTTAAGAGCTGCAAGAGTCTGAGGCTTGTTGACATAAACCCGCGACTTCAAAAAGCCCCACAAAAAGAAGTCTGGAGCGGTCAAATCAGGCGATCTTGCCAGTTCAAATCGCCAAAACGGGAGATTAGGCGCCCGGGAAATGCATCCTTCAGCATATCGGTTGTGGCACGTGCAGTGTGTGCTGTTGCACCGTCCTGTTGGAACCACATGTTTTCCAATCCCAATTTATCAAGTTGCGGCAAAAAGAACTCGTTGATCATTGCTCTGTAGCGCTCACCATTCACAGTAACCGTTTGGCCCGCGACGTCTTCGAAGAAAAAAGGTCCGATGACTCCTCCAGCGAAAACAGTACACCATACAGTAACTTCGAGCGGGTGTAATGGCTCTTCGTGGGTTACACGCGGATTTTTAGTGCCCCAGAAGCGTAAATTTTGCTTATTTACGTACCCGCTAAGATGGAAATGGGCCTCATCACTCATGATTATTTTTGATGAAAAATCATCTTCCTCTTGGTGGTGATTCAGGATGGCTTGAGCGTATGTTAGACGCGATTGGCGGTCAGCAGCTAACAGCTGATGCACCGTCTGGACTTTGTACGGAAACATCTTCAAATCTTGTACCAAAATTCGCTGTAAAGACCGTCGACTGA
The DNA here is from genome assembly GCA_941918925.1 of Phyto melanocephala. NCBI lineage: Eukaryota > Metazoa > Arthropoda > Insecta > Diptera > Rhinophoridae > Phyto > Phyto melanocephala. The sequence goes on along the minus strand of OW799233.1, from coordinate 90,399,528 downwards.
TAGCCATTTGCGTGGCACGTCGTCTGGTCGATGTCGACGGCGCTTCCATGACATCCTCGGCTACAGCAGCAATATTCTCTGCAGAACGGCTACTCCGGGGTCTGCCACTCCTGGCAGCATCTCGCGTTGTGCCAGTCTCTTCGAGGCGAGCGGCTAAACGTCGCAGTGTTTCACCAGTAGGCGTTGGACGGCTAGGAAATCTGCGACGAAATTCACGTTGTGCGAAAGTCACCGATCGATTATTGGTCAAATTAATAGTCACCAATATTCCGCGTTCTGGAGCAGTGTAGCGTAACATTGTTTATTAACGTGTATTTTGCATGTGTTTACTACATAAATGTCAAAACAGAACTGACATTAGGGGCCAATTGCAAAATTTGTAGCATTTTCTGATAGGAGGATTTCTTTTGCGGCACCTTGTATAACGATAGTAAATTTGCTAAGAAATATGTATGTGTGTTTTATTAAATTCTAACGCACACATTATTAACTTTTTATCAGAAAATAAGTAAACGAAATTTGTTGTCTATTAAATTTTTTTATTGTTTCTCTTTCAACCCTCAAAATACACACTCTGTTTATTAACTGCCAGAACGCGTACAAGTGCTTTTGTGCATTATTTTATTTTCAATCAATTTAACTTTATTTTCATTGTTTATTAAATTGATTTCTACCCGTATTTACAATCACTTGACATGAATAAATTTCTATCGAATTTATCATTAGATCCATTTAGTAAAATTGATAAATTTTTAGATGGTGAGTAAATGTATTTCACTACAATGTGTACGAGTGTTTTACAACAAATAATTAAAGTGTTGTCTTGTCATATATACATATAAGTATTTGACAGTTGTATGTAACATATGTGTTTTGTCAACAGTTTGTTGCAACTTCACTTATTAGCAAATAAATATATGAAGAAGGGGGGACAATTCGAAAGTTTGCTATGAAAATGTTTGTGTTCAAAAAAAGTTTATTTTACCAACTTCTTTATCTTATTTACTGTTTTTATTGCTTTTATCCCTATTACAACAACTACCAGCAAAGGCGTTATCAATGCTTGTTTATAGCATTAAGGGTAATCACTAACGGTCGATACATAGCTTATTGATGTATTTATAGTGTAGTGTAGTGTGGTTTAAAAATAACGTTTTCTGTATCTATATGAAAATATACAATATCTTTAAAGTCAGAAACTGTAGTGTTTCTTTAATACCAAAAAAATATTTTTACAGATTTAGTTTGATTTGTAAAACGTCACAGACAACCACTATTTGATGTCACTGTCATTATAAAAAGTCTAACAGCACAGCTAACATGTAGTAAACAAAAAACTTCGCTGTGTGTATACCAAATTGAGATTGTTATTAAAGGTGTATAACAGTAAGTGGCAAAACAAATAAAGTACTGCATAGTTTATTTTGCTTAATATTAATAAAGTCTGTAAGTTTTCCTATTTGCAATACAAAACAATTCCGTTTTATTTAAAGGAAATAAACGAACGTTTATAAAAGGTAAAAACGTTACAATATAAATTCTGCTAAAAAGCCAACATATACGATTGGAAGCCATTGTACTTGTTTTAAGTTATTGATACAAAATGAAAAAGAAAACTACTTAAGGGAAACACAATTAAAACTAAAATCAAGTTGTTTGACAATTATTTGACTTAAGATCATTTTTTTTCCTAACCTCAAATTTTTATTTTGAACACATTGCTTTCAAATATTATAAAACTATATGTATTACAGTTATTTCTCTCAACATTTTAGTTTATTACAAGCGTAATAAACACTGAAGCCATTCGTTTTTGTTAATAATTCTTTTTAACTAAAATAAACCTCAAAAAGTACTTATAAACTAAATATTGTATGAAAATTTTTAAGTTTTTAATAACTTAACAAAATAAGTAACTGCAACGTTAAACACAAAATGAAAAAATTTAGAAAAGATATACTTATGTACATCGTATATATAGATGTTTTATATATTCTAACGAAATATGTGTTTATTACACAAGTTAAAAAATTTTGTAGCTTTATAGCAAAACTTATATATTTATTAATTTATACATAAGTATTTGCCATACCACACGACAAAAGATGAGACGAAGGCAAGTTATTTTAAGTTGTTGTACCTTTTTTTCTAAGTATTCCATTGACGTAGTTTTAGATATTATTAAAGAAAAATGGGACATGGTAGACAAAGTTTTTTTTTAAAATTCTGTATATTTTCAACAAAATGAACTCCCTATGGAACTTGCACATTATCCAATTACACATATATACACGGTTTTAGAGCTGAGCAACTACAAGATATTCCTAAAGCTATTTGGGGCGCTGAATTCGAATTCGGCTTCCGTTTTCCCAGAATGGTTCTAGTTTTCGAGAAATTGCATAATTACCGTTATTTGCGTTTTTTAAAAGATAATGTCACTTAAATGCAAATATCTTCAAAAATATTCGTCGGTTTATGTAATTATTATTTTTTATTAAAAGAACCATGGGTCGTTTGTGAAGATTAGTCAAGAAATGACGGTGTTGCAGAGGACACAATTTCAAAATTCATGAAAAATTTGATGATATTTTGAAGTTTTGCTCTTTTCAGCTAATTTGTTTTACACCAAGCAATTAAAGGTTGTGCTGTTTTATTACATAAGACATTAGTTTATTTCAATGTAAACATTTTGCGCCGAACAAGAGCCAGATTGGTGCAAAAATGGCAAAGCTACAGAAGATTTAGTGAATTAACCCACTTTTAGTTTCCAAATGATTGGCGGTTTTAAACCGACAGCAGCAGGTTAAGCTTAAAAGCTGTTTTGTTGCACAAAGGTTATGAAAAGCAGTTAACGTTTAAGAATCGTATGAGTCCATGTCTAAATAACTGTTGCATGCGCATACGCACCATTTCGTGTAAGATAACAAAACGAGAGATTAAATTTTTTTTATTCAATAGAAAGTAAATATTTAGAAGTGAAGAGTCATCGAACTTAGTCGTTTGTATTGTTTGGAATCTGCACAGAAAAAAATAAATATGAACTTCAATTACGAAATTAATATTAATAATTAAAAAATTGTTTAATTTTGCTCCAATCATCAAAATGATACTATTAATTAAATGAAAATTAATAGTTTTAATTAAAAAAATATTGAGAAAAATATCAATTAAAATAGTATTAAAAAATTAATTAAAATTTCCATAATTTTCAAAAATTATTTTAATTAATTTAATCATGTCTATATTTGATATTTGGTAATTATATACTAAAATCATTTATTATATCAATAACAAAAATTATTTACTGCCTGTTCAACGATGTCGAAAAAAATCCCAGGCGAAATTTCATTCGTACAAATATATTGAAAACAACAACAAAAACTAAAAATTTGTTTTTGTTTTCAACGTATTTGTACGAATGAAATTTCGCTTGGGTTTTCTTTCGACATCGTTGAACAGGCAGTTAGCCTGTTTAGAAATAAAATAAATATATTTTTTTGATATTTATATATTCTTAATATACTTACATATATGGTACATATGAATCTATGTTTTTAAATACATTTCGTTACTTATATAAAAATAACTTAGCATAAGAAGTAGGGTTCCATAAGTAGACATACTACACCATATCGAAAGCCGGAGATCCAAAAAAAAATGGTAGCATCAACAACCTAGATATAAAGAATATTAACCGGTAAAAAGGCTTGATCAGACAGAGTGAAGAAATTCAACAAACTTACCTACTAAAATGAGAATTCTGAGGAATATAAGGGGATACAATAATTATTGGATTTGGGCACATCTACAATGAAACTGAAACCATTTATTATATTAAAAACTGAACATATTTTTATATACTTTCACTTACCAGAACTTTTTCATGCAGACTGTCTACTATTTTTTTATTATTCTGCTCCTTGAATAATAATTATATTAAATTTATTCTAAGAAATTCAAATTTCAAAAAATTGCATTTAAAATAACATTTTTTTTTTTTATTTATTTTATTCAACTGACAGAAATCTCTTTGTTTTTTGAAAATATTTAATATCAATTAAAAAAATTAATTTAGTTAATAAAAAATATAATTAGAATTTTAAAACAAATCAAAAAGTCAATTAATTAAACAAATTTAAGGAATATTTTTTTCTGTGTGTTTCACGCATTAAAGTCCAACAGTAGTCGCTTATAATGCCCTCGTCCCAAAATCCTTGATAGCGTCTTTCTATTTTCGCCAAATTTTGGTGTAGTCGCTCACCTTGCTCGTTGCTTTTGTTTCAGTGTGAAGACAGTTCCACTCCTGCAACCGTGATGCTAGCAATTCTGCTTTTTGTTTCGATAAATCCAAATCACGAATCAAGTTATTCAGCATTTGTTGCGATATTATATGTATTTCTTCAATGTTAAAATCTTTGGTTGATGACGAACTGAAAGTTCTCCTAGAATTTGCACTCACACCTGGGCAAATTGGCAAAGGGTTATTGTTCGTACTGGATACTGGCATGGACACGGATGACACATCAGCATATTTATACTTTGATAGTTTTTTTTTTTGCATTAAGACCGACCGCATTCATCAAGCAAAAATAACAATCATCTACATGATTTTTCGGCTCTCTCCATAACATTGGCATTGAAAATGAAAAGTATACTTCGTGACCCAGTTACCACTTGTACAGTTTTGTGCTACACGCTTAACAAAACAATTTCGGTACCCATGGCTTGTGAGTGTTTTTCACACAGAAACCAAAATAATAAGAATATGCATCTCTTAGCATTTTTGATATATTTTTTCTACTTTTTCCGATAATGTAACATCCGAAAACATAACAAAAACGCTTAGAACTAACTTTGCACTTCTTTCTTTCCATTTTCTTACGTTTTGGAATAAAAAATAAGTAAGAGTACTATATTCGGCCGTGCCGAATCTTATATACCCTTCACAACGTGTAGTCATGCAATAACAGTAGTTTGTATTACCATTCATCCCATATGAAATACGTACATACATATAAAAAACATACATATATAAAAAACATCCCATTGTAAAATTAAAAATTTACATATGTATGTTCAAAAAAAAAAAAAAAAAAAAAAAAAAAATTAAAATATAAATAATAAATATAAAACAAAAAAAAAATTTAAAAAAAATTAAAAAAAAAATAATAAAAATAAAAAAAAAATTTTAAAAAATATAAAAAAAATTTTTTTTTGGCTCCGCTGAGATTCGATGCCACGTTTACTTTAACCAGTATACACGTTTGTATGTATGTTTGTTGTTGTTGTAATGTTGTTTTTGTGAAAAAAAAATCGAGGTGGTCGTGGGTTTTTGCTCATATCTCAGTTGTTTATGTATGTTTATGATGTTTCTGATTTTCTATACCGATCTATTTCCGAATATTTCTGATATTTTAATATCTCACCCGGATCCAAGCGATTTCGGGGGGCTTCAAAAATTTGATTTCAACATACACACGGACAGACTGACAGAGCTTAATCGACTCCCCTGTTCATAAGCTTTCAGAAAATATATACTTTATGGGGTCGGAAATGAAAATTGTAGAAATTTCACACGGAATGACAAACCTATATATACCCTTTTTCTAACTTTAAGTTTACAATTGAAATGGCGGTTCTACTGATGCCAACAACTGACTGCCGTTATTACAGTGTAGTGCAGCCAACATGCAAGAACCCGAAAAGTTGAACCAATCTTGAAAAACAAAAACCGGATTCGAGTTCATCGCCTCAAATAACGTGCAGATTTAAAATTTAAAATCCTATCAATTTTCGTTTATAATTCCATAAATTTAATTTAGTTTTTATACATTTTTAATTTAATAAACTTTTTTTCGCTTAGGCCTCCATATGACAATTGTTTATGTTTCAAAATTTATGAAAAAGATTACATAATTTTAATATATAATTTTGAATTTAAAATTACCAACTTCTTAGAACTTTGATCTCTGCCTGTCATCTTTTATGTCTTTTTAATTAAGTTTAATTTAAGGACAACTTTTATTTTGTTTGCCTTGAAAAGTCCCTTTGCATAACACAGTACAACATTTTTCAGTTAATTGATTGCCAACTCAATTCTGTGAACTGTATGTGAAATTAGACCCAAAAAGAAGAATTTCTGCATCATTCGTTTTGTCTTCTTACCTGCGATTTGAAGTTAGTATCGATTTGAAGTTAGTACTATCGTATAGGGGAATTTATCACGTTTTAGGCCCTGTTGTTTGACATAGCTCGACAACCACTAGCCCAATTTAGTTGAAATAAATTTTAAAAAATTAAGAATTACAATTCCCTTAATCTGTTCATATATTGTTTTCCTATACAAGTAACACTTTCGAAGTTAAAAATGAATGTATGAAGGGAAAAAATTATTTTTTGCCTAAAAATTTAAATTTTTTTTTTTTTTAAATACATAAAAAATCCAAAATGGAAAAAAGTTTCAAGTCTAGTTATTTTTTTGCAAAGTCACATAACCTATGAGCAAAATGAGACAAAGATCATAAAAATCGATGCACGCGTTTCGCTTTTATTCGCAATTGAGTAAATGTATGAATTTCAAAAATTTGCTCGAGATATGCACAACATTATTTGGAGAAAACATTGACACCTTTTTCATGATTCAAGGGTGGTGGCTATAACTGATTTTTGAAATTCATACATTTACTCAATTGCGAATAAAAGCGAAACGCGTGCATCGATTTTTATGATCTTTGTCTCATTTTGCTCATAGGTTATGTGACTTTGCAAAAAAATAACTAGACTTGAAACTTTTTTCCATTTTGGATTTTTTATGTATTTTAAAAAAAAAAAAATTTAAATTTTTAGGCAAAAAATAATTTTTTCCCTTCATACATTCATTTTTAACTTCGAAAGTGTTACTTGTATAGGAAAACAATATATGAACAGATTAAGGGAATTGTAATTCTTAATTTTTTAAAATTTATTTCAACTAAATTGGGCTAGTGGTTGTCGAGCTATGTCAAACAACAGGGCCTAAAACGTGATAAATTCCCCTATACGATAGTACTAACTTCAAATCGATACTAACTTCAAATCGCAGGTAAGAAGACAAAACGAATGATGCAGAAATTCTTCTTTTTGGGTCTAATTTCACATACAGTTCACAGAATTGAGTTGGCAAATCATGTGTTGTACTGTGTAATATTTGTGAGAAATAATGTAGGGCAAGTTTATTTTATTTAGGCTTATTTCATAGCATCCGGCTTTGAAATTTTTTGTTAAACCTTTTTTACGCTTTAACTGATTTTTAATACACGAATATTTATAATGATTATTAATTTTTTACTATAAAGGTTTCCTTTTTGGAATATATTCCAAATAAATTTATTCCACATTTATGTTAATGGTATTTGAAGAAAGGCAACCTAAAAAAGTTCTGCTTGTTGTCTTTTATACTCTTTTCATTCTTCTCTTTCCGCTATCCTTTTTAAAGACCGTTGGGCATTATCTAATAATGTTAAATAAATAAATAATACAGAAAAGAAAAAATAATAACAAGAATTTGAATTTGAATGAAAAAGGGGTTTTATAATCGCTTTATAAATGTTTTACAAATATATTAAAAGTCCACAAAGACAATGTTGGAGGGGAAGTAGACAAACCAGAAAAAATAACGAAAAATTAATTTCACCAAGGAAAGAGAAGAAAATAAAAAGGAAATTATAAGCATATTTTGACGCTAATTAAACGCATTAAAAACATAAAGACGTCTTTTATTTCATATTTCTTATATTATTTTTCTTGTATCAGTAACTTAGCAGTATAGAAATTGAAATTTTTATGGGTCTTATGAAGGTAAAAAAAAAATTAATGTTCTTCCTCCTTTTAATTTTTTTCTTGCAATAATGAAATTAATCTCAAGAGAGAATAATAGATTAGGGATTATATTTAGATTGAAGTATTAAATAGTACTTAGTCAATTAGTAGTTAATGTTTGCAAGAATATATAGCAAATGGGAGAAGGACGAAAAATCTAATTAAGAAAAGGCACAGATAATCACATTTATTATAAAATAATTCAGGAAAATATTTTTTATATTAAAAAAAAAAACATTTAATTTGAGGGATTTCCTCGTTTTGTTAGTCAAAAATATTTTACTGATTTTTAAATACAGCCCAACCAAAGATAAAAGTAATTTTGCTTAATTTTGATTACATACCATTCTGGTTATATCCATGGTAATAAGTAAAAAAGGCTTATGTCGACTTTTTAAACAATTACTTATTGTAGAAATTATTCAGATCCCTATTTACATAGACAAATTTTTTTTCATGTTTTTGTATAGCCGAATTTATAATCATTTTATTGAAAATGCTTAAGTCGATATACATATGCTTTCACCCTTCTGTGTGCTGCAGGTACCCGGTTGCCTATACAGAAAATAGCTATATATCGTTTTTGCACTAAATATCTACCAAAACAAGCAATAGCTTTTACTTCATTGAAACTGATACTCTCTCGCATGGAACGACAAAAAAAGTATTTAATGCGAGCACATAGGAATAGCTTAGTTTTATTTTTAACATTATTGAACACTACATACATACATATGTATGTACATATATTAATGTTGGCTTTATATGGTCCAAGATAGACTTTATCTTATTGTTTGCAAAACAAAAATTACAACATTATTCAATAAAACTAATGAAGCCCATATTGCGTGGTATTTTTATACCATAAAATTTATTAATCCACATCGATAATAACCATAATCACAGTAGAATAATCTCTTTCAACTTATTATCTTTGTCGTAAGTTAGATTTACGATCAAAGTTTGTACGTTAAGTTTTTCTTTAACCTTGTTTTGTTATATTTAGTCAAATCAGAAAAAAAAAATATTTTCTACAATGGGGATGTTACAATTTTAGGTTTTCACAAAAACTTTATGAGTATGTAAAATATCCTTATATTTATTATTGTTTTTTATTTCTTGTCTCCTTATTGAATTCAAACATTGTTCTCTGTTTAACTTGTCAAGTCCTATAATTTAAAACCCATTTAGATAAAGTTAAGAAAAATCTATAGTCCATTTTCTTAAGGTGCGTTTTTTTATTTAAACTTTGGATATAGTTAATATATAGTTTTTTATATAGTTCACTGTATTTTACTGCTCAAACCATTTCATTTGATACAAATATTGTAGGAGTTGAAGTGGGAAAAGCCGTAATTTCTACATTTTTAAAATCAGCTGTATTATACTGATCAAGGTCTTTCAATTTGATAATAATTTTAAGAGAGTTGAAGTGGATACATTTTTAATTGCTAGCTTTGACCCATATATCAATTTACTGTGCGCCATTTTGTAGTTTTAGTATTATATTTTCCTATTCAAGCTCCGACTGTTAATACCAATATCGTTCCTTTCTATTGTCCAGAAGTTGAAAAAAAAATTTATTTTAATCTGTAAACACCGAAGCATTTGAATTTTTATGCTTATATTTCAGTTAGTTTTTAACCGATCTATAAGTTTTTCTCAACTATAGTTTTCAAGACTACGGCTGGTATTTTAGTTTCTTTAGTGTCTCTAAATATTAATTAGGACCTTTAATAATTTTACTTATTTAAACTATAAATATGTATGTTTTTGAGAATTATTTTTTGTCTATAACTTTGTTGATTGGCCACCGATTTGTCAAACATTTTTTACCGTTGGCTCTAAAGGCATATCTAAGAATAGTAGCAAACGTGTCTGTTAATTATCCTAGGGACAAAAATTTTGATTTTTATAATAAAAGTATGGAAAAATAGAGGCAGTCGTGTTTATTTGCTCATATCTCAATATGTTATAGAACTTGTACTTGATTGCAATAGCAATTAATTTATAAATTTGCAAAAGATTGATTGTGTGTGGTACATATATTTAGGCTTCTAATAGTTTATTACAACAGACACACGGACAAATGGGGCCGAATATGAATATTGTTGAAATAACAAACGGAATAACAAGCTATATATAAGCATATAAAAATACACATGTAAATAGTAGTTTACATGACTTATATGGGAGGTTAGCGTAAAAATATGCGAAATTAATTTCTTCTAAAAAGAGATTAGAGCATAAAGTCTTTTAATCTTCTCAATCGTTGTCCATTCAAAAAGTTTATTTAATATTTTTTTTGGTTGTTGGGTTTAAGCTGGTCTATATTTGACAGCGCATAGAGAAAGGGACCTAAGGGTAAAAACAGGTTTTGTTCATGGGAGCCATTTTAAAGATTAAATGATTTTTCTATTTTTTTAAATTGTTCATAAGGAAAAAAATAAATTTTTTGTAGTTTCGTAAAATCAAGTTATTTTGTTAATTTAGTAGGGGAAAAAATTAAAATAAATATATTTAACCGTTAGGTCCCTTTCTATTTGCGCTTAGAATCGTCACCTTCACTTTTATAAAACGCGCATATCTCTGGGAGGGAACACTTTTGGGGCATGGGATCGGTCTCAGATATTGTCCACATCAAAAAAAAAAAAAAAAGTGAAAATTGTTTTTTTTTTACCCTTAGGTCTTTTTCCGGTGCTTATACCAGATCGTCAGTAGTAAAAAATAAAACAGAGAACTATAGAAAACTTCTACGAAAACCCAACCAAAACTTTTTTCTTATTTGAAGTATTTTATTTTTCTTAACCAAAAACCAAATAAAATATTGAAAAATTAGTTGGGAGCATATCCCGAATAATGAAGTAAATTATTTAAAAAGGTTTATTTAAATTAAAAAAGCCATCTTTCTCTCTGGTAATACTCATCTTAAAGCTATATTGACGAAATTTGAGCATCGCACATATTTCTGTCAGTTTTACATACAACAATACAAATACAAACACTGCGAAATGTATAACTCTTTTCGTAATACACGGACTTACAAGTTTTAAGCGAAAATATATTTTTATTACACAAGAAATATGCCGCTGAATGTTTGTTGCTGCGTTTAAGTGTTATCGACTTTTCAATGCCAAAAGGACATTTTTATAACATTTATTCAAATGGACATTTCCGATGTATTTAAATTATTAAAATTCTATCTACTTATCAATCACTGTTCGTGATTCGTCGTGATTTCCTCTAACAGATGGACATTAGTCAAGTTAAAAAATATCCTGTTTCAGTAATATATATTACATGGGGTCCTAAATATAAAATATCTTGATATATTGCAAACAGAATAAACCCTCAATTTTTCTAAGTGAGAAGTACAAATTCAAATGTATATAGAATAAAACCAAAATTATAAAAAAGATGTTTTTCTAAAAATAATGGCTTTCAACATAGACTATTAATGGCTACTGCTATATCTTTGAAGTTACTTAAAAACGCATTAAGTCAGAAACTGCAAATTTTGTTTAATTCCAAGCAAAATTAAACTCCAATTAACTACGATTGAAAAAATTATTGTTTGCAAAAGAAACTACTGGAAAAATCAAGCTAAACTAAAACTTAAAGTTTTTTTGACTTTACCAAAAGGCAAATTTCAGTGGCGAAACAATTATTAAAATTGATATTTTTTTAAGTGAATTTTATATCTTAAAAACCGCTAATTTAAGAGATTCCAGTTCAATATTAAGAAGAAATTTATATAAATTTAAGACGATTTAAGACTAAAACAAAGAGGGTTTGTTTTGCCAAAGGAGTTCTGTGTACGAAATATCATTCAAATATATTAACATAAAAACCTCTACATGGTTATACTTACTAACAGACTGACAGATAGACAGATAGGCTGAATAAATTATTATACTGAGAAAAATACTTTTTTTTATCGATCAGTATACTTGAAAGTAAATTTATTTTAACAATATATTTTAGCTGAAAGACATGACACGTTTCACTCAAGTGCTGATGTAATGTTCTATTAGGAAATAACATTATTTGAAATATTTAATCAAAACTACAAACATGCGTATGTATAAATAAAAAAAAAATATTCATTCAATTTTGCTTAACATGAGACCTTTGGAATTAAAACAAGTAAGAGCGCTATATTCGGCCGTGCCGAATCTTATATACCCTTCACAACGTGTAGTCATGCAATAACAGTAGTTTGTGTCACCATTCATCCCATATGAAATACGTACAAACATATATAAAAACATCCCATTGTAAAATTATAAATTCACGTATGTATGTTAAAAAAACAAAAAAAAAAAAAAATTAAAAAAAAAAATTTTTAAAAAATTAAAAAAAAATTATTATATATATAATATATATAAAACAAAAAAAAAATAAAAAAAAATTAAAAAAAAAATAATAAAAATATAAATAATATATTAAATAAAAAATAAAAAAAAATTTAAAAAAATTGAAAAAAAAATTTTTTTTTGGCTCAGCTGGGATTCGATGCCATGTTTTCTCTAACCAGTATACATGTTTGTATGTATGTATGTTGTTGTTGTAATGTTGTTTTTGTGAAAAAAAAAATCGAGGTGGGCGTGAGTTTTTGCTCATATCTCAGTTGTTTATGTACCGATGTTTCTGATTTTCAATACTGATCTACTCCCGAATATTTCTGATATTTGAATACCTTACCCGGGTCCAACCTATGTCGGGGGGCTTCAAAAAGTTGATTTCAACATAAACACGGACAGACGGACAGACTGACAGAGCTTAATCGACTACCCTATTCATAAGCTTTCAGAAAATATATACTTTATGGGGTCGGAAATGAAAATTGTAGAAATTTCACACGGAATGACAAACCTATATATACCCTTTTTCACTGTGTGAAGGGTATAATAAATATAGTAACCGTGGCATATTCATAAGGTAATCGGAGTTCGGAGAAAATTTTTTTGTTTATGTTTTTCATATATGAAGTTCGGTATTTGTACTAAAGCAAATGAGAAAAGACAGCTGAAGCTTTAAATTAGTGTAGGAAAAATAATCAGCAGACGAATTCCTAATTACTTATGTGTTGATAGTAACTATCTCATTCTCATATGTGTTTTATGTCTAAAAATTTTTTAAATAAATTTATTTTATATTCACTAATTTGTAATTTACGTATAACTTAAAACCTTTTCTTCAACTAACAAAAACAAAACTAATTTATTTCTGTTTCTTTTTTTTCTAGGTGAGTCTCAAAATTTGAATATAAATTATAAAATAGCTTGAAGAAAACACCTAGAAGTATACACCCACTTTATTAAATTGTTAACAGTAAGTTATGTGCCATAAGATAATTAAAATATGTTAAGGCTTATATTGTTATTTATAGTTAATTTTTTATTTGTAATTAAGTAAAATAACTGGCAAGACGCTTTTAAAATGTTTTGGAAAAAACTTTTTACCAACTGGGGTTTTTACAGGCGTATAAAAAAGAAGGAAAGAGTAATCAATTCATACTGTATATATGTATATAAATTGATTATTCTAAAATTTACAACAGTGTGAAGACTTACAAAGTAATATTTTTCAAGGATTATAACAGAAAAGTCTTACAGTCCACAGTGGTCCACAAAAAACAATAATAATAATAAATATAAAACTTGTAAACAACTTATGAGAATATACGTGCGTATAGACAAGTATATTTTAAACAAAATATGCCATATTTAATTAAACTCGGTTCACAACTTCTAATATAATTCACAAGGTTTATTAACAAAATCTCAATAATTATTAAAAATATTTTTTTTATTATAGATAAAGAAGAGAACCATTTAATTTCTTATTAATCAAAATATACAAAAAAAAATAATTTTTTTAATACGAAAAAGAAACAATGGGTCGAAGACAAAAAAAGAAATAGCAAAAATTAATAAAAGCAAGTAAGAGTGGTATATTCGGCCGTGCTGTGACAAACTGTGTAGCAACTTTGTGCTGAGATAGTGTGTCTAAGAATGCGACGATTGAAAATATTTGGTCCCCTGCCACCACCCTCTGTTTATATTATGGATAAGTCGATTTGAAGTTACTTATTTATTACCATTTATTTCAAAAGGAACCACTGTGCATTGGCTATTATTAAAAAAAAAAAACGCTCATACTTTCGTAAAATATGAGATTAAACTAGTATGCAAAAATAACTATTTTTGAAAGTGGTACTCATATTTTAATCAGATAATTCTAGAACAACTCTCATACAAAATCTTAATTAACTAGTGCCGTTTATCTGCGCTTGGTACCAAATTTGTTGCAAAATATTTTTTGGCTCAAAAACTCTATGATAAAAAAATAAGTAGAAATAGAAGGGAAAAATGATAACAAAGCTCAAAATAGAAACTTTTTTTATATGCTTTCAATTTAATGTAAAAATTATTTCTGCAGGATATTCAAGTATAAGTTTTGTTGACCTGAGGTGGTACAAAAAATGCCAAAAAAAATGAAACATTTGTTACCAGATCTGTTCGTTAAAGTGAATTATTTCCTATACCCAGTACTCAGTTTATTTTATCCAAAACATAAATATTATTGAAAAAAACATAAATTTTTCCTTTAAAATATACAAAAAAAGACATATTTTTTAATCTTACCTGTAAAACAAGCTTTGCGAAAAACTTATTTCAAAAATGCCATCTAGGCGCTGTTAGAGTTAACGTAGTAATTGAGATTTTTCGACTAATAAAGGTGTATTTTTTTTAAACAGCTTGCATTACTTCACACCTACATTGTAGTCCTTTCTTGGATATTTTTGCTCCCGGAGCACATATTTCCCCCGAATGGACATACGTTTTCTTAGGAAATTACTTCCAATAAATAGTGGTTTAATTCTCATTAAATATGACATTTTATGGAAGCTTATTTTCTACAATAACTTGTTTTAATTTCTTTTTAAATAGTCTTGCCTCATCTTCATTTGATGAATTTTAAATTTTTTGTCCACTCTACTTTAAAATTCGTAACCCAAATCTTTTATTAAATCTGATTTGTCAACTCTGGCTTGCATTAAACTAACCTTCATAAAATTTTCATGAAAATTTATTTGGCTTTTTATTGCAAAATGATTCCAGATACAGGAATATGATAATTGCTTTGCATGAGAAACCATTAAAAAGTTTGTTTTCCATTCTCGGGAACTAACCTTGCTTCTATTGTGATACCCAAAAAGACTGTTTTCAACAATTTTTTTAAACATTGACCTTTGATTTTAGGATTGTAATATTAACCTGTAAAATTAACTCCCTTGATGACAATTTATTTATTTTACCCACTTCGATGTAAGTCTACAAATTACTTCACACAACCGACTCTCAAACAAAACAATCCAAAGAAGGAAACTAAATGCATTTTGTTACATTATTATTTCTAAGTTAGTTTTTGGTAGCAGTTACGTTGTTAATAAATGACACATTTGTTCGCTATTCCGCATACAATATAAAATTTTTTTTTTCGTTATATCAGGTATACAAAAAATTTGGGTATCCCTTAAATACGATATTCACCAAATCGAATGTTCGCTAAATCGAAAAACTACTGTATTTGGTTTTAACTTAGTACGATCTCCTTTTTACAATAGTTTCATAATAATAGTAAGTATATTTTCCAAACATAATAAGGATTAAAGAAAGAGGAGTGATGAATCCAGAAGAATGAAATACTATTTATGACAATTATTTCATACCTAATAAATCGTTGCAGACAACAATAAAATCTATCTCCTAATGAATACAATTTAAAAACTGTGTTGCGGCCAGCATAGAGGTCCAAGCTACGCTAGTATTATTTATGTATACAACCTCTTAATCAAACTATTTTCTTTATGCAGATTACAAAGCGGCACATTATAAGTGTTAAAATATTTAACATAACGTAGCGAAAGGCCTTGAGATATGCCAAAAAAAAAAAAAACTTTAAAATTTTAATTTCTTAAATAAATGTGTAAAAAACACAAATATCTTTAAGCTTTCTTAAAAGAAGAATTTGTATTTGACAGCGACTTGAAAAATATTACAAATAATTCTGTTTATATATAACTTGGACAATCGTAAACCTTGCTTTAAAATAACATCAAAAAAGAAACACCCATTCATTGCTAAAAGTACCCTACTTCCGATTCGATAAGTGAAATTCAAAAGATAAACATACTCCATATAAAAACCCTATAAAAATACTTTTTCTTTTTGCAATACTTCCGAACAGTGAATTTCAATCCCTTCATTCTGCTTTTGTGGCATACAATCAATAATAACTTTAGTTGCCAAAATCTGTTGGTATGACATTACAAAAGAAGTAACACTCCATCCCTAACAACTAACAATAAAAAAAATTTCAATTTCAACTCGTGTTTTATACGAAAGAATATTTATGTTCATATCAGTGGTCATCTTAAATAGTATCAGTGTCAAATACAGTAAAATTGAGTTGTCAAAATTTCCTGAAAGCAAACAATATCAGATAAAACTGAAGGCGGACATAAAAAAAATGTAAAAGTTTTAGCTATAAAAATAGCAAAGCTTTTATTCCCCAAAGATGTCTATCTATCTGTAACAGAAATGTCCGTTTAATAACTAACTTTATAACTAAATGCGAGTATTCAACTTTTTACGTACTTAACAACTACAAATACAAATGTTCCTATACTTAAGTAGTACCACAACCACATAAACACATACTGTGAAATATTTGTCACTACATGACAATCTGACTAACCACATCTACTATAACCCGGCAAACATTTTTTCCAAAAAAAGAAATCTAATTTAATTTTCAAAGAAACGGAGTTAAAGTCCACAGAAAGAGTCCATGAAAAAGTCTATGAAAAAGTTTTAGGGAAAAGTTTTAAAAACAAAAAAAAAAATAAATTACATAATTCCTGTTAAACGAGTCTTTTCTTTTTCTTTTTAGTATATTTTACAAAGTAAACAAGTAAGAGCACTATATTTGGCTGTGCCGAATCTTTTATACCCACCACCAATTTTGTGTACATTTAAAGCACAATATTTATTATTTTGATAATCGCTATGGAATAATCTCTTTATAATAAAATATGTATCACTTTCTTTGTAGAGGATGGTTAAATTTTAAGGGCCCATGTTTAAGGTGAACTTTAATTTTTTTAATTTGTTTCCTGCATTTCATTTGACATTTCTCAATCTCAAACGTACTCAATTTGATCCGTGGAAAGATATGCAAATGAGCAACGCTTTAAAGATATTCAGGTTTTTTATAAAAATGGGCGTGCAAATCAAAATACATTTTGTGCACTTCGTAATTCTTTTGTTTAACATAATCGTTCAAATTCGTCCACAATCGGGAGAATTGTAAAAAATATTTAAATTTCTGCAAGACAGGGCTGTATAAAATGTTAGAAAATCTGTGAATGCCTTCTTAGTTCGTTGAATGGGAACCATTGCTGTTGTTTGCGATAGTGTGGCAAAAGAGCAGTCAACCTCGACTCATTATCGTGCCCAACAATTGAGCATAAACATTGTCATTGAAAATTTGGACCATCAGATTGAGGAATGTCGCCAAGGATGGGGACGAGGGGTGCATTTGGCCGAAATTTTGTTAAATACATAATTGAACCATACAAATATTATCATTATAAAAAGAAATGATAATAATTTTTGAAATAATTTTTGTTGTTATGTTGATTTTACATCGGCCGTTAAAATTTAACCACCCTTAATAACTTCGATATGATAGTAAAATGTTTTCGTAAATTTAGTCTTTTAGTGAAAGTGGGCGTTAAAGTTGGCAAGTCAATAAAGTTTCTGCTAATAAATGCAACTAAGATATTTCAATATAGTCTTTTATTTTCCCAAAAACTTTGTCAATAGAGAAATTACATGAATGTAAGATAAACCGTTATATGGTAGGTAGGCGTTAAAGTAGGCGCGTCACCTAAACTTTTAAGCACAACAATTGCATTGATTAGAAGGATATATGTAGCAAATTTTATCATCATACCTCTAATTTTGGCGATTTTATGAGCTTTTAAATTTCATTAACGGTAGATTACGTGAAAAGTGGGCGTTATAGTAGGCGTGTCGAAGTTGTTTTTGTGAATGAGTACAACTTAGATGTTTCAACATAGTCCTTTATTATTCCAAAATCTATATAAATAGAGAAATTATATGAATTTTGGGTAAAACGTTTAGTGGGAGGTGGGCGTAAAAGTGGGCGTGGCACATTGATTTTCCTTTACAAAAAAGCCTCTCAGCAAAAAGCAAAGTGTGCAAAATTTCAGAGACGTACATCCAATTTTGTTGCTTTTATGACGTTTTTGTTTTTAAATATACCGAAAAATACACTGTGCGGTATAAATTTTCGTACATTTTGATCGATAACTCCTCTCCTAATGCATAGATTTAGATAATTTTCGAGGGAAAATATTGTTTTTACTCAGAAAATATATATTTGAAGTTTCATGAGTCTACGTTAATGCGTTTGGATATGGCTGAAGTGGCAACAGTTAAAATTAATCACTCCGCGCATTTTAACTTGAATTATTAACACTATAGCATCTAAAGAAACAAAGGAAACATTTTTATAGCAATTCTAACTATTTCAGTCAATGTTTCTAGTAATAGCATTAACATATGGTAGCGACTTACTCTAACTGAACAGCATACTTTTCATGGACAATTACATACCGTTACAATTTAAAAAAAAAGAATCTACGAAGAAGTTAATTTATACCAGCTTTTGCTATCAGTTAGTTCAGTTGTGTTTGAATTTCGTTATTCTCCTAAATTTTACTTTTCCACTGTCAAACTAATTTTTTACTAAAGATGTAGCCTTTGGATATTTTCACGCTCAAAAGTTAGAACTACTATAAAAAAAATGTTTTAATATACCCTTCACCTGTGATGGTAAGGATATGAATTGCTTTGTCATTCCGTTTGTTATTTCTACAATATTCACCTTTAACTCCTCAATGGATATATTTTCTGAAATCCGACAATGTCTGTGTGTTGAATAAAATCAACTTTTCAAAGCCCTCATATATAGCAGTGATCTGTATGTAGTATCACACTTTGGCAAATATTCGAGAATAAGTCGCTATTGAATTCCAGCACAATCGGCTTATAACTTTCTTAGATTGACATAACAAGCACTACTGCTTCCATGTTTTTACCATTAAAATCTAATATTTTCCACCCTAGAATAATTTATAGACTTATTTACAACTACATCTATATGATATAGAGCTAATTTGGAAATTTTTTGAAAAGAATTGCTCATTGATCGGTAAAATTGTTTGTAAAAATAGTTTTCAAAAGAGCTTGACCATTAAGCTGAAAGTCCATAACACGCTTTCTCACGTCAGCGATTTCTACGTATTTTATACCGCATACGCTTTCTGCATTTCAAGTTACATATGACGCTTTTGCGCATCAAATTATACAAGTTTGAGATTATTATGTAAATGGAATCGATAACCAAAATGAAAATTTTCGATTGATAAAATTAAAAATAAAATATAATTATAAATCAAATATCATATCTGGCATTTTAACTCGTTGATTTGTTCTCTCGCCGCTCATGACCCTTAAAAAAGTAGAAAGTAAACCTCCTTTTTGCGTTAGAGCGTCCTACTTTTTTGTGCTCCGTAACTAACAACGTATAACTACATATATTAAACTTTTTTGAAAGAGGCGTACGACGCGTGGTGTGGACTTTTAGCTTTAGGATACAGTAAATTATGATGAAGTCAAAATCCAAGAAGGCGACATCCTAAACAAAGTGTCGGATATTTTTTTAATTAATAAATTTTGTCTTTAAAGAACAATTTAATATATATCACAATCTTAAGATTAAAATTGTCCTTTAAAAGTCAAAGAAATATAATTTGTTATAAATTAATTCATATAAAAATGGTGAATGTTATTTTACTTTTACTATTTTATTTAAATTTAATTTGCATATTTTATCTACAAAAGCTTCTATGGTCTTTAGGCAAGAAACTTATTTCTTATAAAAAATAATATGTGAAACTGTTTGGAACGAGTAAGAGCAGTAACATCAACTATCATTAATTTAATACGCACACAGACAACAACTTATAAAAATTGCGTCATTATGCGCTTTATCACTTAGGGTTTGTAAGGACAAAAGATACTTGAGGATTTTCTAAAGAAACTGAAGTTTGTGACGTGTTGCAAACTTAATGACGAACACAATATATTTTTTTGATTATGTCTTTAAAAAAGATTAATTATATGGGTGTATTAAATAGAACACACAGACACACACATACACATACACACATACATGTGCTAGAACTTAAATTAAGTAAATGTATTTGGAATTTTATACATATACTTTTTCAACTCATTCATTTCAATGTCTGCATGTGAATAGTTTCAAAAGTAAATAAATGCAAATGTTGGAGAAAAAGAATCACACAAAAACATTTATGTGAAATATATAAAATATAAAAAGTTTTTGAAATGTTATCATGATAAATGATAGTACGAGTATGAATTTTATTCTTTTTATATCATTTGGTTAAAAATGTATGCAAAATGATGTGTGAGTATGTATGTAATTTAAACTAAAAATTTATTTTTTTTTATTTCTTCATAAAACCCATATCATTGAAAAGAGATAAATAAGCAAATGTTACAACTACGCCTGTATGTGTGTAGTTTTACAGTAGAAATTAAGTTGTATTTGACGTTTGCTGTTTACTTTAACAAGGAATTTTTAGAAAGTTTTAAATGCAATATATTTTTTAATATCTATGTACTAACATATGTATGTATGTGTGTGTATATATGCTAAAAAGTAGTTGTGTTATTCTTTGTGCTTAAAGTTTTACTGTATTTACAGATTACATTTACAATAATTACTTATATATATGTATATGCATATGTACACATTTTATAAGTATTAAATATTTTAAACATTTTGTATTTATTATTATTATTATTTATATGTAAAGATTTAATCCTTTATTAAAAAAATGGATCTAAAAAAATTTTAAACACACCGTGATCGGAACTGATTTTTTACAACAAATACCTTTTACTATAAAGGTACAACATATTTTAAACCGATTGATAAAATACACAATTTCTTTTTTATAAATGAATATTTATTTTGAAATTGGAGATAAAATTAATATTTCTGCCAAAAAAAAATATGATAAATTATTAATGACATTATGTAGATTAACGAAATTTTAAGCAATACGAAGTTGATGTAAAATTCTAATTCTTGACTTGATTTTTACAAAATCTAGTGTACTCAGCCTCTGGTTTTTATAATATTGTATTTACTTAAAAATATAACGCCACATAAAGAAATAATTGGCCAGAATTTATAAGGTGATTGCAACTAAGCACGAACTTAATTCATTACATTTTTGATATTTAGAGACACGAAGAAAAGGCGCTAAATTTGGCTATACCCAATCTTATATTCCCTTCACACAAATTATACCATCATATAATGACCATAATGGCCAAAGCTTATTTAAGAAATCGATAATTTAAAGATTTAATTGACATATTTCCTAAAAAAAGTCGATAATTTGTTTATCATTCGTTGATCCATTAACTCATGATTTCCGTAAATGTTCCCAAAGATTCATATTTTTTATATACGTAACAAACGTTAAAAAAAAGTTGGAAAGGATCTGCAAAATCTGACATTGATTGATAACATAAAAAATTATGAAGTATTCCTGGGGGGCAAAAGTTATTTTAAACATACACATGGACAGACAGATGGACTAAGATAATTTTTAATTTAATTCCTTTGTCTATAAGCATTCAGAACATACATATACTTTATAGAATCTGAAATAAATACTGTAGAAATTATATATTATACTATAAAAGCCCGGCGCGCGTTGCTACGCCCCTTAATGAATAAAAATTCATTCTGAATTTTAATTAAATATCAAGTGCAAAAAGCTAAAAATTATATTTTTTTTTAATGGACGAGGCACTGCCAACTTTTCTAATCACGAAACTGTATAGTCATGACAGCTCAATATGTGTGCAAAGTTTCAGAAAAATCGGTGAAGTTCAAGTAGCTGAAAATGATAACTTTTTTATGGGCGTGGCAGTGCCCACTTTTCTTATCACGAAAGTGTAAAGTCATGATAGCTCAATATGTGTGCAAATTTGCAGAAAAATCGGTCAAGTGCAAGTAGCTAAAAATTATAATTATTTTTTATGGGCGTGGTCCCGCCCACTTTTC
This sequence comes from Phyto melanocephala, assembly GCA_941918925.1. Classification (NCBI taxonomy): domain Eukaryota; kingdom Metazoa; phylum Arthropoda; class Insecta; order Diptera; family Rhinophoridae; genus Phyto; species Phyto melanocephala. The sequence goes on along the minus strand of OW799233.1, from coordinate 90,377,400 downwards.
TAATCACCAAATTATGTAGTCATGATAGCTCAATATGTGTGCAAATTTGCAGAAAAATCGGTCAAGTGCAAGTAGCTAAAAATTATAATTATTTTTTATAGGCGTGGTCCCGCCCACTTTTTTTACTCACATTAATAAGAGAAGGCCTCACATAAATTTAAAAAGCTTTTCCTGTGATGGGGAAATCAGGATATATGATATTAAAAATTCACTTTGTATGAGAGCTACCACGCCCACTTATCCTATCCCGCCCTTTTTCGGCATGGCTACTCACATTTATAAGAGAAGGCCTCGCATAAATTTAAAAAGCTCTCCCTGTCATAGTTTTCAAGATATATGGTATTAAAAATTCACTTTGTATCGCAGCTACCACGCCCACTTATGTGATCCTGCCCATTTTCGGTACGGCTACAAATAGTAACAACAAATGATGTCGCACGAATTTTCGAAGCTCTCCCTTTCATAGTAATCAAGATATATGATGTTGAAAATTCACTTTGTATGGGATGTGCTACGCCCACTTTATTAAGGAATATAAAAAAAAGTCATAAACCTACACAGAAAAAAATAAATATGAATTCTAATTACCAAATTGATATTATAAATTAGATTTTTATTTGATTTTGCTCCACTCATCGAAATAATGCTATTAATTAAATGAAAATTAATAGTTTAATTGAAAAAATTTTTGGTAAAATATCAATTAAAAATGTATTAAAAAATGTATTGAAAATTCTGTAATTTTTAAATATTATTTTAATTAATCCAATCATGTCTATAATCGAAATTTTTGTATTAATTTATATAAAATATTTACTGTAACAATTAAAACTCTTCCAAATAAAAGATGAAAGATGTATACATTTTATTTATTTGTTCTTAGAATTAATACATACATTTACTTATATTTACATACATATATTTTGTATAAGAATTTTTTAATTACATTAGTGGTAAAGAAACTAGCAATAATAAAAATATTACTTAAATCTGTTTGTAAGTACATATGGAGGTATTGTTGGCGTTATCCAATAACGAAACTTCACTATAAATTGGTGTTAACGGCCTAGAAAGAAAGTAAAAAAGGGGTTTATTGAAGAAAGAGAAAATTTTTTTAACTGCTTACCAATTTGTAAAAGATGTCTTTTTCAGAAAATAAACTAAATATAAAGACATGTATGGGATACATTTAGTCATTGTATTTGATTATCATTGACTTGCGACAGACTACAGAAAAATTTTATAAAATGTTATTTCATACGGTTTTAATGGCCAACGTACGTCATTGTCGTTATTATACCCTCAAATGATTTATGCAAACTTTCCTTTGTAGTCTCCAATATGTTGCACGGATCACCATTCTCTAGGAACCAAAATTTTATTAAATAAAAAATGCGCTTCATCGAACAAATATCGTTCCTGCTTTATAGTCTTAAAAATATATTAATTAATTAATTTTATTATTTTACACTATTCTTTACTGTAAAAAATATTTTATTGTTTTATTTTTCTGACATTTTTAACGTAGGTGCCTATGCAATTTTTTTTTTTTTAATTACACAATTTAATTTGTTTTTCAATCAAACTCAAAACTTATTAATAAATTTTATTAAATGAGTTAAAAATATTATAAAAACTTTTCAATAAATCAGTTATAAATTTGATTGAACCTTTTTGAATAAAAATTTTTTCTGTGTATTCTCAGACCTATAGAATGTGTATGCAAAATTTCATTGAAATCGGTTCAGCCGTTTCGGAGGAGTTTGGTGACAAACACTGTGACACGTGAATTTTATATATCAGGTGTCCCAACTAGAACGCAATTTTTAAATTTTAAATAAAACACAGATATTTAAAAAAAATCGTGAAACTTTATTATATCGTAAAGTAGACAGAATGAGGTTATGTATGGAACAATATATCGTGCAGATGGCCGCCGCGGCTTTGCTGGCACACACGCGATCTTTTAATGAAATTTTCAATGACTTTTTTGCATAAATGCTGCGGTATTTCATTAATGCAGCGTCCAATTTCCTCCAAAACGCGAAATAACACGACCGGAAAATGACTGATGCAGTAATTGAGTTGTTTCTCTGGCTGTATGACATGTGGCGCCATCTTGTTGAAACCACATGCCCTCCACATTAATTTCTTTAATTCTAGGCAAGAAAAAACTGGTTATCATTTCACGATACCGAACACCATTGACTGTTTGCACTTGACCTGCCTCATTTTCATAAAAAAAAGGTCCAATGATTCCTCTAGCCCAAAAACCATGCCACACAGTGACACGTTGAGGATGCATTTGCTTCTCGTGAATAACTCGAGGATTTTCCTCACCCTAAATGCGACAATTCTGCCTATTGACGAAGGCATCAAGATGGAAATGGGATGATCACAATTTGCGAACTGTAGCCGCAACACTTTCACCATTTTGGTAAAATAATTTCACAATGAGAATGCGTTCCTCATTCGTGTATCGCTCCATTTTTACCAACCTCGTACCTTCTACTAGCAAACAATAACAATTTTTAAAATGTCAAACAATGACACTTCGAATGGCGCCAAATTTCAAAATTGCGTTCTAGTTGGGACACCCGATATATAGAAGAAGATAGATATACACTTTTACACTCTAAAATGAAGGGTATAAAAATATATGTAAGTTTCAATTTCGAAATTAATATTATTAATTAAATAATTGTTTGATGTTGCTTTAAGCGTCAAAATGGTACTAAAAATTAAACGAAAATCAATATTTTTAATTGAATAAATATTAATAAAAAAAAATAGCAATTAAAATTAAAGTTAACTTAATTTTTAAAATATTGTTAAACATATATTTAATTAAATAATTCGCTGTTGTATTTACAGTTTTTATTTTATTTGAAAGTTTAACAAAATAAAACACATAAATTTCTAAAGCAACTTCACTACGTCACATTCCCTCTAGGACCGAGATACAAACAAATTTGCCTAAAGAATATATGGAGCGTAGTAAAGCAATTTAAATCACAACTTATCTTTAAAAGTTAGAGTCCTATGTAGTATATCGGTCTTTAGTAATTATTAATATTGAACAATGCTAAAGTTTTTTATTAAATTCAAAACGCAAAAATATATACATGTTTACACATTTATGTACGTATTAAAGTTTATATTTATTTATATTTTGATTATTTAACAGCCGGATTGATAACAAAGTAATTAAATTTTTTTAAATTAATTCTAAAAGAATCAATTTTTTGTTTAACCTTTTATAACTCTTCGGTCCTGAAAGTTTTTATTTTTTAAATATTTATTATCAACTAAAATATTTAATAGATTAATTACAATATAATAAAAATTAAAAACCAATCAAATAATCATTTATTAAATAATTTCAATAATTGTCATAATAATTTTCCTGCGCAAAAAATTGCTTTTATTCAGAAATGTTTGCATTCCGAAGTATAACATTGTTTAAAACTTTGAAAATTCTCAAACTCAATATCAGATTAACCATTGCAACAACAATTCACATAAGTTAGGACAATTTTTCAATACACATTTCAACAATTGAAAAAAGTTCGATCAATTGAAAGCGCATTCAGTTCAAATGGCACTAAAATATTTCAGTGAGAAAAGCGGGGGAGACTACCATCATAACTTAACCTATATCTTAGATTTCATGTTTATGCTTTTTCTTTATTATTTCCGATCCCATATTTGAGTTTGAATTTTTACATGGTTATTTGTAATAAAAGCCTTTCATTTGATATCCACACTGATGGGCTTAAAAAATGCTCCGTCATTTTACTTTAGACGCCATCTTGGATTTTTTTTTGATTTTTTAAAAGCCTAATGTATTAAATTAGTCAAGCTTATTTAATTAACATCAATATTGTGGGGGAGCAATATGATATATATAGATATAGATATGACCCATATATTATATTATTAATTGCCAATTTGTAATAACAGGCACCATGGTTTTTATTTAATTTTTAATGTGATATATTGTGCTAGTCAAGTCCTTTAATTTGTAAATTTTATGAAAAACACTGAAACACTTGTACTTATGTGAGTTTTAAACCGATTTGTAAGTTTTTCTCCGAGATAATTTTTGGTACCACGGCCTATAATTTGGAGTCCTTAAACGTGTCCCATAATTATTAAGGAGCTTAGCAGAAAATATATTTACCACATAATTTTTGCCTATAACTTTGGCGATAAGTGACCGATTTATCTAAAATTTTTCACGAATTTCTCAAGTGACATACCAAATCTGTAAGTAGTCATCAGTCTATAAATGTATATCAGTCTATAAATTTTCCTTTTTTGTGGTAAATTAAAAACTAAATAAATAAAGCGAAAAAGAGAGGCAGTCGTGTTAATTTGCGATTGTACTGGTTTTCAGCACTGATCTGCTCCAGAATATTTTTAAAAATTTAATATCCCACAGGGGTCCTGTCAGCGGTCTTCAAAAAATTTATCGACTCCCCTACTCATAAGCTTTCTGATAATATATACTTTATGGGGTCGTAAAGAAATATTACACTCTCTGTAAAGGTTCCAAAAATATTTAAGCATTTGTTAAGAGATTTTTTACAGTGAATGCAGTTTTAAACTGTTGCTTTATAAAACTTAAAATTAGGCACTGCTGACTATAAAACAAAATTTAGGTAAACATACTCAAAGAGCCAATTATGATTGCTGTTAAAATAGATAGTGGTTGCCAGTTATCAATATTATGTTTACATAATGTTTCATTCAATAGTCATATTATGACCATAACTAAAACAAACAATTAAATACATTTGTTGAACTTATAAAAAATTTTTTTATATTTTTCTTCAAGTTATCACAATATTTGTGTATTTTTTTTGACATGTCAAACCTTTTAAAAAAATAAAATTGAATTTTTTATTTTATTGTTGAAATGTTTTTTTAAGACTTTATTATTTTTATTCTGGCTCAAGCTCATTTTAGTACTAAATTTCTCATATAAAAATTTCTTCATATAAAAATGAGAAATTTAGTATTAAAACTAACTTGAGCCAGAATAAAAATAATAAAGTCTTTAAAATAAAATTTATTTGATAAGAAGAATAACAATTAAAAACAATTAAGTAACTACTGAAAAAACTATAGCTCGATTGCTTTGTTACCATATTGGAGTTTTTAATTTAGTAGTTATAGGTAGTTTTAAATAATTTTGAGTACCAAAACCATACTATGTTCAAAGGGCAACCATATTGAAGTTTTCATGAAAAGCAAAAATTAACTGTTTAATTCAATAAAACTGTTAACTGTCATTAAATAAAATAAAGATCAAACTATTTCTTGAACTCAAATATTGTTATGAGAAATATAAAATTAGCGCTGCGATGATGACGTAACCAATCAATGATTGAATTTTTATATTTTTAATTTTACTAACTGATTGGGTTTAAATCTTTACTTGTATAAAATTTTTTTTTTAATTGCTCAAAAAGTATTTGTGTTTGGCTCTTCAATATACCAAAAAATTAAATTTCATTTAATTATCACAGTATTTTTTAGTTCTCAAAAAAAAAATCATAAATTTAATCCATTAATATAAAATCACATGTCTCCAATTTTTTTTTTTCATTTTTACGTTTTGCCATGTCCTACAAATGTGTTAGCGTAACAGGGGTTTGAAGTGCACAGAGTAGTTTATGTATGATTTAATGCACATATGCTACAATGAATATATTTTAGTTTAAGTGGTATTATATGACTATTTGAGTGGTTAAAATAATGTTTTTGTTTTCCTTTGTGTGTGTGTGTGTGTGTGTATAAAACAGTTTGTATGTTGATACATTATTTATATGGCTAAGTGTATAAGAGAACTAGAAAAAATAATATTTAACAGAGCGCTTATGTTTAAGTATAGTTTTAAACCCTGTAGAAAATTTACAAAAAAAACTTCAAACTGCAATTTCTTTAAAATTAACTTTATAAAATTTTACCGCACACAGTTTTTTGTTTGTAATTATGATATTTTATTTAAACATTAATATTTAATGATGTCACAATCATAAATTAAAGATGAATGTGTCGCAGTATTTATGATTTTATGTTTTTATTAAGGGTTAAATAGTTTTTGCTATGGCAATACTAACAACCGCACCACATATGCCAGGCACGTAATAAACAAATAATTTTTGTTAGTTTCCTACTTGCTTTAAAAGGAACAAAAAAAAATGTGAATTTATACGTAGAAAAAAGTCTTTAAAATCGCGACACGTTTCTGTAAAACTAAAAGAAAAAAATATAGAAAAATATTATAAATAGTAGATATTATTTAACCACGCTATGATATATATTTTAAGCTTTGTTGGCAAAGTGGTATAAATGATACCATTTTCTTTCTCAAACACATATATACATACTGTTAAGTACATATAAACGTACACATATATATGCACATGTATTTGTTAAAACCAGATGAGTTTTATTGCGAATTTGAGGCTCTATTCTCTGCTGGTGGAAAGAATAAAAAAACGCAAGCTATTAAGAAATTGATTCTATATATTGAAAAATATATAGTATTTCTTAAAAATTTAGCCTATAAAGCCAGCACGTTTTTAATTTACATAAAACATTCATATTATGTAAGTAATTTTAAATTTATTTGGATATTTTTTTCAAAATTTTTTATATTGAGTATTTTTACTGTTCTTTGTTCTGTTTTGTAATGTGTTTTCATGTAATCGACAAATATTTTTAATTAAATATTATATACTTTAAAATTATATGCAAAAGGTTTACATAATATTAAACATTTCTATTGAATTTTAATGCAATTTTTCAATTAAAGGGATTTAAAAAAATATTTTGTATAACAATTAGGCTAATTAGTTGTATAATTAAAATAAAAGTTTTTTTTAACATGCCAAAACAATTTTATAAGTATTATAATATTCTTTTTAAATAAAGTTTTAGCTCATACTTTTCTTTCATAAATGTTTTATGAAATTAAATTTTATATAGAAGCTTTATATATTTATATTTAGGAGGTATGGTGACTAATTTTGTTGAATTCTTTCTCTGAAAGTTTTATATTTAAACATTTTTGTTTGAAGAAACTTTTGGGGAAAATTCTGCTTAAGGTACAATATTCCTCTTAACAAAAGTAAATATAATTGTTTGTTTTTAAGTCTTTCATTTATAAAAAGTATTCACAAAACTTAAGTACGAAAAATTGTTTTAAATATATTCTTGAATATATTTTAAACTAGATTTAATTTTTGATGAAAAAGTTGTCGATAAATTTCCAATTTTAAACACAATTGTCTCAAAATTTCATTCATTAAAATTCGACTAAGTGTACTTAAAATTAGGTAGCAATTTAGAATGCTACTAGAGCTATACATATCGTACTTTCTCAATCTACAATTCGAGCCAAGAAAATTGCTTTACTAAAGTTACATCACTTAACGTTAACGGTGCTGACCAGAAATTTCACGTTAATGTTTGCACTGACGACTGTTTCATAATTTAAACTTTTACTTAATTTTAAATGAATATCGAGGGAGTAACAAACAACAGATTTGACAGATATATTCTAGCAAATAACACTACATATATAATAAATAAATCTCTAAATTAAGCAAAATCTAAAAAATATATATGACATTCGTAATTCTATTTTCTATTTTTGTAGGAGTAACATCGGTATGATGTACCTTTGAGCATACTGTATGAAATTGCATAAAGCAAACCTTTTGTAGGTACTCAGGGCACTATTTAAGAAGTAATAAACCTTTAAAATTTGTACTTATATAAAAGGTATACTTACTAAAGAACTTATCTCTTCAATTAATTTGTAAATTTGTATAAATCTGTATGTGTATATACACATTTATACACGTATTTATATATATGTATGTTGGGGGAATATTGAATCAGACTACTATTTTTAGGGTCTCTATTCGACCTCTATCATTCAGCAATAATTTCATGGCTAACAATCGGTATCATTTTCTTCACTTATTTCCATGTCATTAATGGTATCATCTATGAAATAGAAAATTATTCTGTATTGCCGACTGGTGATTATCATTAATCCCAATCGCACAGTTCTTTGGAAGCACCAGCATCTCTCTTAGGCTGAGGTTCACCAAAGTATTATAACACTTAATGTGTGTTAACTAGTGATTTTTAGACTGCTGCCATCTGATGCTCACCAACCTCTTAAGACCAAATTACAAGACCCTCCTATGCTCCATCATTATACATACTAATGTTACTATTCATGCACTCATTGTACGTGGATCCATTAGCTATGAGCGTACGATGCAGTCTCTCAAGCACCTTCAAAAAAACATTATTTAAATCTGAGTCTCCCTGATTTTTTTTAAGATTTAAGTTCACGATTCTCCTATTTACTATTCAATACCCCGCTCTAGCAATAACACCAATTCGTAAACACTCTATCAAGGTATAATGCTTTAAGTCGGAATTTTAATCCAATGTTATGATAATAGTGTCATAAATCGAATAGAAATACCGAAGTATAATTTTTAAAAGTCTTCATTACAGACACGTGCCGTTTATTTAATTATGCACATACTGTCCCCACTGAATGTTTCATTCGAAAAATAACTAATTAAAGATCAGTAGAGTCTTTGTATTTTCTCCTTCAAAAACAGTATTCTTTTTTATACCCTTCACCTGTGATGCACAAGGGTATATAAGGCTTTGTCATTCGGCTTATATATATTTTGTAAAAGCTTATGAATTAAGGAGTCGATTAAGCCATGTCTGTCTGTCCGTCTGTCGGTGTGTTGGTTGAATTTAACTTTCAGATGCAAACACATGCTCTTTAGACCTGTGTATGGTATCAATATTTTGGAAATATCCAGGAATAAATTGCTATTAAAATTCAGCACAATCGCTTTATAACTGAGATATGAGCATATAAATACGACTGCCTCTGTTTATTCCAATATTTTTAACACCCACCAAACTTAAAACTTTTAAGCCATAGGATAATTTATAGGTACCCTTGCTTCTATCTGTAGATATAATATGCCTCTTAAGATATTTGTAAAAAATTTTGGATAAAGCGTGCTCTGATCAGTAAAGTTATAAGCAAAAATTTTTTTGAAAAAATATATATTCTAAAAATTTACAAACGAAAATCAATTTTTTTCAGCTTTTAGACAACCGAAAGAGTCACTATTGGTATCATCTGAAAGAACTTGACTAGCGCAATATTAGCACTATAAAAAAACTAAAATTTATGTTGGCCGCCACTACAAAATGGCGGACAATAAATTTATATGTGGTATTTTAAAGTGTAACTTCTTGAAACCCCTCAATATTGACATTAAATAAAAGGCCTTGACCAGTAGAATACAGTAAATTATTAAAGAATGTCAAATACAAGTTGGGGTCTGAAACAAAATGGCGGATTAAATTTGTTTACCCCATCAATATGGGTATCAAATCAAAGGGCTTGACTAGTAGAATACAAATAACTACGTAAAAATTCCAAATCAAGAATGGCGTCGGAAATAATAAAGAAAAATGGCATATAAAATGAAATATAGGTTGAGCTTCGATATGGGATTATAGCTATGTACATGATGGTGAAGGGTATTATTAGATTCGGCACGGCCAAATATAACAAACTTACTTGTTTTTCTAAATGTTGTTTTCTTTAATTAATTTTTTATACTTAATATATTTCTAAATACAACATATAACATTTTAATATGCGGGACATAAACTTAGAAATTCCTAAAAAAAAAATGCGAGCAAATTTCTTCACACCCTTTGTTCACATAGAGACATACGTTTTAATACCATCTTACTACAAGACAAAGGCAGTTTATAAAGAATGTCTTATTAAGCACGATTATCACGCACTACGTTTGACAATTGTCATAAAGTTAAAAATCAAATAAATCCAAAAGAATGTATGTATTTTCATTTTTCTTTTTGTTATCTAGTTCAACTATAAAAAGGATATATAGTTTTTCTTTTATTATTATTTATACTTATGGCCGGAGAAAATTGTGTCCATATTGCGTATTTTAAGGCTAAATTTGAAAAAATATGAAAAAAATAATAAAGAAAATGGATTGCTAACCCGACTTATCCATGAAATATCTTTAAAAGTCACGTTTTTTTGTGTATGTGTGTGTAGTTTGTGTATAGTTGTGTAAATGATAATAGACCAGAAAATAAGAGGGCGAAAAAATGTAAAAAATTAATAACCATAACTGAACAGCACAACCAATTTATACCACACCCTTGTTAGGAAACAGATAATTTGTAAAAATGTAGTTGAGTTTATGAAGTTAAAATATAAAAATTGTTTAAGTTGCTGCAGTGAGCGAAGAAAATTTTAATTAATTTTATTATCTCATATAAACTTGGTATATATTTGAAAACAATTCAATGAAATCAATGCTTAACTTAATATGAACTTGTATAATCGAAAACACTTAAAGTGGTGTGACTTTAATGTATTTACACTAACATTGGAAACTCTTAAAAACTTATCCCACAGATAATTTAAGATATACAATTTCTAATTTGTTATCGCTTCCTAGACACACTTTGTTTGAAAATGGAACGACATTGATCCGATAGCTATTTATATAGTTTTTCCTCTTCAGAAAATATGATATAAAACCGAACTGACGCATAAGAACTAAAAAAAGTTTATAAATGAAACTTCTTAGAGAATTCAATTTTAAAAATAATTATTCCCCTTTGAGAATTTCTAAGGTAAAGGCAGTGTATGCATACATAAAATAAATATAAAATAAATAATGAGAATTATAAAAATACTTTTTGAAATATGCGCTCCCTTCTGCTTAACAATTTATAAATGACCGAAATTGTTCCCTATCAATATGTCTGTGTTTGTGTTTACTAATATGTGCATGAATGTATGTGTAACTACATACATATGCATAAAAGAGTGTTGAATGGCATTCCAATTATTCACTTGAACACACATACTCTATATTTTCTTAAGGATATAAGTATGTATTTACTAATAATAATCCTTAGTCATACAATAGAATGTAAAAAGCTAAAAAAAATAAGAAAGCGAGCAAAATGTGCATTTTAATTAAATTCAAGTTGTGTTCTTAGAAGATAAGAATTTTTATGTTTAGTCTTATTTAATTAAATTTCTAAATAATTCTTCTTTTAAACAGCTACAGATATTTCAATTATTTTAAAGATATACATTTAATGTGTGTATTAGAGATAAAAATAATAAATTAAAAATATTTATTTGTTTTAAATTAAAACAACAAAGACCAAAACTCTAAGACTTCTAGCGCTATCATAACCCAAAACTTGAAATCAAACTAAGTTGTAATCAAAATTTGAATATAAGTAATTGTTTATGCTTAATAACGAATGCTCAATTATAAGGCTTTCTTTTATAATTTAACCAAATCTACGCAAAAACTTAGTCCGAAATTGTTATCTCTTAAACGTAATACATACAGATAATATGTACTTTCTCTGTTGTCATGATAGGTACAAATTTGTCGGTCTAATCCGCAGATAACCTTATTATTTTTTTTCCATTTGTTCTATTGTGTTAGAATTAAGTTATAATAAGAGTCCTTTGTTTTCATTTATATTTTTTTTACACTGTAGAAGAAACTTTTTTTACTCTTTTTCGTTCATTTTTCTTTTTCTTTCAAAAGCTTTGTCTTGCAAATTAATTTACTTAACAATTACTTACTGTCTTACACATATACATATACCCTCTTCTATACTACCCTGCAGATAACGTGAGTAGTCCATACACGCATGTTAAGTGTAATCCATAATAGACTAGGACTAGTACAAATGTAACCCAAATGTATGGAGAAAACATGGTCGATTTAACATTACGATGTCCTAGGGCTGGACCATATAACCCATCGGAGTAGTCTCAAAACTACTCCTTGTCACTACTCGATGGAGCACCTACACGACCATTATACACGTTTTAACAACAATATATGTAATCGTTAAAACACGAACACTTGTCGTTTAACTGCAACCTCTTGTTTGTAAATGATATGGTCCATGACTGCATAACATAGGACCATGTTGTAAGTGGTCCATTTAGCTAAAATGGACCACGTAGCCCAATATTGTCTGTAGGGTAGTTGCACTAATCTTACATACTGTTAAATTTCCATTACGTACAATACTCCACAATTCTTCATATGTGTAAATGTGTTTGTGTATTAACGTCGCCCTGCAGTTGTAAATTGTAACATGTGTAAAAGGGGAAACCATTCGCAAGTGCTTTTTGCTTATCTAGCTTAAATAAGAATGATTTTTGCTTTTTATTAAATTAGTAATCAATTGTGTTTTTATTGTTTCTAGGAAGTAAATGAATTTTATGAATTTTTGGCAATATTTAACTGTACTCTTTTTTGATTATTTTAAAAATCCAATGTACTTATATCAAGAGGTGCTTCGAAGGGCTTCACATAAGTGACTAGTATAATCTATAGTTTTAAATAATTCGTTAGAAATGTGGGAAACTATTCTACCCACTTTTACATGCAACTGTGTTTGCGCACAAAAATACTTTCATATAAAGAATATAAAATAAAATCTTTAAACTAAAAAAAAATATAAAAAAATTATAAAAAAAATTCAACTAAAATAAATACCCTTTAAGGTATTAGATATAAAAAAATATATTTTTCTAACTTTTTGTAATATAATAAGATGTTTAAAATTTAAAGCCAAGATTTTAGTACTCCAGTGGGAGAATGAAAAAGGCCTTTAAGAATTTCTGGCTTGGGGTTGTCTTAAGCTGAGTTAATTCTATATGTATAACTTTAAATTTTTTCAAATTCTGTTGAGGGCAATAACAATTCTGGGATACACTGAACCACCCAGAATTGTCTAGTTACTCCAATGATTCAAATCACAAATGTTATGGCATTTAATATTCAAAAATAACTCCTTCCTGGCGGTGCAAATTTTTACCGCTTTTTCAAGTCTTATTTATTCAACAGTTTGTCAAAAGTTGACTTGTAAATGATTCATTATTTACGATTGATCAGCATAGACCAGAATATTAATGTAACCTCACAAAAGGGACTCCAAAGATGTCAAAACACACGAACGCGGTGCCCAATTTACAAGTCTATTTCTTGCTATAATTCAGTTTGTAAATGTTTGGCTCAACAAAGAATAAGTTTCATGCGCTGTATAGCTTGTTGCGCCGTTTTGTGGAAATCATTTCTCCTTTCAGTCGTCAGATCAAAAAATTTTAGTACTCTGTTACACTCGTATTTTTAACGTGCACAGTACGAATTCGATTTGGCTGAACATTATCTAAAAATATAAATTTGATTATAAATGCTTCATTGTGTTGCGTATTACCTGCTCAGATGACCAACAATTCGCATCGTTAACGCTTTGTTCTATAGGTCTCGCGAACAGAGGATGATTTTTAAAAGCAAATTTCCACGATTTGTAAACGTTGTACCAGAATTAGTCGATTTGCTAAATTATAAAAAAAGTCATGACTTCTAAGTCAATGAGGCGAGAGAAGGCGTTCTTCGTGCCTCCCTTAACACAAAGTGATTTGTCAAAAATAATGTGCTTCAAAATGCATGCAGATACATGCAAAATATCTTAAACAATTAATGTAAACAAACATTGGGGAAACATACTTCCTCTACTCGAAAAATGTAAATGTGAAATTTTTTCGTTGTTTTTATGTGACCTACTACTCTTGCATTACAAGTAATAACTGTCTTTCTGAATGATCGATTTAGTACATTTTCAACACCAAACATTTCGGTTGTACTGGAAATATTCTAACAAAATTTTATCCCCTAGCTTTCAACAGGCAGAAAGATCTTGATCATTTCAAAGTGATATCGGTACTCATATGTGTTACGGAATGACAAAATTTATATAATCCAACACATTTTTTTTTGGTGGCGGGTATCTAAATAACTTATGAACCTATATAATAATTTATAGATAAACATACATAAATATTAAAATAAGTATATGCAAAACATAACCCAGCACACATATAATTTGTATGTTTATGCACTTTAAAGCGTTTTGAAAGAAAAAAGTGCGATGTATTTACGTTTTCAAATGACCAATATTTTTTATGGACAAATAAAAATTATTCCGTATCTAACGTTGGAGGAAGGTATTTTGCTCTAAAGTATCCCATTCCATTGTTCAGCCCGGATATCAGAAAACTAATAATTGTGCAAAATTAATAAACTTCTGCTAAGAAACTGTTACAATATTTAAGTTGACATATTTTTAATGAATTTGTTGTTGATTGTTAGGTTCGTCCTTTTAAATGTTTTTCAAAAGGGAATCGCTCTTAGAGGAAAAAATACTTTCTTTTAAATAAATGCAATTTATCCACAAACTTTGTGAGGTACATTTTATTTTTTTAAATCACTTTAAATAATTTTTGCCAACACATACATTTTTTGATTCTTATTTAGTGCATTTAGGTTAAAGATTATTTTTTTTTTAAGTTTGGAACCAACATTCTTATATATTTTTGGTTTTTGTTTTCCATTTAATAGTTCTTGATTATATACAATTAAATTTGGTCTCTATTGAAAATCAAATAATGTTTATCATCCTGAGGCTTTTAATTACTGTTGCTACGGCTTATAAGTGTACTCGTATCATATCAAGAAGTTGTTCCACTTTTGTTGTAAATATTAAACTGCCATCCATAGTCCAATAAAGATTTTCGTTTAAAGGTCTCAAAAGTCCTATATAACGTATGCTGCTACATGTGTACATATTAAAACCGTAATGATACAACAATCTCGTCCTCACACTAATACAGGTCGTATAAAAAATAATGATCAAAATACATACGAGTAAATACATATTAAAATAAATATGAAAAAGATTAACATAATATTACAATGCTCAGTTCCATGACATTTCTTTATATTCTCTAACTATCTTAACTTTGTCACTAATAGGTACGAACAAAACTTACATCTAGAAAATAAGAAGAAAAAAATTTATAATATGGCATTAAGCCACAGCAATAATATCTTATTAGTTGACCAAAAGAAAAAAGGAATAGACCAAATTATAGGCAAAAATGTCACTTAATGCTCCTTGTTCTTGTCTTATAGCCATCTTCTTCTTTTCCTTTCGATTTGATATTTATTTGTTGTTTTTGTTTTCTTTTTGTGTGTACTAAGATTGTTAGTTTGCGTGTCTTATAGATGATGAGGTTACTTAATACCTTTGCGTGCTTTTTGCGTAAAAAAATCCAATTGCTTTTTTTTTCTCTCAACATTACTTTTCTTTCTACGCAACGAAACACTTAATCGCATTCTTTGCTAAATTCCTAGGTTGACTCTAATCCTTCTAAAAGACAATTTAAGGAAATAAAATATGAAAAAAGGAAAACAAAAAAGAACTGAAATGTTTTTAATGGCATGTTCTGAATCACCCAAAATCAACTTGTGGAAAAAATAGATATGGGTGGGAAAAAAATGAACGCAGAAAAATGCCATGGAAATGAAATATAATTTCAGTCGAAAAAAAAGTAAGTGAAATGTCAATGTAAAAAAAAAAATAATATTAAGCTTAAGGTCTTAAATAAAGGCATTAGTGTGTATGTATGTGGGTAAAAGTTTATCCTATTGTGTGGGTTTTATTGCTTGAACGCCTCTATTTTGAATACCAAAGTGTTCACTCAATATCATCATATACTAAGACATAGATACTTACACACTTCCTCTCATGCTAGTGCGTACGTATGTATATGTTTGATACGAAACAATAGTGAAACAAATTTTAAATAAATGTAAATTTAAATAAAGTTATAGGTTCTCTATGTGTATGAAACAAACAAAAAAAAATAAAAAAAAACAAAAATCGAAATCCCTTTAGGTATTTCTAATAAAACGCACGCACTCAAAAATATTTTCCAAACACTCCACACGTTCACATAATCATGAAAGCTCAAACCAACAAACAATTTTTATTCATTGATAATTCTTTTAAAAACTTGAAATTAAACTTGAAGAATTAATAACACATGACATTTATGTGTGTTAATATAAAACACATTCACACGTCCATTTTAAAAGTATAAATAATTGGAAAATATTCTCTATTTCTTCTCCAGCAAATCCTTTACATTACTTTATTTGTGTGTTTCAAATATAATGGATTTAAAAGCATTTTGTTTTTGTTTACATTATGTTCTTGACATAAAGGAAATTGTTAAACGTCCTTTTTTAATATTCGGGGGTTCCGTTATCAAAAAAAAAACTGTTTTTGTTCATGGCTATTGGACTTGAAATAGGCTTTTTTACCATGCCATCATATTGAGTGTTACAAAGCAAGCACTTAAAGTTTTATAGATACTGGGCTTCGTTAGAAATTTCTAATACAATTCCTTTAATTCGATAAGAGCTTTTTCCAGTTACACAGAGCGAAAATTAAAAACGATTAAGAGAACATTTTATGAAGTTCCTATGCCATAAGCTTCTTTAAATTTAAAGAATAGCTTTTAGTATCAAAACCTGGCTGATCACAGTCACTATGATTTTATTAAAGCGTCTAATAATGTAGTAATGAGAAATTAATTAATTGAAATTAATTTTAATATAGTTTAAATGAAATTCCATGAAATTTATGATTTTTAAGGATATCTCTTAAAAAAACTGCAACATCTTGTTGAGCATTAGTTACACTTGTGATCACTTTTGGAAAAATTGTTTTATTTTTTCATATTAATTAAATTGCCAAGCATCTTTGGTGTGTCCGCACAAAACATAGTCTTCACGTATCTAGAAAAAAATAATCCTGAAGAGTTACGTTATGGTTTGAGATTAAAAAAAACAAGTTTATTTCGTTAAATTATATTTATGATTACGAAAATTAGGTTTCAATAATTTCTTGGATTCGTAAGATTTATGGGACGTAGCATTGTTCTGATTTTTCCTGCACTATCGATTCTGAAAAACAGCAATTGAATGATCGCGAATAACGTTGCAAATGACAAAATAATAATTTTTCAGGAGAGCAAAAAAACGTATTTAAAAAGTTTGATTATCTCTTTTTTTAAATACTTTTCCTTTTGTACACTTATCAATTACTTTCGCCAATTCCGTTTGTAGCATTTTTCTTATAACGTACAATGTTCTTCCACTGACTGACACACTGTAATTGCGTTTTGAGTGTGATAAAATGCATAATTTTGATGTTTTGGTGTTTGAACAAATGTAAGAGAGTAATTTTAACGGTAATCTGCAAAAAAACAGGTTTTGCAAAATTTGTCTTTTACAACGTTATTCGCGCCTTGCCTCAATTCTTTAATTATACAATAATTTCGTTATTTCGTAAGACATGTGGATCAATGATGCCGTTGGCTGATAATTCACATCAAGCAGTTGTTTGTTTACGATGCAATTGTGTCTCCTTTAATCTCAAATTTGCGCATTCACTTACTTAAAAATATCTGTTTTAATTTTAATTTTTTCTTACAACAAATTGACTTAGCAATTTCACTAAATTAAAAAAAAAAATAAATCATCATGAATTTATTAGGAGAAAAAAAGGTTTTAATGGATAAATCTATTTCATCGAATATTTACCTGATGTGAACATACGTTAGGTTCGCCACTATTCGTGATATTAATCAGCAAATGAATTAGTCAACCAATTGGGCCTCTTGAATTAAACCAGCTGAATGTTTTATTGGTGAAACCAAGTTTTTTACATAAGACTTTCATTGTGATGAACTGGCATGTCCAAATTGCTGAAAATGTCTGCGTGTTGACTTATCTCAATTATCGACTTAAATAAGCGTATGAATGTTTCTTTGCCTTTTGGGTAAACTAATGCCATATAGTGAATACGTAGTGAAAAATTACTACCAATTCGTTCAATAGCACGCTCAAAACGATGTTAAAATTCACCGCAAAATTCACGAAGTGCACTTCAAGTTCGTCGGACTGAACACTGATTTTTATAATAAATTTGCTTAATTAAAAATCTTTGTGGGAACGTAACATGATGTTGTAGTTTCTTTTTTTAATTTACTGAAAAAAAAGTAAAAAATATTTAACTTTATAGTTTTGCAAATAGAACTAAACCTTTTTAAAGAATTTGAACATCCTTTTTTTAGAATTTAATAGATATTCGAATAAGATATATAAGTATCTCTTTACCTTTAATATAATAACGAGCTAATAACTTAAGTAAAACAACTCCACGCTCACACATAAACTCAAATATAGTATATGGCAGGCGTGGATTCAGTTCACGTGTTTGAGGGGGATGGATTTTTTAAGAATTGTTTGTTTAATGACTGCCAAAAATTGCTTATAAACAAAATTTTGTTTGTGGGGCGGTATAGAATTATCCTTCTGTTCACGCTTGTTATCTAAAAATCTAAACGCCTACATTAGTCGTGTAGAGCTGTAGATAAAAATAAAGAATGCGATTGTATTAGTCTATATATATAAAAGTGAAACTCTGTGTGTGTGTGTGTGTGTGTGTGTGTGTGTGTGTTAGCTATAGACTCCGAAACTGTAAAACCGATCGGGCTCAAACTTTGGTAAGTTGTTGTACACATACCGGGGAGTGTTTATGGATGAAAAAAAGTGGGCGGGCCACGCCCATAAAAAATTAGTTATCAGTTTTAGCTACTTGCACTTGACCGATTTTTCTGAATTTTTGCACACATATCGAGCTGTCATGACTAAATAATTTCGTGATAAGAAAAGTGGGCGGGGCCACGCCCCTAAAAAAGTTTTAATTTTGAGGTACTTGCACTGGACCGATTTTTCTGAAACTTTGCACACATATTAAGCTGTCGTGACTTTATAATTTTGTGATTAAAAAAGTGGGCGGGGCCACGCCCATAAAAAAGGCTACAATTTTGAGGTACTTGCACCAGACCGATTTTTCTGAAACTTTGCACACATATTGAGCTGTCATGACTAAATAATTTCGTGATTAGAAAAGTGGGCAGTGCCACGCCTATAAAAAAAAGGTATCATTTCGAGGTACTTGCACTTGACCGATTATTCTGAAACTTTGCACACATATTAAGCTGTTATGACTTTACAACTTCGTGATTAGAAAAGTGGGCAGGGCCACGCCCATAAAAACAATTTTAATTTTGAGGTACTTGCACTGGTCCGATTCTTCTGAAACTTTGCACACATATTGAGCTTTTATGACTTTACAATTTCGTGACTAGAAAAGTGGGCAATGCCACGCCCATAAAAAAATTATAATTTTTAAGTTTTTGCACTTGATATTCAATTAAAACTCAGAATGCATTTCGATTCATTAAGGGGCGTAGCAACGCGCGCCGGGTTTGGCTAGTAAATAATAAGTTAT
Organism: Phyto melanocephala; assembly: GCA_941918925.1. Taxonomy (NCBI): domain Eukaryota; kingdom Metazoa; phylum Arthropoda; class Insecta; order Diptera; family Rhinophoridae; genus Phyto; species Phyto melanocephala. Next base: position 90,358,032 of record OW799233.1, on the reverse strand, counting down.
AGAGCTTCAATTTACATTCAGCAGGATAACTGGTCCTACTGTTACACTTAACAATGTTAAATTTCTACAGCTGTAAATAACTTTGGGATTTATTCAGAAAGGGTTTTTTTAAAGGTCACCACATAGATGCAAAGAAATTCTACATAAAAATTTAAGTTTAAAAATGTTCATCCTTAACGTTTTTACATAAGATAAGCTTAAGTGGTAAGAGCATTTAGTCAAATCCATCATTTTGTATAAACTTTTTTTAACTGTGATAAAAAAATTCAGTTTTAAATTTACTATTTATATCAAATTATATGGGCATAAAATTAAGTGGAAAAATATTTGCATACAAACATATTTTCCACGTTGAACAAAGTAATAGATTTGCTACAATAAAACCTAGTGCTGAAAATGCAAATTTATTTTATAATAAATTTAACATTTTATTTGTTAAAAGTAACCCTCAACTGCTCTTTCCTAATAGATATCAATTAAATTTTTTTTCCAAAAATACAAGCAACGGATTTCTTACGGATGTTTGTATATCAAATGCAGTTTTTTACAATTTTCCGAGAACACAACATATAATATGAAATTGTATAGCTCGAGACAAATTTTTGCTTAGTTTCTTAATGAATTCAACTTCCTATTTGACAACGTGTGTTAACTTTTTCACATTATATTTTGTCTTATATTTTTGTTCAAAAGTAAAAATATTCTTAAAATCTACCCACAGACTAACATACACTGTCAGCATTTGTTAGTATTTTTTCTTGTCTCTAACCTTTTCCAAAACCACGCTAAACTTTCTTTTAATGAATTCTCCAAACGTGTATGTAAGTTTGTTTATTTGCAGTTATTAAAACCGAATATGTAAATATATGTTTGAGCATAAGTGTTTAAGTGTAGATCAAAAATTATTCATCTGCTGTGTAACAGCAGAGTGTAAGTTTATTTGTAAGTACTACTCTGAACAATTTTTTTTTATATATATATATTTATTTAGGAATATTTTCATGACTTTGGATAATACCAAAATTAACGCCACCAACACTACCAACAAATAATGAGAGTAGAAGAAGAAAACAAAAAAGTATTGTATAACGGAAGAACTTTATAAAGTCTTGTGTTTTAATATGATTTAAGTGCGTGTATTCACATGTGTATGTGTGCTAGCTAAGGAGCATTTTTTAGTTGAAGATGGTGACTTTTACATTTTACAGTGGGGCAAAATTGAATGATTGTTAATTACAGTTTTAAAGAAAAATTTTTAGGAGGTCGAATAATCTTCTATATATATAAAAGTGAAACTCTGTGTGTGTGTGTGTGTGTTAGCTATAGACTCCGAAACTGAAGTTGTTGTACACATACCAGGGAGTGTTTATGGGTGGAAAAAAGTGGGCGGTGCCACGCCCATAAAAAATTAGTTATCATTTTAAGCTACTTGCACATGACCGATTTTTCTGAAACTTTGCACACATATCGAGCTGTCATGACTTAATAATTTCGTGATAAAAAAAGTGGGTGGGGCCACGCCCCTAAAAAAGTTTTAATTTTGAGGTACTTGCAATGGACCGATTTTTATGAAACTTTGCACACATATTGGGCTGTCATGACTGTAGGATTTAGTGATTAGAAAGGTGGGCAGGGCCACGCCCATAAAAAAAAGTTATAAGTTTGAGGTACTTGCACTGGACTGATTTTCCTAAAACTTTGCACACACACTAAGCTGTCATGACTTAACAATTTTGTGATTAGAAAAGTGGGCAGTGCCACGCCCATAAAAAAAGTTATCATTTTGAGGTACTTGCACTGGACCGATTTTTCTGAAACTTTGCACACATATTGAGCTGTTACGACTTTACAATTTCGTGATTAGAAAAGTGGGCAGGGCTAGGCCCATAAAAAAAATTATAATATTTAGGTTTTTGCATTTGATATTCAATTAAAATTCAGAATGCAATTTGATTCATTAAGGGGCGTAGCAACGCGCGCCGGGTTTGGCTAGTACAAGTATAAAATTCAAAATTAGTTCATAAGAAATTCAATAATTTTTTTTCTTTGACTGCAATAAATATTTTTGTACAAAAGATTACGCTGACTGTATATATTTTTATATGAAATATCATTGCTCAATCTTGGTTATCTTTTAGATTCTCCGATCAAAATTTTGTTTCTTTTATATCCTGTACATCACTTTGATAGTGAAACAAGAGTAATTATTACCTGAGAATGATAGAAAAATATGATGAATTACTGGTCCGACTACGCAAAATCTTTTCAATGCCCTGATCAGCAGCACAAGTACAGGAATTACGATGCAAAATCATATATATTATCCCTAACGTGCAACAGTCAATCATTTGATATTGTAACACACATTTGTATGTTTCGTTATCAAAAGTTTTTAACCGAATTAATTAAATCTAATCTAATCACTATAATGTAATTATATATAATACTAAGACCTATAAATGGACTTTCACTAGTAGGTTTTGATAAAAAATCTTTAGGTTTTAGAAATTATAAGTAACAGCTTTTCGGAACAGTTGTGATAGCATAAAGAGAGAATATTTTTTTCTCTCTTTTTTTCATATGTGGAGCTCGTCAATTCTTGACACTGAAATCTCTTTTTTTATATGGAGTTTAACAAACATTGGGATACACAAAAATAATCAGCTGGGGCACCTGTATAAGTGTACCCTGGTTACTGCTCTTAAAAATAATAAATTTTAAGGCTTTCCCGCTATGATCATATAAAATAGCTTAACAAATATTTTGTGGAGTTAGAAAACGAAGACCTATTTTTTTATTACATTTTTCGACTCTGTACCACCATGAATTTATCTTATTTATTTGTATGCGAAGCACAACAGTTGTTGGTATACATCTTTATGGGTTTGTGTGGTACTACGTGTGTGTGTGTGTGTGGTACTACATGTGTGTGTGTGTGTGTGTACCACTACTATTATTATTTCTGTATATATCCTAATAATTATATTATCTCTATGTTCTTAATGGAGTCTTCCTTAATGAAATTATTTAATATGACTTAAATTCCTTTACAGATACACATACACACACACACATTATCCTTCCAAAAGACTTAAAAAAGAGAAATAAAAAATAAATAATAAAGAAAAATTACGAAAATCCACTACGAAATGTTAAATAAATCTGACATTTAGCAGAAATATATAATAGGCTTAAGATAAAAGGATATCTTTAGATACAATATTTAATAGATACGACCCCTAAAGCTGTCAGAATTTCTTTAGAACTTACATTTTGCTGGAATTAAACTAGTTATCTTAATATTGTTATTAACTTTTATTTATTAAGACGATACTTTAAACGAAATTATCCCTTGGAAAATTAGATCGAAATGTATTTCATAAATATATTTATATATTTACAAGATGGATATTATGTATGAACTTTTTCAATTAATTTATTTATTTATTTATTATTATAATTTTTTTTTTATTTTTAGTTTATTATTAATCAAACATTTGACAAGATTATATTTAAAGTAGATTTTGCTGATATTACCTATTTTGGAGCATTTGCTGAACTTTAAAATTTACTTCTTGCAGTTTAATCATTAGAAAAGTGTGCAGTACATTGCCCATACAAACCATATGTTAAATACTTGTGAAATTGTTTTTCATATATTGCAAAAATATTGCGCTAAGCGACACAGTGTCATATTCCTAGAGACATACTTTTGCTGCTTTCATTTACTTAAAAGTAGGAAACACACTTTTTACAACATACAATATCGATATTTGTAAATAAATTAGTTTTATTCTTAAATTACATTTCAATATTATTCTATTCATTTAGATCTGTCGTGTCTGTTAACTTCTTAAATGTAAGCCAAATGGAATATATGTATTTCGATACCAGCTGGTAATATTACTACATACCATTCTCTAAACACAGTCTTGCATACATACATATGTACATACATATAAAAATAAAATTAGTTATTATAGAATTATTTTATATATTTTGGCAATATGTTTTTTTTTTTTTAATTTTACTTTAAAGAAAATTTACCATCAAGATATTTATAAAAAAAATTGGAAAGTAATATAAAAGCAAAAGAGACTATCAAAAGGCAGTTTTAAAAATTCTCTAATATACGTACAAACAAAATATTTATGAGTCTAAAAAATTAAGTTTAAATAAATATTATTAATAAATATGAAAACAAATTCAAGTAACGACTGTCGATTATTAAATTCTGCCATTCTAATTTAAACTATAAATCTTAATGTGAATTCAATAATGTTTCTAATAAAAGTCATTACTATTTAAAATTCAGTAAAACAACTTGTAGAATTCATAAAATTCATGTCCCTTTTTTGGTGGTTTACATAAAACAGAAAGAAAGGTGAAAGAAAATCTTACATAGAAAAATTAAAACAAAAAAAAAACCAAGTAGAAATTTACTTAACTTGAACGAACGTATTCCATAAACAGCAAATTAAACAAAACTTCGAAAAGAGGGGTAAAAACGTGTTGACAATGATAAACTGTTCTCATCTTTTTATCACACTCATTTTCATGTAACTCAAAAAATTAAAACACACTCTTTGAAAAGAATACCTTTACTTTTCCCTATAACGTATCTCTCGTTAAACTATATACATATTTTACTCAAAGTTAAAAAATGAGTATGCGTAAAATGAGTTAACTCATGTTTGAGTGGCAAAAACAATTTAAGCACGTGCGCCTAAAAGTAAGCTCAGTTATTCTAACTTCTCTTAAAATAGTTAAAGAGAGAAAAGCATTGCAAGTTGCGAACAAATTTACAAATTTTATTTTTTTTACAAGTTGCAAACAAGAAAGTGGTTAATTCAAAATTGTATTTGCGCATTGCAAACTTGTACGCATTATAATAGCAAACACAATTGCAACAACAGCATAATTAAGTTGTACTAGTTGCGAGGGCCATTTTTTACAATATTGTTTTTGTGCTTTTTTCGAGTTTTAACAACATTCTTGTAAATCTTTTACATATTTATTTTTTTTTTCTTAATGTCGGTTTGTAGTGTTGTTGTGAGTTTTTTCCTGAACTAACTATCAACACATCGTTATCTCTCGTATAGCTTACAACAACTGAACTAATGGATGCTTTATCACAGAAAGTGGAGTGTGATTTTAGGGTGAAGAAAAAGATTGGCAACGACAATAAAGTAATGATGAATAGTTGTTGTTAAATAGCAGAACACGAAGCAAACGAAAAACAGCAAAGCAAAAACTTAAATTTACTCAACAATACATCGACGCCAGTAAAAATTAAAATAAAAAAAACACTTGATAATTTCGCATAAAAACCTCAGGAAGTTGCAGGACAACTCCTACTCTTACTACAACATTACTTTCATCAACACCGCATAAAGTTTAAAGTTCATTTATACACAAAGAATCAGAAGAACTATTAAGGGTACAGCTGTAAAATGTGTTAATTTTTAAACAATTGACAAGTGCCAGAAAAATTATAAATAAAATAAGTGTTTCATTTCGTACTAGTTTTTGGAAAAATATATATATTTTTTTTTGCTGCACAAAAGCATATGTGACACAGTTTTCAAGGCATGCTAGCAGGCATAAATCACTCTTTAAAATTGCTATAATTTTTCCTTTGTTAAAGCAACTTCACTTCAGCTCGAAGTGGTGTACAACAAAGTTGAGCATTTTATATGATTCCTGATTTTGCGACGACTCGTGCCTTGCATAGATTCACTCTGTGAATCGGCTTCGGCTTTTTGGCAACGACAGGATTCTGCCTGTTTGCCTATTTGAATTTGTTTTCTCTAACAGAAAACAGCTACATACAACAACCACAGCAACGATGAACACATTAACGACTAAATCAACAATAGCAGCAAGAAAAAAGTAGAAAAACAGTTTTGTGCTCTGTGTGTGAAAATATTTCTCAACGTTGACAGTTGACAACTAGAAGCATGAACGCTGATAGTTTAGTGCAAAAAGTGCTTCAAACCAAGTGGTACTACCGCTTAGTTTACATTCACAACCAGAGTCGATGGCTGCGGTGGTGGTGGCCAAAAATATTTCTTTTTCAATATTTCCATAGAAAACTAAGAAACAAAATCAAATTTAAACAAAAACTACTAAAACCAAACACATGTTATAACAACTATCACGCAAATTACTACAACTTTAACCACTACTACAGCTACAATCATCATCAGTACAACTACAATAACAAATTATACGAAATCTATTACAACTACTATAAACTCCACAACTACATTGACAACAACTACCACTGTAATAGTAGAAATGATTTAAAATCAAATTTAATTTTAAATTCGCCATTATTATTTAACTATAACGTATATTTTACATATAAATACGTTTATCGTTAAACTCACACACATACACCCAGTACAAACAATATGTGAAATTGTTTTAGTGAAAACCTTAATGTACAAGTATTAAAATAAAACAAACTAAATGATGCAGTTGAAAAACTAAAAAACGAAAAATAAAACGCTTAAATGAAAATCAACCATAAAGTCTAACTAAAAAACTAATAAAAAATTGTCAAATATCAGCTGAAAACAAAAGCCAGCGAAAACATCATCGATTTAGTTGCAAATACTAACAACAAAACGGTGTCTCAGGCGAGATAGTATTCAGTGAAAGCGCCAGCGAAATATGAATTTCATTGGTATGAATAAAAAAATTCCAAATTCTTATAGTTGATGTTTTGTTCTCTTGATTTGTATCTTTCCTTATTAAAGTGCTTGTTACAACTATTTAATATTCTACACATTTTACTGTATAATTTTCACTGAATATTATGTTGTCTTCTTTAAAATGTATTTTCAAAACTCCTACTGCTACTTGTCTAAACTCTAATACAATTGCAAACACACACTACATCTTAACTCAAAAATATACAAATGCTCCGCGTTTCTAAACACGTAAGTTTATGACTTTATACTACTTATTCACAAATTTCTTTCCGTTTATTTCTAATTTTATTTATTTTATCTTTAAGTATGCTAGAATTTAAGTTATTGTGTGTAAGTTCATATAACGCCTTAAAGTATACCATATGTTAACATATGTTTCATTTTTAGCAATAAAAAAACTAAGTGTGAGACGAAGGTTTCAATGTTTGTGTACAAGAAAGATACATGAAATATATCACGTCGGTATATGTATATAAAAAATATATAAACAATTTTTAGTACTTTAGATGTAAATTCAGACATATGGTAGTTTTTATACTATTTGAATATTTTTATAATATTTCTTAAAATCATTTAATTGATTAATTTTAGATTTTTTTTTGCAAAACAAAGCCTAGATTTTAATTGTTTTAAAAGATATCAAAAGTGCTGCATACCTTTAGGCATATTAATACTATAAAGTTTGACACATTTTAAGTAGTTTCTTTCCACAAAATAATATATTAAAAATAAAATACTTATTTAAAAATTAATAATTTTTTTTATTATTAAAAAGGCCAACTGAATATTGCCAATAATTCTAAGATGTTTTAATTACTCATTTGACAAAAAAAAAAAAAAATATTTTGTAGAAAATTTAACATTAGTCATTTTAGAGTATATCATGTATCTCAAAAATTTAGATAAATTAAAAATATTATAAGAAATAATTTGGTCAAAACTTTGCTTAATTTATTGCTACTAAATCTGTGTAAGTCTTTTAATGTTGTTGATTCGTTATCGTTGATTTTCGGGTATGCATCAGTTTTTGGGTATCAACAAATGCTTTTGAAATTTTTTACCTTTTTAATATACTTCTGATATAAAACCACTTTTCAAAAAATCATTTTAATAGTGCTGTTTAATTAAAAAAAAAAAAAAAAACTGAAATTTTTTAATACCTTTAGAGCTAAAATGAAGTGTTATATGTTAGTAATTATAAATTATTACGTTAAAGCAAAAAAAAATCATCGGCATGAACTGTTTTTTATTTCGTATTTCGTGCAATTCCGATCGCTTCTATTTAAATTTTTAAGATTCTGTTTATGAAGTGTTTGTAAATTTTTGCAACAAATACTTGCATATCTTAAGGCGTCATTTAATATTACCTTACGTTAATAGAAACGCCCCTAAAAATATCAACTGTATTTTAATTAAAAAAATTCAAAATCTTTAAAGATATTAAGCGATCTTTATCTTTGTAGTTGTTTTTTAATCAATATGCGGATTCAGTTCAATTTTCGAATATAATTTATCTTTGTGACATGCCTATATGTATTGCATTTAAATATAAATATATTCATAAATATAAATATATTCAAGAATATATAATTCTGTGGTATTGTCATAAATTCAAATTGGTTAAAAACATTTTAAAATTTTAGTAAACAATCATAATCAGAAAAGATACTGGTTTTTGTGAAGTCAAATAGAAATACTGTTTATTAAATTCAAAGATTCCACCACAAAGCATATACGAATGAAAATTTCCACAATTTATAGATTACACTAGTAGTTTGCATCTATTTAGAATTTTTCTCTTATTATTAATTTAATTTTCTAGCATCTTAACAATTTATTTTCAGTTTACTTAAACAGTTTTATTTCTTTCGTTGCCAAGGTTACCCTAAAAGTGTGTAGTAGGTCTTTATATCGATTATATTTATAAACGTCATAAAATCAAATCTGAAAACTGCTTAAGTGCATATATTGTTCCTTCATGCTGTTGAAAAATTGCCTAGTTCAGCTAAAAGCCTTTTCTTTTTCATAATTTAATTAAAAGTGCAAGGCAAACAAACAAAAATTTATTGATTTTTTGCCTCTGCTTTAAAAACGTTTGTGTTTAACTGGCCTACTGAGTATTGTGCTGATAAAGGCTTTTAATATAGACAGTAAAATGATATTAGGTGAATGTGTGTGTATGCAATCACTGGGGTAGTATATATTTAATCCTTTGCGAGCCTTAAAATATATATTAAATTACTCTGCTTATCTTAGCTAAAATAGTATTTATAATTGATTAGAATATTGTAAATATTATATGAAATATCTTCCATAGATAAATACTAGCACCTACTCTTGAAGATGTATTATTAATTTTTAAATATTTTTTAATACTTACCCGTTTTTAAAATTGTTTTCAACAAGAGAGAAAAACAACTTTTTATACAGGAAACAAATTTTGAATGCTAATATTATGTAGGTTAGTCAAAAAGTATGCAATACTTCTATAAAACATATAAAAATCATGTGTAAAAAAAACTGCCGTATAGGTACAACATCCATCAAATAAGATTGAACGAAGCTAAAATAATTTTTAAAAATACGGCAGTGTAACACGAATAAGTTTATTATTACTTCTAAAGCCTTATTTTAGCCTCAAGAAAAGTTTTAATACCATCTAATCACGTTTTTATTAACATATATAGAGCAAAGTATATTCAGTGTAAATACACACTGATGCAAAAGTGAATTAATATATCAATATGAAATAATTGGTGATTAATGCTTATCCATTGAAAAAAGTTTTTAAGACCCTTTTTGATTTCTAACAAAAAATAACTATAAGAAATAATAAAGCTGCTGTTTAACTTAACTTAAAAAACCTTATTTTAATATTAAAATATTTGTTATTTTTGTAATTTTTCTTTAGTCTCTTATAAGTTGAATTAGATTTTTATTTTGGACATCACAATTTTCTTAATAATTTATTACAGAATGATAAAATTAAATAAATTTTTTTGTACAAAATTTTAACTAATTAAAATTTCAAATGTTATTTTGTGTTGCAAGAAATTTAAAAAAGATGTTGACTTAAAATTTTTTATAAAAATAGTAGAAAATCTCAATTTTTTCACAATGCGACTTTGGCAGTTATTCGTTCTTGCCACAGATATAATTTTATTTTCTTTAGCAAATCCCATAACAAATTGCTTACAAACTATGCTAAAGTAGTTTTTATTCTTCTGGTGCATGCCATGTGACTTCTTTTTGTTTGATATATGTGTTAAAAAGTTTTTGCATCTGTATACGTGTGTAATATGTTTTCCATTTCGCATAAAAAAGTTTTTTTCTCTTTATTTGCTCTACTCAGACAATAAACGTGTTAGTTTTTCGCCGCATTTTATTGATTTTTTTTTTTCTTTCTCTACTGATTTTTTTCCAAATGCAGCCAATGATGATGACGTTAAAACTGATAAAATATACGATGACGATAGTGTTGACTAAAATAAAGATTATAATTTTTTTTATTCTGCTGTTTTGTATGTCGTATGTATGTATTTATTTAAGTAGTTGAAGAGATAATAAATAAAAACAAAATGTAAAAAACTATAATACACGAATGTGGTAAAACATGAAACTTATAAAACATCTAAAGTTGAGATAACAAAACTTTATTTAACTCTCTCAACCATAAAACTTAGGTCTTCTAGATGCTTTGTTTGCTCTGATCAATTTTTTCTTTTTTTTAATATTTCAAGAGGCAGCAAGTATGAATAAGGTTAACCCTGTATTAATTACTATTTAACTTTTTGGTTTTTTGCGCATTTTCTTACAAGTTCTTACAAGTTTTCAATAACTGTTGTCTTGCTATATGTTAGCAAATAAAAGATATTATAACAGACATAAAACATATTAATTTAACAATTTTTTGAGTTGCTGTTTGCTAAAATATTTTAAAAAAGGCTGCATATGAATAAACCGTACTACAAAAATTACTTAGTGCACTTGTTTTTAATTTTCGATTTTAGGTAATAAAGAATTACCAAAACATTTTTGCTATAAAATAGGAATTTTTTTTAATAATTTTAAATCGTTCAATAAAAGTGTAGATAAAATTTACAAAATTATTTCTTTTTAATTAGTTTTGATATACAAGATATATAACAGATTTTAGATCAAAAGGAACATTTTTTTTTTTGATGATAAAAACTTAAAGAAAGATTCTTAAAAACTTAATTATTTTATTAATTTTAATTAATTTGAATTATTTAAAGTCAAAACAAAGAAAAAACAGAATGTTCAAGGTTTTCATCATTTATTTTCTTTACATTTTTAGTTGGTCTATACACAATTGTTTTCTGTTTTACTAAACATTTTAAGACAGAGTATTTATAAAAAATATCGTTTAAATATATTTTAAATTTAGATATGTACATATGCATGTAGGATAATTTGTTTATTTTCCTTTATTTTAGTTTTTATTAGTTTTTTTGGTGTCCATTACAATTCATTTTATTTAATTTAAGTTCATTACAACTCATTTTATTTAATTTAAGTTCATTAAAAATCAGTACAGTTTTTATTTAAAGTAAAAACTAATATACTTAGGTATTTGCCGCTTTAGTCTGTCTATTTCAACTTCACTTCCTCTACTGTCTTTAAAATCTACAACCAACACTCAAAATAAGTTCCTACTCATTTATCTAACATATATCCCGTTAACTTTGTCCTCATCGACTTAACCCTTTTCTGTCCGTTCTGTCCGTCAATGTCACTATCCTACATCCGGCCACTCCTGACCCTACATTCGTCCCGAATGTTGTTCCCACTTCTTCATATACTCTGCTACCGTTGTGCACCTACGAGCCCCTTCCGAATTTCCTACCTTTTCCACCTCGTATCGACCATGGTCAAGCTTCCTAATTACCCTGTAAGGACCAAGAAACTTCGGTCTCAGCTTCATTCCAGTGCCAAATTGCGTGCGCTTAATTGCGACTAATTCGTTGATCTCATATGCTGTTTCTGGAATTCTCTTGCTATCGAAAGTTTTTCTATTCTCCTCCTGGATGCGCGAAATATTTGCTTTAGCCTCTTCTCTTAATTGACTACGTTCCTCGTTTAGCTCCTGCACGAATTGTTCCTCAAACAGCCTTCTAATATCTGGGTCATCACCGATCCTCATATCCAACCCAGTTAATAACTTGAATGGCGCGAATTTAGTACTTCTCGGAGGTGTATTATTCATAATTCGTTGCACGCGATCTAAATACTTGTACCAATTTCCTGGATTTCCCACACAAAGCTTTGTCAACATAGGGACTATAATCCGGTGCATCCTTTCGACCTGTCCATTTCCTCTTGGTACTCCAGTCGCGATCAAGAGGTGTTGGATGTTTTCACTTTCACAATAATCCTTAAATATGTTTGAAGTGAATGCCGTTCCTCTATCAGTTATCACTCTTGCTGGATTCCCAAAAATAGCTGCCTGTTTTCTAAGTTTATCTACTACCTCATTTGTTCCAGTACTCTTAGTAGGATACAACCACACGAACTTCGAAAAAGCATCTACGACGACTAAAATGTGATTGTACCTTTTATGCGTAGCTTCCATTGGGCCAACATGATCTAAATGGTACGTTATCAAAGGCTTATCGGCCTTATCTATTGGATTAAGGTAACCCTCTTTACGACACTTCTTTGCCTCTGAAACGATACATTCCATACAGCTTTTCACTATTCTATCCACTTTCTCATTTAAATTGGGTATGTAAAACGACTTCTCCAATAAATCCTGCGTTTTGCGAGATGCAAAGTGTCCTTGACGGTGCGCAATTTGGATAATCTCCTGCTCCATTAATCTTGGTACTACAATAAGCTCCTTGTTTGGATCCTTATGCATTACATCAAATTTCAGAAAATAATCCTCATACCTTCCATTTGACAAAATTTTACGTACTGCTTTTATCCACTCATCCTTGAGTTGTGCTTCTTTAATACGATATCTTAGGGAATCTTCCATCATTAAACATGACACACGGCTTAAAGCGTCAACGTGCTTCATCTTCGAACCAGCTCTATGTTCTACTTGGTACTCAAATTCTTGTAAAAATAGAGCCCATCTGGAGACTCTTGGGGGAACATCTTGCTTTTTCATCGTTAATGCAAATGCGTTGCAATCTGTTACCACCTTGAACTTCAAACCCAACACATATATTCTCCATTTTTTCAGTGCCTCTATTACCGCCAAAACTTCCAACTCATAAGAGTGATACTTCTGCTCCGTTGGCGTGGTCTTGCGGCTCATATACTCAACAGGATGTAAGCTTAAATCATTCTCATCTTGCTGTAGCAAAACAGCTCCATATCCATACATACTTGCATCGGTATGAATTTCGGTCACTGCCCTGGGATTGAATAATTTAAGTACCGGTGCATTAACTAAAGAATTTCTTAACATTTCAAATGCCACTGTTTCACTATCCTCCATCTTAAACTTCACATCTTTTCGCAAAAGATCAGATAGTGGTTTCGCTTTTATAGCATACTCGGGTATAAATCGTCTGAAATACGAGGTCAACCCCAAAAATCTTTGCACAGCCTTTTGATTTTGTGGTATAGGAAATGCTGTAACAGCCTTGGTCTTTTCATCTGAAGGTTTTATTGTCGAATTCTCTACAATATAGCCTAGAAAGTTTATTTTCCTCTTCAAAAATTGACACTTTGCCCATTTCAAATTCAGTCCGTTTGTTTCCGCAACTTTCAACACCCTACTCAATTTTCCGATACCCTCTTCGTCATTCCTTGAAGGGATTACCAAATCGTCCATATATATCACCACGGTACCATCATTAACTAATTCCCTAAAGACAGAAGAAATATATCTACAAAATACGGCCGGAGAGTTCGATATACCAAAAGGAACGAATAAGAATTCATAAATACCATTATGGGTCACAAATGCAGTAAATTTCCTTGAATCCGGCTCCATGGGTACATGGAAAAATCCGTCTCTTAGGTCCAGTGTGGTAAACACTTTGGCTTTTTGCAAACGCTGCATCACGTCATCGATTACAGGCATTGGAAAATTGTCCCTTACTATTTTCGCATTTAGTCTACGGTAGTCGCAGCAAAGTCGTTTAGTTCCGTCTTTTTTAGATGCTAATACCACAGGCGAAGAGTATTCTGAACCACTTGGTTGAACTATGCCCTTTTTTAACCATTCTCTTACCTGGTCATCAACACACAGCTGGTCTGCATACGGCATTCTTCTAGGTCTATGCGTCACCGGAACTTCATCAGTTAGTATAATTTTCATTCTAATAGGATACTTCTCAGGTTTTTTAGGTTTATACGACTTTATTAAATTTTCCACTACTGCCCTAGTTTTCCCATCCAAATTTCCCATATCTAGTTGCTCACTAGAAAAATGTTCAAGGGACACAGAATGAACAATATCAGTGAATTGCTCCTGTAGTTCCGATATACAACTCGAGCTTCCAGAGGCAGTCACTTTATTAACTTCCGGTTGAGTTTTATAACAAAATTTGACACCTTTCGAACTCATGATCAGATCCACCTGATCAAATATGTCATTCCCCAAAACAACGGAATATAAAATATCACCCTCTCTACATACGTGAAATGTTATTTTCATATCGATGCCATCCACAATGACCTTAGCATCAAAACTACCTATCGTAGTGATCTTCTTTCCACCTATTCCCACCAACGTCTTCGTCTCAGGGTTTAAATCAAAGTCTCCTAAAAGAAACAAAGTATCATAGCGAATAGCACAAATATCACTACCAGTGTCAATAAAAGCAGAAATAGTTCTACCCAACATAGAGATGTCCTTAAATATTCTTCTTGATGGAACGATATTCTCAGACAACGTGTGAACATTTCCATTGCTCCTACCACCTGCCCCACTTCCAGTTCTTTCGACAGTTTTCTCCTTCTTTACTCCAGCCCTACACTCAAAAGATTTGTGCCCAAAATTAAAACACTTAAAACATTTCACCTGAGCAGTCGAACAAGTATTAGACAAATGTCCTTTTTCACCACATCTATAACATCGTCTATCCTCCTTAGCCCTTATATTCAAGCCCAAAAATGTCTTCGGACGTGCTCCCTTAGAGTTCGTTGACAACGGTGAATGAATCTTTTCATATATCTCAATTTTCTCCTTAAGTTCGCTTAAATTTCCTGCCTGATAGAGCACAGCTTTGTTCGCCTTACTGTCACCTATTCCGTCTATAAAGTATTCAATTAAACTTTCATCATCCAATTTAATTGGGTTACCGATCTCTCGAAGGCTATATAGATATTCGCGAAATGTTTCGCTCGATTTCTTTTTACGGTTTCGCAATATCTTATGTATTTCTAAGGACGATAGCTTTCTTCCAAACTCTGAAATCAAAGCTTGTTTCAATGAAAACCAATCCTTTATTCCAGGTTCGCTTCTTGCAAAAATTTTGGCTGCACCCATCAGCAACTGTTTAGCATAAATAAACTGCTGAAGATCATTCCATTTCACAGCGCATGAGCAATCTTCGAATTCTTCTATCCATTGCCTAATTTCAGGCAATCCATCACCTGTAAAAGCCGAGACAGAATCCTGAACGTCCCTTAAAGTAAAAGTACTATGGGGTAATATCGCAATATCACCAGCGACTACCGAAGAAGCTTCACCATACCCGGAATTATTATCCACTAGACCTAACTCAAAATGTTGTAAAAGTCTGTCCCTTAAAATTCCCTTACTACCTGTCCTAGAAAGGCCTAACTCACCCAATTTAGTTCTTAACCCCTCCACATTTAAACTAAGGATGTCGTCTCTGTCCATTTCGTTCGTTGGCGGCTTACAAATTCAAAATAATAAAAATAATAAAATAAGTATAATATAAAAAGTAATAGTTATTAATAGTTTTATAATTATATAAGAAAATATCGTTTTATTTATTAAAATAAGTATTGTAATATAAAAAGTAATAGTTATTAATAGTTTTATAATTATAAGAAAATATTGTTTTATTTATTAAAATAAGTATTGTAATATAAAAAGTAATAGTTATTAATAGTTTTATAATTATAAGAAAATATTGTTTTATTTATTAAAATAAGTATTGTCAATTCAAAATCAAAATATTATAAATTATATCAATTGTTTTTGAAAAATTTAAATATTAAAATTAATTTACACTTTCGTTCCCTTTGTCAACGATTAAAATTATCTTTAAATTACACAAGCAATAAATAATTTTCATCAAATAACATCAATTATTGTAACACTCTTTATATTTCCTCTCACATCAAATTAAATGAGTGTTTCTCATCTATATTCATCAAATACAAAAAATTTCCCTCTTCCTTTATTTTCTCCTCTCAGAACATCAAACAATTTATAAAATTCACTTGAGTTTAATTACTCAAACCTCTACATCAAATCATCTAGTTAGAATGCATTCGTCCAAAGCACTCAAATCATCTCAACATCTATAAACGATGTGTTTATATAAAACACCTAAAACATATAAACACTTCCGTACATCAAATCATCTAAAACGTCTATCATCTAGTTTGCTATACTTTGTAAAGCACCCTCACTAAATTATCTACTTCATATACTTCGATTATATTAAGATATCTTCACTTATACATACATACATCACTTTTTCCTTTATTATATACTTATTTTCGTCTTCATAAACTTCAGAAGCAATAATAAAAATTATGTCTGCAAAAGTCTTCTCTTTTCTTGCTGCTCACTGGTTATCTTTCTCTTGAGTAATTGCAGCAAACAGCTTCTTCATCTATACCGCCTTCTTTAGCAATACCAAAACAGCATCTTTGTATTCAACTTGAATTCTCACACAATTATCGGCGTTAATTGCATTCTCTATCAGCACACAACTAGATTATTTTCTCTCAAGATAATCAGATAACACTTTTTTATCTTAAGTCTCTCACTGTATCGTAGTTATGTTATTGCAGTAACTAGATCTCTCCTTCTCTTTCACTTGCTTCAGCTTTTTATTTGCACACAGAAAAAACAATGAATTTAACGTCTATTTTCTTTGCATTACACAGCCACAAATATATGCATGTTTTTTTTTTCGGCTGCTATGTTCTTATTATTGTTGTTGCACAAGCTTGTGTGTTTTCAAACTGTTTCTTCTTTTGACACACAAACACTCACTTTAACTTCTTTTTTTTTTCCAGTTTGCTTCTACGCACTAATTTATATATATTTTTTTTTTTTACTTTTCAATGTTTTTTAATTTTTTGCACACAGTTTTTTAGTTCGGTTTCTTTTATTTTCTAAAACACGGCACATCACTAATTTAATTAAAATTTTTCTTCATTAAAATGTATGTACAGTCGATTGACACCATTTGGGCAATAATCCCGGACGAGCCCCCAAATTTGTAGGATAATTTGTTTATTTTCCTTTATTTTAGTTTTTATTAGTTTTTTTGGTGTCCATTACAATTCATTTTATTTAATTTAAGTTCATTACAACTCATTTTATTTAATTTAAGTTCATTAAAAATCAGTACAGTTTTTATTTAAAGTAAAAACTAATATACTTAGGTATTTGCCGCTTTAGTCTGTCTATTTCAACTTCACTTCCTCTACTGTCTTTAAAATCTACAACCAACACTCAAAATAAGTTCCTACTCATTTATCTAACATATATCCCGTTAACTTTGTCCTCATCGACTTAACCCTTTTCTGTCCGTTCTGTCCGTCAATGTCACTATCCTACATGCATGTATGTATGTATGTATACATTTTATTACAATTTCTACTAAAAATTTGTAAACAACTTTTTGCGTAGGTAAAACGTATAATACAAATAAATAATACTTTTAAGGGCTTTAAATTATTTTATACACAAAATTTAAAATATGAATCTTTAATGCATGCTCTAAAATATCACTTGGCGTAATGCCCAAAAGCATAAACTTTATTTATCTATTTACCTATAATAATTCATAATAAAATCTTTTTAATACAAAAGATTCACTTTCAAGGCTTTTTACTAAAAATTATATTTTATTATAATTTTTTTTCCTTGACTAAGTTTTTATTTTTCTCCAAATTTATTTGGCTTTATGCCCAAAAGTATGCTACACACCCAAAATTTGTTCGTTGTTGTTGTTAACACTCTAATTTTTTGTATGGGCGCCATAGAAATACCATATAAATATCTATCGTTAAAATTTAGCCTTGTTCTACTTAAATAATTTATATATGACCTCTTCAAAGGCGTCAAACATAAATATGTATGTAACATGCTTTTTATGCTAAAATGTATGTTACTGCCATTTTCTTTTATACAAACATTCATAGTTATGTGCTAAAGCAGCAGAAAAAAAATATGCTTTGGTATTATTTTTCCAAACAGACACTCATCTGTTTTTACTGTGTGTTTTTGCTCAAACACCGACATTTATAAACAGCTTTTGCTCTCACAGAACTTTTAAATTGAATTTGTATGTAAATTCATGGGTTTAAGGTTTATTGTAAATAATAAAAAAAAAAAATTGCACATTTAAGACGCAACTTTAAGTAGACCCTGAACATGATTTATTATTAAATAACTAAAATGACAGCATGTTTGAGTGCGTGTGTGAGAGCGACGGTTTAAATATTTTTTTTTATTAATATCTAAAATGAATTTGGGACAATATATGATAAAGGGTTTTTAATATTCAAAATAATTTTATTCTTTAATTATTGTTTTAAAGATGGAAAAAAAATGTTAACCCTGCTGGTAGGTTTGGACCATTTTGGTCAATTTTTTTTTCTTTTTGCTTTAACTTCGCAACCATTCAAGATATAAACATAAAACTTTAGCTCACGTGGTATTTTCAATTATCTATGATAAGTAAAAAATGAAAAAAATAAAAAGTTACGAATCTTAGGTTTGGGACCATTTTGGTCCCATCAAAAAATTTACAGAAATGGTGGATAAATCGTTTAAAATTCTCAGTACAGGATGAGCAAATTATTTTTCGTTGTAGTTTGCAAATAAATTTACTGCACATGATGCACTTATTATCACATTTGGATCTACAGCAGCCGCAGATACCACGTTTTATTATAGATGAGATTTTTGCTACACCACTCATAGATGCTAAGTTGATGTTCTAATTTCAGTCAGATGCTCTGCGGATGATTTGCTTTTAGGTAAGTGGGATCGTTTTATCATGTGTTCTTGAGCCAAGGATAAACTCAGCTGGCGCAAAAATTCTGGTCTCCTACGATTTAGATCAATTGGTGCCAACGAAACATCGATTTCTGAAAGTAATATAAATCAATACTTGTTTGTATTTTCAACTATTATTTTTTCTAACACTGGCAGAAAAAATAACAAAAACTAACGTGGCATTTGGATACAGAAAATCGAGTTGGCCCTGGTTGTATGGAAATGACATTTTCAGCTAAAGTTCCAACGCGGCGGTGTAAAGGAGCTGAGCTCCATTGGATTTTATTTTTAGCAATATACAGTAAATCTATATCAGTGACTCCTGCAGCATATTCTTCGTTTTCTGACTCATAATTATTTGTCAGAGTGCTTTCACATCTAAAATTTTTATCCTAAATATCGCCGATTTTCCATTTTTTTATCAAAGCAAACACAAACTAAAATAAAACTAATATGTACTAGTTATATGGCGAGATAGATTAGAAAAACACAGAAATAATGTAAACTCAATATGAAGCAGCAAATCGTCATCATGGCAAAGCAATCGAATTTGGGGGAATCACAAAAATTTATCAGAATGTTAAAACAGGCTTATAAATTAAATTATTATTACAGTATGTCATCCAGTGGTCAAAGTTTGACCGTTATTATATTTTAGTTATTTTTGAAACTAAACCCTATTTTAAATGAAACTAAACTTAACTTGTTTGCAGATTATTATAAACAGTCAAAAAGCGCGTTTATGTGAATTTATTATATAAAAAAAAATGGTATAAACCAAAATGGTCCTATACCTAAGATTTGTAAATTTTTTTTACCTGCCAGCAGGGTTAAATGGACACTTAAGGGTTAGCTTCAAAATGTTAATTAATTTTTCAATGAGATCAAGAGAATTTTTCAAATCATTTTGTATTTTTTTTAGTATAATTTTCTATATAAAACAGTTTAGGATTATTGACGGTATTATCTGTTAACTATTTTTTGAATAATGAGACATGATTGTTGCCGCAATAAAAAACTGGGTTATGAGCTATAAAGCCTTATCTTGAAACTCAAACAAATAGCTTAATTCATTTATATATTTAAGGCTTGTCATTCCATGTAAAATTTCAACAATATTTTTTTTCCGACCATTAATTACATATCTTCTGAAAGCTTATGAATAGGAGAGTCGCTTGTCCGTCTCTCCGTGTGTATGTTAAAATCAGTTTTCTTAAGCGTAGCACTAACCCCATGACCAGCAAGCAATATTAAAATAAACAAAATATTTGGTAAAAGATTGGTTTTAAAAATCAGCACAATGGCTTCATAATTTTCTGGGATATGAGCAACTAAACACATTTCACAACAAAAAATTTAAAGTTTTCTGTCCTACGACAATAGCCAAACCGTTTATAATCATAAATAATTTTTCACTCTTCTGAAATAAAGTAAATTGTTATATCGGCGAAGAGTAAATAAATAATTAAAGATTTTTGTTTTTTTGAATTTTTGTTTTATCGAACTTTTCTGTTTAAACTAATATTTGAAATTTTAATCTGGCTTGAATTCATATTAACATTCTTATTGTTACAAAGATCTTTTAATTGTGATAAATGAAAGAATAATTTGATAAATTATATTTTTTACCGACACTAGCCGAGTAGAATGCATTTACAAAAAAGCTTTGTAACAATAAGCATGTTAATATGAACTCAAGCCTGATTGATTTTTATTTCTCTGTATATTATTTTTTGATGATCTTTCAGATGTTAAAAAATAATTATTTTCTAATCTTGGTGCTCATATCAGAAATGCCTTAAAATTTAGGTGCAGCTATTATATCACTGCAGTATATTTTCACCAACATGTTTAAAAATATTTTCACTTAACAATATATCTAAATTAAATAAATTATTTTCTTCAAATTATTTTATAAGATTTAGTTCAAAAATTTTGATGGAAAATTTCCAAATTAAAAAAAAAAAAAAAAAAAAAAAAATAATGTACGAATTATGTAACAATTCTTCTGTAAAAAAATTTATAGAATCTCTGGCAGAAAGGAGTAACGTTACTGCTTAACTGCGACACAAGTCAAAATTTAGATAAACACTTCTTTGCAATCCGGCAATTTAAAATTAACCTTATGCGAATTTTTAACTATTTGGGATAACTTTGGAGGAAGTGATAGCGTAAAAACTTATTAAATTGATTATATGTTCTTTTAATCTGTGGATGAACTGCAAGTTTTTGGTAAAATAATTGAGCACGAGGTCTGCTTAAGATGTGCACGTAACATGCCGAAATTTTAACTTTATTTTTTATTTTATAAATTATTTCAGGTGTCCTCAAGATGCCATCTGTTGGTTGTCGAAATATTGACCAAATTAATAATAAAGAAAATTATTTAAAAAAAAACTGGCCTCGAGCTCGATTATTTTACCAAAAACTTGCATTAAAGGCTTATTGTTTATATAGTTTCAACAAACAATATCAATTGGAATATTAAATTATTTTTACTTATAATTGAACTAAATAT
This sequence comes from Phyto melanocephala, assembly GCA_941918925.1. Classification (NCBI taxonomy): domain Eukaryota; kingdom Metazoa; phylum Arthropoda; class Insecta; order Diptera; family Rhinophoridae; genus Phyto; species Phyto melanocephala. The sequence goes on along the minus strand of OW799233.1, from coordinate 90,336,599 downwards.
ACAAAAGCAAATATGGTCTTTAATTTTTGCAGCAAGGAATTCATATTTATTGGTATAAATTGCAAAGGGAATCAATTTCTAAAGATCAACCTTAAAACTTAAAAATGCTTTTTTGTAAACCTTCAAAAACTGTAATAACCTTTTTTTTTATTGCCAAAAATATAATAAGAATTATAAGATAAAATCTAACGAGTAATTTTTTTCTACATTTTTTCAACAATATATTTTTTATAAGATCGCAGCCAAATCTTATGGTACAAATTCAATTAACACAGGATTTAAAGTACAAATAAATGTACATAAACAAATCAAACCTAGTTTTTTTTTAAATAAAATTTTAATGAGACCAATACAACTTAATTTGTTCTAAAATAGTCAAAAAATAAAACGTCTAAAATTCCACTAAATTTTGGACAATAAAATAAGAAACAACTCTGCTACACACCGATAGTAAAAGATAAAAACAATAAAACACAATTCCATCAAGTAAAGAAAATATAAATTTGTTACTTCACACATACTCCTATGAATACAAATCGATATTTTATATGTTAAACATCATAAATAAAAATGTTAATGTTAAAATAATGTTCGCACATTTTTATTTTAACAAAAATAACACTCACACTGTAAATATAACTAAAAGTATTCACGTTACCAATTTTATTCTGGCGAAAGTGCTGAATTTCATAAATTTACTTTTGCTGACGTGAATAATACTTTTAGCGAAAACGTGTTTGACATCTACAGAAGCAATCCGACAGACTAGTAGCCATAGCTGTCGTGTTTGTTTGGCTACTTAAATCGCCCACAAGTTGAGCGCTCACTCGTGCCCAAAAAAGTATATGTGTAAAGTTTAATATTTATTCACGAAGTACTACAAAACTCAAAGTTAAAGTAAAATAAATTTTTTATAGTTTAAAAAAATAATTTGCTTTTCTTAAGGACTTGAATACCCTTGCTATTAAACCAAAGATGATAATGCGTCAAATAATTAAAAAACAGTTTCAAACAGTTCACAGAGAGTGTAAGGGTATAAATAGGTTTGTCATTTCGTGTGAGATTTATACAATATTTTCGCCTCCATGAGGCTTATATTTTCTGAAAGCCTAAGAATAGGAGACCGTTTGTCCATCTGTCCGTGTGTATGTTGAAACCGGTTCTTGGAGCCTACCGACATCGGAAAATCTCACTTGTGGTATAAAATATTAAACATTTAAAATCCGTGATGGCCGCTACTATCAAATGACAGTCAGAAAATGTATATATAAATCATATCGTGTATTTCAAAATGTACCCTCTAATCGCCTACAATATTAAGATCAAATGAAGGGGCTAGTAGAATACAGTTAACTAGATTATGTAAAAATTCAAAAACAAAGATGTCGCCAAAAGGGTGTATGACATTAAATCTGAAATTTGATCTTACCTACGTTGTAGTCATTTTAACTATGTGCATAATGGTAAAAGGCATTATCAGATTCGGCACGGCTGAATATAGTACGAGTAATTGTTGTTGCTTTAAAGTAATGTAACTGCACTTGTTTACACAATTTTCAATTTAATCAAGTTAAACAATTTTCCACTTGTTTTCAAGTATTTTAAAAACACAAAGTTCAAATTGTTAGAGAATAGTGAATTGCTATTAGTAAAAATTTGTTTGCTGACATGGTTTTTAATGGTTTTTAATTTAACGTTTTTCTGTTTGATTTTCATTTAAAGTTAAATAGAATTGATTGCTATTTGTTTTCCAGTAAATATTTAAGCATATAAGTGCTTTATGTATGTTTACTCTTTACTTGCTACTTTGCATAAAAGTGTTTTTGTTAAATTGCTAAAACCGATGTTTGAAAAAAAATAACTAAATAATATGATTTTTGCTGGCGTATGTTTGACTTGTATGTTGATTTTTCAATGCCGTTTATTTTTTTAAAACGTTGCCATGTTTTTTTGGCCGCTTTTTCTAGCGTAAATTTTTTTCCGTATAATAGGATAAATATGAGTTTAGTACAAAATTAAATACATTTAAAAAGCTCGTTCACTGGTGTAAAATAAAGTTTCCTTTATATCGTGTATAGTTTTTTAAGAACTCAATATGTTAGTGTTATTTTGAGAAGAAATTATATTGCTTTCTTTTACTAAATACTCTACATTTACTTAAAAAAAATAAAATACTAAGCCGATAGCATTCATCGCTAGTGCTCTTAGCTTTAAGATTTATTGTAATACTAGCCAAGCCCGGTGCGCGTTGCTACGCCCCTTAATGAATAAAAATGCATTCTATATTTTAATTGAATATCAAGTGCAAGAAGCTTAAAATGATAACTTGTTTTTATGGGCAAGGCACCGGCCACTTTTCTAATCATGAAATTATTTAGTCATGACAGCTCAATATGTGTGCAGTTTAAGAAAAATCAGTCTAGTGCAAGTACCTCAAAATTATAACTTATTTCTTATGGGCGTGGCACTACCCACTTTAATAATCACGAAACTTACATAAAAACCTTCTCCTAATAATAACAAATACAACAAAAAAAGAATTAGTGAAATCGGTAAAGCCATTCACGCGTGATGCCGTGACCAAGGGAAAAAGGGATTCATTTTTATATATATAGATTAATTATAATAAATACGAAAATAAATAAATAAAATACTCTACAATATATTTGAGCAATAGATCTTCAAAAGACTCATGTTTTAAATCAGATTTGACTAGAAAAATTGTCATTATTTTAAATACAGCAACGTATTTCCGTACAATAAAATAACGCCATAAATAATTTTATCCATTTAATATGATCATATTTTTAGGCATATTTATAGAAAATTTTACAAATTAAACGAACAGCAAAAGACACATAGCTAGAACAAGGTTATTCCTCAGGTAGTAGTCCATGGATAAAAAAAAATGTGTTCTCTTCCCTAATTGTCCAAATTTCATGTATAAAAAAATTCAGAGAAATCTCTCAAGTGTAATTAACTGATCAATAAATATGCCTTGAGCAAAATAAAAATTTTTTACATACTCAGAGTTGTAATGGATCAAACTAAATTTTATTAAATTTAAAAATAACAGCAAAATTATATTTGTAGCCAAGGCATATTTATTCATCAGGTACTCTTGATTCGTCAGCTGATTATTTTTTTCAACACTTGTTTTAAATTTCAGCTGTCAAAATGCATAACTAAAAAACAATTTTCTCTCTTTTTAAATTTATTTCAAATGTCAATCTTCATATATAAAAAATATAAACAAAAAAAATCTCCGAACTGCAATTACCTGATGAATAAATATGCCTTGATTTGTAGCATGAATTTTTATATCTTTATTATTGTGAGCTCAAATTAAAACACCATTTCTAATCTTTAAATATTCGTAATTCCTGGTAATATAATTTTCCTGTTGTTTCGAATCGAAATTTTTAATACCAATAAGGTTTCACAATATTCGTGAGAGTTTTCGTGTATAAATTACGCCTGAAAGTTATATTTTGTGTGACTAAAGCTACATTCTTAAAAAAATTACGAAGCCTCTTCTAGCTTAATTTGGAAAAAAATTTTTTAACAAAAACTGTATTCGACTTAGAGATAATTTAATGTATGTAATATTTTCTGCAGAACTCATCTCTTCGGTAAAAAATGTTTTTCAAATGCTTACTTATGACACAATCCATTTCCTCTTGAACTTAATATCGGCATTTAAGTTTCCAAACACTGCTTTAGTTTTTTTATAGGCAATTTTAGAGAAAACATTTTTTATTAGTTCTTGTTTTAAGAGATGAATTTACGTCTGTTTTTTAAAAAAATAAATAAGTATGCTGTTTCGTATATTTTTTGTAAATAAGATACACATATATCTTAGGGATACAACTTTTTTACAATTTTTAAAAATATCAAAATGCCTTATCCATACCATGTAGTGCATACAAAAACAATAAGAACTGCATCTTTGGTTTTTCGATATCGTCAAAAAAGGTTCCCCGTCAAATGCAATTAAGCAAAACGAGAAACGGCTATATGTTGGAAATTTAAAGTGGCGTGATGATATGCAATATGTATATGAACTAGGACAGGCTTTTAAAGCACAATAAATTACCATTTATAAACTTTTAAACTATACCACCGATTAGTAATGCTAGATGAAATTCTAGAGCAATTATTGCGATTCCAGCTTACATACTAATTCCAAAATATCGTAGCAAATTATATGCAATATGCGAATTTATATGTTGCCCTTGGTACAACATTTCATTTTCAGACCATTGTTACAATTAAAATGACTTCAAAGCCTTAAACAAATCATTATCTGGCTTAACTAATGCTCAGAAATGCTTTCTAAGATATTGAGTGAAAAGTGAATCTAGAATTCCAAAAACACAACGCAGCAACATTTGTGCGGAACGCGCCATCAAATTAATGCGAACTCTTAATATTAAGTTAACTTCACTTAACACAGATAGTTTTTAGATTGTGATTTTGATTAGAACAATATAATAACATTAGGAAATGTAAATAGTTAAATAATTATAAAATAAAAAATTTTGAATAAATAAAAAATTTTGAAAAAATAATAAATTTTGAAAAAATAAGAAAAAATCTAAAGGGCTTTCAAGAATCGGCTTCGACGCGGAACGTTTTTGTTTTGAAACGACCTGAGGAAACATTTTTTGGTTTCAGCACTACATCGGCTACAGAGTGGTGATAGGGCCTTATTTTGGTTGTACCCCTAATGTATATGTATATGCATATGTGTGTGTATGGGATAGTATAATATTTAAACTTTTGAAGTGCTAAACCGCTTTTTAAAATGCACTATATTATGTTACGATCAGAGTTTGAGAGAGAGGTGAAAACTCCTTCTGAATATTTAGACTGTCTATTTATTGACAGTGCAGGGAGAACATATTTGTAAAAACAAGACCAAATTGCTTGTTCTCTTTTATATTGTGTAGTATTTAGTTTTAGCTCTTGACAAAACCCATATCTTGCATAAATTTTATGGAAAAAAAATGTTTAACAAACTTTTCAATAGTAAAGTTATGAACAGATTTTTTGCATTAGTAAACCTATAACTTTCAATAGAAAAGTTATAAACAAAATATTAAGTGCGATTTTGAGAAATACATTTACTGCTTTCATTCTGCTTTCCCATACTAATTGTTACAGAAAAATTCAAAAAAATTTAATATTTCTTTAGAAAATGATAAATTTTTTAAAACGTTTATTTTGCATATGTATTTCCTTTTAAGTAGAAAAATTTATGCTTAATAACATTAAGCATAATTCATATTCATCATACGCCCAATTTCCCAAAGAATTTTTGTTATAAATATTTTTAATTTAAAGCTTTTTATTAAATTTTCATTCTCTTTTATAAGTATTATACAAACGTAATCAACGATTATTAATTTTTTTTTTCAATGAAACTCATGATTTTTATTATATAAATTTACAAATTAATTTCAACGCTTTAAATAACTGCACAATTAATTGAACTCGTATGTTCATAAAGTAGTTTTTATTTTAATCCATTGTCCGTTTTATATTATATTTGTTTAAAATTGCTTAAAAGATCATTTGAATGTATTTAATTGTTATAATTATTAAATACTGTCATATAGAAATCCATATATAAATGTGGTTTTAAGACAGATTATTTATGATTTAAATTTATTGATTTAACTTTATTTGCCGTTTGTGAGAAAAAATTTATTTGTTCATTAAAAGGCCATTTTAAATAATATGTTTAACAAATTATAATACTTGAACAGTATTGAAAAGATTTTCAGCTGATTCGTTTCTATCTACGCATAATACATACCTGTAAGTTGATACGTAGCACTCAATTGTTAATTATTATTACAGTATTTGTTTTATTAGATTTTAATTATATTAGTTTCATATACATTAATTCAATTTACATATTACATAATTTGGATTTTATCTTACAACCTTGGCAGGCTTGAAATTATGAACAATTCACAATTTGTAGCACACATTCCTGGTATTTTTAAAATACTTTTTTCTAGAATTCACATTATTTAAAAAATCCTCGATCTGGTATCTTAAAATAAATACAAAAAAAAATATGGCAGGTAGTACATACTTGGTTATACATATGATCTACCTACATAAGTCAGTATCAAGTGGAATTGAAATAAAAATAAAATATTAAACAAACTATTGTAAAATTTGGGTGAGTTTCAATAAATAAACTTTTATAACGTAAACAAAAGGGCTGATTTTTGACTTGCAATTACAAAAATATCGGTTTATTTTAAGGAAATGAACTAACGTTTACGTTTAAACGTAATAATATATTAATTTATGTATGACGATCATGTAGGAATTTTCACTTCACTTCAATCCAATTCAAATGTGAATTGCATATTTATTGCAGCAGTTGTTTTTTAAAAACTTTAAGAAATAAGAACTTGCATTATCACGGAAGTTAAATAAGAAGTCATTTCCCTATGTTGTAAAGGATTTTATTTCATTCAAAAGTAAGGAAGTTGGGTCCCATATGAACTTACGCCAAGAGACGATTAAAGGCGATTTTGCATGTTGGAAATGATGCTTGTATTTTTATTGGTATTCAAAAGTGAATATATTGCAATAACTCCAATCACAAAAAGTCATAGGTAAAGCCTGACCAATCAGCAAAATCAGCGCCAAAGCCTTATATCCATGACGCCAATACAATGCTATGAATTTGGTGGGATCAGAAGGGTGTTTTGTATTATGACATACTCAAAATTCACGCATTCACAGAGAACCTGTATCGAATACAATTAACTTGATGGAAGAAAGCAGTCAATGAGAAACGACCAGAATATTCGACTAGACCATCATGACAACGCTCGGCCCCATGTTGCAAAACCGATCAAAATCTATTTGGAAAACAGTGAATGGAATCTTCAGGTTCAACACCCTTATAGCCCAGACCTTGCATCTACTGACTACCATTTGTTTCACTCTATTCAGAGTGCCCTTACTGGAATACGCTTTACTTTTAAAACAGGATATCAGAAATTGACTCGATAAGTTTTGACCACAAATCCGAAGCTGTTCCTTTTGCACGGAATCCATATGCTACCAGAAAGATGGCAAGGAAAAGTGGCTACATTGTTTATGGTATCAATTTATTTTGTTATTATAATAAATGCATTTTTCAAGCAAACAATCAACATTATTAACTTATATTCCCAATGTTAATATTTACGTCAAAGCACAAATTTTGTAAATTTAAAAATCTTGTTATATACAAATTTATTGTTAAGTGTTTTCACATATCCTTTAGATATATTTGAGAAACATTTTTATTCTTTTAATTTCCTCTTCATGTTTAACAACATTTTGCTCTAATTCGATTCATATCAAATATTTTTCGAGATGCTACACCCGTATAATACATAATTTACGTTTTACTTTTATTTCAAATTCCACAAAATATGCAGTGATTTGCAATTTATTTTACTTAGTTCTCTCACATATTTATACCCCCCAAGATATGTTACATTTTTGTATGATTTTTATTTAGTTCTTCTAAGATTTCTGTGCACTACTTTATAGCTGAAGTGCTTGTACGTATGCTTTTGACAACAAGGCAACAACAAAGTTTTTTGTAGCTCCCACTTGACTTCAATGTCTCTTTTTATTTAAAAAACTCAAGTTAAAACATGACATTTGTTCTATAGAAGTTGAAAAAGAAGAACAAAATAAAAAAAAATTAACTAAATAGAAAAACTTTTCAATTTTATATTTGTTTATTTGTTGTAAGTAAAAAAAAAAATACAAATATATGTTAACATGACATGAAAACATACTTATACACACACATACAATTGTGTAGTAGTGTAGAATATGTAGAAAATATTTTGTTAAACAAAATTGTTGACACGTTTCATGCATGCAAATGACGCGAATGATGATGGTTACTAAAAGCATTCAACTATTACTTGGTAAAAACTATATACATATTTTTGTACACTATTTCACTTTTATATGTATGTATGTGTGTTAAGCTGCCTTTGTGTTGTGAAAGCAACATATTCATTTATACGAACAGAGTAATAAAGAATACTTGTATACCACTACAAATATACTTAAAAAAATATGCTAGTGTGTGTGCGTATGTTGAGCTCAACTTACTCTCGTATTGTATGTCAATTCAATATGACTTCAAGTTAACACTTTACATCATTTGCAAATAGCTTAAAGCAAATTTTTACTATGTGCTGTTTGTAGTCAATTCACTACATACTTGTACCATCAACCATACATTGGCAGAGTTCGAAAGAAGGAGAGAAATGCATGCATTAAACTCGATTGGGGAAAAAACATCTATCAATAAGCATATTGTTTTAACAATCAAATTTTTATTCAAATGTTTTATTAAATATTCTACCAACAATACGAAACTCATTGTAGCCGATAAATCTAAAGTTGGAAAAAAAGTACCAAAAACAATCATAAAGTTAAAAGCCATCATCAACAACAAACTTTTATTGCAAATTCATATATACATACATACATACATACTTATTATTACATTTGTACATCATATTGTATGCGAGTATGTTTGTGCATACATTAAGTATTCGTGCATATTAAGTGGAACAACACCATACTGCCAAATATGGTTGACTTAGTTGTGAAAAAAAGTTTAAAGTTTACAGTGTTTATTAAAAGAATTAATTTATTTTTTATTTTTGATATTTTAACCAATGTATGCAGATGGAAAGTTTTGATAAGCATATTCTAAACTGCTTTCTCATTCAATTTGAATAGATTGAAACATATAGATTTTTTTCATTGAAAGAGAACTTGTAAAACATGTATAAATAGTTAAACAATCGAATTAATTTTAAATATTTTTTAACTTATTTTCTGCTGGTATAATAAAGGTTGGACTATTCAAAGTTTAATATTAAAAATACTTTTAAATTAAACCAAATTAATTTTTTTGTTGTGAATTACAATTGTTCCGGTTAGAGACGAAATATTATTTCATTCATACGGCTGCCGTGGCTGGCCTCACACCATTCGATCGGATCAATTTTCAAGCCCTTTTTCCAATGTGTGAAGTTGTATCTCGGCAATGACATTACGACTCTTGGTTTTCAAATGCTGAATTGTCTCTGCATAATACGTGTCTTAGACGGCGGCCCATAGAAAATAGTTCAAAGATGTCAAATCAAAGCATCTTGACGGCCAATTGACATCAACATTAACATAAATGGGACCGTAATAGTTGCGCTTTATATATTGTTACAGATTTATTTTAAATAGCTTCATTATAATTTTATTTTAGTTATATTTGCAGTAGTTTAAGTTGCAGTAGTTTTGTTTGTATTAGTTTATGTACATTTAACATTTCGTTTGGTTCGCTGGTTGTTCGAACATGATGTTAAGTTATACTCAGCCGAGGTGGGTTATTATGTGCAGCATACTCTTAGGCACTTTTATTATTCCTGCATATTACTTAGCATTAAAATTACGTCTTAATTTAAATGTAACGGTTTTCAAGTAATTTACAGAATGAAATAGTGTGTACATACGAAAACTTTGTCGAATGTTACAGAACACCACTATGTTACTATAAATAGCCGAACAATACAGCTAACATGATCAGTATTACAGTAGAGCTTGAAAGTGCGTATCAAAGTGAGTTTGATAGTAAAAGTGCATAACCATAAGTGAAATAAGTAAAGCGACATAAAAACAATATCTGAGTGTTTTGAATAAATAAATTGCTCTTAATTTTATAACTAATTTTAACTGTTACTGATATGTAAGCTTCAAACAGTCACTCGTAATGGGTACTTTGGCTTATGTGCATCCGAAGTTACATGCCATGCATTCTATCCGTTGTTACTTTTAATGCATTTGTCAAAAAGTACAATCAGTGTAATTGTAGTCGCATAAAAGGCAAAAAATATCAGCTGTTATTGATCACCATTGTTGACAAATAACAGTTTTTTTCAATGTTATCGATATATCTGCTTGTGTGGCGGATTTATTTTTTCTCTTATTTTTATGTTAAAAAATGTTTTTAATAAAAGAAAAATAAATTTTACAATTACTTTTAAGAAAAAAAATACAAAGAAACTGATTTTTAACACAATTTTTTCATTAACAAAATTTTTATTCTGCTTACCGATATCTGTTATATGCTGAGTATTATCTCTGTTTGTTTACTATTAAAGAAAACAAAAGCAATGGAGGAGAAGCTTATTGATGAAAATTCGTCTCTTGTTATTTCGAGCTTTTCGTAGGCCTCTGTAGCACAAAATTTTATGTACATAAACTCAATGAATTAAATTAATAAGTTATTTTGAAATATTAATTTCAATTTTTTCACTTTGTTTTGGAAATAAATTTTCAATAAATCCCAGCATTGCTTAAGCGTAAAATGATTAATTTCATTCAACGAATACAATATACTGAATTTTGTGACAGAATAGAATGACATAGGTATTGCCAGATTCGAAATAACCACTGGTCAAACTTAAACCGATAAATGGCCCACCGTTTAGAAACTAATTTAAGCTATTCTAAGAAATTAATATCTTAATATTTTTTATAAAAACATAAGCATTTTTAATTTCCCAAAAACTTTATTCAACCGGTTGCTGAACAGTTTTGACTTAACAAAGCCTATATAAAAACTTTTTATATTTTATATATCCCAAAATCTGTTGTAAAATATGCTATACTTAATTAGAGGCTATCTACTTCTCTGCTCATTTTTGGTAGGGAAAAAAACTGCACAGTCCTCTAAAAATTGCCAAAAATTAACAATTTTAAAAGTAAAATATTTAAAAGATAAAATTAAATTAAACTTTTAAAAAACAAAAATAGACGTTTGAAATGCAAAAAGTGGACTATTTGTTCCTATAATTTATCTGACGTATTTATAAAAAATATTTAAGGCTTTAAAAAGGCCTTTTCACACATATTGAACAGAAATTTGTCAAATAAATCTTCAATAAACCTTAAGTATTTTTTTATGAATACGGTAGATAGTATATTCATTTTGTCAGTTTTTATAAAACGTTACTTTCAACGTCTTTAAAAGTCACTTCAATTTTTTTTTTCCTTCTATGTAATCTCATTAGTGTGAACAAGAATTGTGTTTAAGCTAATAAATCTACAAGGATGGTTTGACCTGAAAACAAAATTCATTGTGCATTGCATTGTCTCTAAAGACATAGTAAGTTAACAACAAGCCGATAACAACATTTAATGTATTTAGTTACACTATAAGAAAAAAAATCACTTATTTGCGTACAGTATTATGGTCTAGAAAAACAAACATAAAGAAAACATTAGCAAATCATATGCTTGAATTAACACTGTTCCTTATTTCTTATTTTTTCTATTAAGACAAGTTTGCATTCAGAAGCTGATGTTGCTAGAAAATACAAGTTTTAACAGATAATAACAAACAGAGAAAAAATTTATAAAATGGTCAACAGGAAATTAAGCTGACAATAAAGTTAGAGACAAGAAATGAACACAATGGTAATAGAGTTAAAAAAATTCTGAACTTAGTTGACACCTTTTAAAAAAAATCACAATCTTAAGGAATTTTTCTTAGAAGATTTAATTTAAAATAAACCAAGAATTTAACATATTTTTAGATTAAACACTATTTCACAAAATGTCGGCAGCAAATTCAGCATAAACAACTAACACTTTGCGTATGTATGTGAATGACGTGTTTGTTTATTAAATACATACTTATTAAAAAAAATTGCTTAAAAACATTTTAAAATAAGAAAAAAATAAATTTACTTAAATTCTTACCATAATAAAACGTCAATCAAGGACCAGTAAACCATTTTCACAGCTAATTATTAATATTTTTTTGTTATTATTGAAAAACATAACTTGTAAAAATTTATTTAATGTTAATTTACTTTGATTTTGCCAAGTCATTTCCGCCAGTTACTTATAACTTGTCGAAACAAAATCCTCTTTTACATTAATGACTGCTTCTTCAAAAGTCATCCTTAAAAGCAGTTAGATACTTTTTGTAATAACAAAAACCTTTACGAGAAATATTTAATAAATATTTCAAGACTTTTTGGCATTTTCATTAAGTTCTATTTTTGTTGTGGAGGAACGTAAGTATATGACAAGTAAATTATGGCCTCGTTTGTTCAAACCAAGAACAGAAAAAGTTCATTAAAAATTCGTCAATTATTGTATTATTGTACAAATGACAGCAAATTGACAGCTTAATACGCTTATAATGAGAAGCAAAATAAGACCAACATATATAAGAAAATTACATTCGTTTTGTTGTACAGAAGAAATTACAGCATTTTGATTTTGTAATAGAGTAACAACTGTTTATGCATATTTTGAGTATTTTTGACTTTGTATAGTATACTTAAACTTTTGAAGTATTTTCAACTAATCTGTTCTCGACTGTTGAGGCTATTTTTGACTGATTTTAATTATTTTTAAACGTGTTCATAATGTACCGACCATATATGTACGAGTTTTCAACGTAGTTCGACTTCTAAAGATTATCAAGGCAAAATAAAGGTAAATTTTTAAATTTGCCGATGCTTAATAATTGGTCATGAACTGTTATAACTTATTTGTATTTTGAAATCTACTTTAGTTTTATTCCCGCTATGCTTAGGTGTCATACTAACAAGATTAATTTTTCATTTCAGAGAATATTTATTCACAACATTTGCAATATAGTTTTTTTAACACATTCATAAAACAATAGCGATAATAAAATGTCAATGCAGTTAAGTTTGTTTTTTAAATTTATTATTATTGAAAGTTAATATGACCAATTGTATGGAAAGCATGATTTTCTTAGGCCTATTAACATAATATTCAGTTAAATAAATTTAACGTAAAAGTTTACTAACTTTCCGTAAGCTTAAACTGAAGTTTTAACTATAAATTAAAGATGTTCGTTAACAATAGGCAAGCGTTAGTTAACTTGTAGTTATCAATTATTATGAATGAATTTCAACAAAAAGAAGAAGTGTATACATAAATATAAATTCTTAATGTGCACCCATCTGCTAATAAATTTATTAAAAATTGAATGTATTTTGAAAAAATGTTTGCTATAAACTTAACAATTCTCTTAGATACTTAAACGATATCTTATGAAAAACTCTGCATCAGGTAAATTAAAATGATCCATTCAACTTCTGTGGTTATATTTACTTTTCACACCATAACTAATATATACTTTATATAAATTATACAAATGTGGTCATCTTTTTAATCGTAGAGGCATCTTTCAATTAGCAAAAATATAAAAATAGCAAAAATATAATATATTTAAATTCAAACATCAAATATTTTCTTCCAGTTAAGTTCTTAACGCCAAATAGTACTCGGTTAAATTTTACTGAAATTTGGCAAAAAAAAAATCTAAATGTTATAAGATAACTGAACTTTGTGTTAATGGGTTTTGGCTAACCAAGGTTTAAATTTTGAGTTTAGTGTTAACTGTAGGTTAATTTTTTTATTGTTAACGGCCCTTAGAGATAGCTGGTTTAACTCTGACAGCTGATTTAACACTTTTTGGTGGTATTTGTATCAATATACCAATTTAAAAGAAACACTTGCAAATTGCTTAAATTTATTTTTAAAATTGCGTTTTGATTTCAGATAGTGATCAGGTATTAAATTAAATTTACTTCTTTGCTGAATGACGCTGTCACTAAACATAATTGTTAATAGTTCTAAAACTTTTTTATTATAATTACAACATATGCATGTACTGTATATTATAAAAACAAGGACTTTTTCTGTCACTTAAAGACATTTTCGAAATACCATTACATCAAGAAAGACTAACTATTATGTCTATGGGCTGGTGGAAAAAATTTTTCATTAATAACAACAGTGGGAATGATAAAGTCAACGGTTGGCTGCTACTATATACATGCTTAATGAATTTTCCAAGTCTAAATTGGAACGTATTAGTTATGCAGACATATGATTTCAGCAGGATGGTGCCACATATAAAACAGCTAGTGACAAAATCATTTTACTAAGAGAAGGATATGACAAACAAATAATTTCAAAATATGGGCCTGTTATCTAGCTGTTATTTTTAAAGCTATTTTCATATTTTCTCTTCGGACCAGCGAATATATGACGCTTCACTGCCTTAATATAGCCTAATTAACTGTGTTTACCCTTGGAAACCAGGTTATGCCATGTATGCGCAAGCCGCAGCATCTGTAATTATATTTAAGTATCAATGCTTTAAAACTAATATTAACAGTAAATAATGGGATAAACTAATTTTCTACATTTTTTTTCGATGTCAAAATTTTAAGTATAGTGCTCAATGTTTCCTTGAAACTTTCTCAGTCATATAAAAAAAAAATCATAAACTTATTTTAAAATCAGCACATATTTATCAAATTTACTCTTTCGTTATAACAAAATAACCTTAATGAAGACAATTTAATTTAACCAAGTACAAGCTATAAAACAAAACAAAAACAAAACCAATGTAATCGTAATATTATTCCTAGGAAACAAAACCTTGTTTAAATTTAATGTCAAATGTTCACATTAAAATTTCCTTAATTACACAAACGTTTATCGTTACAACTACACAAGTGAGACACACGAAAAAAAATCGATAAATTTTAAACCATTGTGGAGGTATGAAAATAGTTATTGTATGAACTTGTCTGCCCTCTAATAGGTTTAAGTATACTTTAAGTTTAAGTACATGAAATAAAAAAAGCAAAGCATACTTATGGGGGTTGGGAATGTCAGCCAGTCTAAATATTTGTTCTTATGATTTAAGGAAAATTACAAAAAAAAAAAAAGGAAAACCTATTGGTAAATGCAACATAATGATGGAAATCAAATAAAACTTTTTTGGTTACAAGATTTCCCAGTATCTTGTATAGTTAGCTTTCCCAGGTTAAAGCACAGTTACCATGGTAACTGGCTGGATTGCTTAGAAACCAATACAAAATCAAAGAATTTATTAATATGGTGTAGATACAAAATAAAACTAATATTAAATACTGTTAACGTCAGTTCTATAAATATTTTTGATTATTTATCTTTTTGTAGTAGGCAGGTAGGTAGGCCTTAACTAATAAAACTAAATACATTCCTTCGTATTGTTACATTGTTTTGAATTGAAATAATGATAAAAAAAAAATCACATATAAAATATTGTTATAGTTTCGAAGGCCATCATCAAGCCCGAAAACTATTAAAAAACTAAAATTGTTCGTAGTTTTAGTACTTTAATATAAAATTAACAAGCCAACCATCCACCCACCTTCAATAATTTTAAAGGTTAAAGGAAAAACGTTATTAGGAATCCAATAGTTGTCGGCATTCTTGTTTACCTTTATCAAATGTAGTTTTTCAATAAACACAATTTTGAATTCTTAATAAATTTTTAATGAATCAAATATAGCTTTTTATAGACTCGACCACTAAGGACATTTAAAGGAAGAATGAAAACACAAATATTACGAATGAGTTAAAAAGGTTTATACTACACATATTAAAGTTACTTTTATTTAGGATTTAGAACAAACAACACAGCAGTTGAGCTTCATAAAAAAATAAAACTGAATTTTTCTTCTTGCCTCTTGTATATAAAATTCCAAGCAAAATTTCAGAATTCTTTACAGAATTAAGCAAAAAGATGAAAGGTAATAGTTTGTATATTAAGTATTTTAATTTTCATATGTATTTACTTAGATGTTATTAATTATTTATCTAATATTAATATTAATTTTCTTTCAAAACCAAACACTTATTATCGTTATATAAAGCACTTCGTTGTTGGCATTTGAAAGACTGCTGAAATTCCTTAGATTGTTTTAGGGCACTGTGTACAAATTGCCTTCGCTTATCGTTGGCGTTTAAATGACAATCTACCAGCGTAGTGGCCACAAAATACAATTTCTCCATGGACAACTGCAACTGTCCTGCTTTTAGTAAAGTGTTGAGCTTTTGCACGAATTCCTCATCTTGTTGCAGCCATGATTGATACGTTTGCCAGGATTGTTTTTGGGCCAACAGTTTAAGCAATAAATTATTTAAATTAAAATTCCTTACTTGTACGGCTTGTTGTTTTTGTAGACATCGATCAAATAATTCAAATTGTTTGTCGGAATCCGTACTTCTCCAAGCTCCGGGCGTTTCATAAGAACCACCTATCATTACCTCCGAGAAGTACTCACCCAGCATGAAGTAGTTTAATGGTGTAGTTAAATTTTGTTGCTGTTGTATTAAACTGTTGATAGTTAAAAATACTTTCATAAATTCTTTGGCACTTTGTGTCACTTGCACAGCGCTGTTAGTGTTGGACTGCTTATAGCCGTTATCGATTTTTATATGTTGGGCCTTAAATCTTTGTAGCTTCTCAAGATTACGATAGAAATTGCGTTTCGTTATGGTAAGTGACTGATAATCGTTATCAAGTTTAGCATCGCCATTAAGTGTTAAGTGCATAATGCGCTCTAGGAAAAGCTTAGAGTTTTTACGAGTTATTTCATCTATCCATGCTGTGTTGGCCAAAAGTTGTTCATATTGTTGTCCTAGTTCAGAATACATACGAGCCATTTGCACTTTATCTATGCCAGTACGTTCAACAACATGTTGGTACACGGGACCTAAATAGGTTTCGGTGAGTTGTTTGCAATCAGCTGGCGTTTTGTCTAGGTAGGAAGACGAATTAAGAATTAATATTGTAGATATTTTGTTATTTTATTTCTAATTGGGACTATATTCCGCATTATCAAGAAATCGTTTATTTTTTAAGTTGCATCGCTATAAAATGTTTTTGAATTCATTTAAATAAACTTGATTTAATATTTCTTTTCTAGACTAAAGATTAAGTATAAATAAATAAACACGAATGATTTTTCTATTGTACAAAACTAATCTTTATTTTGTCTTAAATTGCTTTAACGGATCAAGTTATGCCTAAATTGTTTACCAAATTCATTACAATTAATTTCAAAAATGTGTCTAACCTTTTCTATTCAGTAATTGTTTTAATTTCTTCGCCAATAAACTACAATAGAAATTTAATAAAATTTCTTTTAAATATTTGTGATCTCATTTTTACCAAAAACAAAGAAAAGACGAAAATTTAATCTTAATCAGCAAATATTAAAAAATTTAACAATTTAACAATTTTTTTATGAAAGAACCGCCTGAGTCTGTTTTTTAGCTTTTAATACTTATCTATCTTAGGGAATATATCACCCTATACCGTTTTTCTGTGTGGATTTCAACATCTGTTGTTCTACTTTTTCACTTACCCATTAAATAATCAATCCACAGCCAATTTAGGAATCTCGTCAGTGTCGTGCTCTGCAATAGCTCAAAGTACTGTATAAGCTTTGGCATTTCCGATACAATGATCAAATCACTAGACTTCAAGGGTTTGCCCATGACCTTGCGGAAATAACCATCCCAATCCAGAGGATAAACTGAACCGAAATTCAACATTTTGAAATCAGCATAAGAATATTCCTTTACTTTATCGTGCTCGGCAACGTTTATTTTCATAATATCTCTTGAATTGCGTTCAAAATTTAAAATCTCCAAAGCCACCAGCCTGGCACGACCTGCCTCAACATCAGACAGGTGCATTATTTCACCAGAAAGTTGTTCAAATTTCCTTAAAGTAAAACGCAACGAGTCATCGGGTTGTATTTGTACTACACGTTTGTTGGAGATCAATTCAATTTTGGTATTAAAGAAGTAAGGTATGCCACTTTCATGGAAAATGCTTAAAATCTGTAACCAAGTCGTATTACGTCGTTTGCGTATCATGGCCACCGAATCATCAATGGCTGGCCAACCACCTACTGAACGATAGACCAAAGTATTTTTTAACTGCTCCATAGAACGGGCATTTTGGCAAGAGTCATAAAATTGCTTTAGTTTTAGTTCAGAGTCCAAAAGTTCCTCGTCATTACTGCTTTCCAAAAATTTATTAAATTTTAATTTTTCCTGCAGCAAAAGACGGTCATATTTTGCCTGATTACTAACATTGAAGGAGCGCAAGCAAACATAGCCAAAGAAATCCTCACAGGGCTTTTTTGTTACATCTAGCCAGGATTCCAGTTCATAGGAAAAACGTAAAACATCATGTTCGATGGCGACTTTGTCAAGTGCAGTTGCCAAGTAGCTACTGGGTACAAGCACAATAACCAGCAAAGGCAAAAACATTGTCACTGCTATCATCACTGCTGAGTGAACAAATAACAACAAAATTATAATATTGTCTGCAAAGTTTGGTAGTTATTTCTTTCTTTATTTTGGTTAATTTTCGTAAAACTTCAAAGTAAAAGCCACAAAATATTATGATGGTTTTAGTTTTTATAAAAAAAAAGAGTGAAAAGTTTTTTAATAAATGCTGCTGTTTACTTTTGCTTTGTATTGCGAAAGTTTTTTTAACAAAATGACATTTTAATTTAGCCAAAAAAAAAATGCAGTATTTCGTTTTAAAATCTTTTTTTTTTATAAATAAAATTGTTTTAATTGTTTGTTGTTGTGCTAAATTAAATGTGAAATGTTTGCTATTGTAATGTATTCCAGCATAACTTAACACTTTTGTAACAGAACTACAACTGACATAAATATTTTTTATTGAAATTGAAAATCTCTACGAAATTCAACCCTTTCAAGTTATTTTGTTCTCCCTCTCTTTTGTTAAAACAAACAAAAACGCGTGGGTCTCTATGTCAGTGTAGATAGTGAGTGTATGCCCTTTTGTTGTTAAATTTCAATTTAAATTTGTTATTTTGTTGTTTATTTTTTTTAATTGTTAAGTGTTCTGTAGCTTTTCACAAGTTTTTTTTTTGTATGTGTTATGTTGTGCACTTCCGGCTTCTAACCTTGCGTTTAATTAAATTTTGTTACAAGGGAAATCTCTTTTAACTGGTTTGTTCTTTGCTTTGCATTTCGTTACAATGTTTTCTTGCAAGCCACCTTCGTTTAATATATACAACATTTTTATGTATTCTTGCGGTTCTTTTATTTCGTATAATTTTATTTTAAAATTCAAATGATTCTGTTTATATTATTTTTATTTATTTTTCTTGTTTTAAGAGATTACCATTTAATCTCTTGCTAATGTTTAATCTAAACTACCACAGAGAATTTCAATCTAAAAACCCCATAGTTCTGTGGATGCTAGTAAGTTTGTTCAAAACAACCACAGCAACAACAATAACAATGAATGACTAAATTAAAACAAAGATTTAGAGTATGTTTGTGATAAGCAAGGGTTAAGGTCAGTATTGTTAAATTGATTTGGAATTAAATATTTTTCTTTTTGTTTTTAAAAAAATGTATGTTCAGCTGATACTTTTAAATTTATTTAATTGAAAATTAAAAACAAAAATATTTAAAAATCCCTACACGTATTATCTTTTAAAGTTTTTAAATAATATAAGATAAAAATGTAATAAAGTATTCAAATCATAGTCGGTCAGAAAACTTGAAATAAGAGGTTCTTATAGCAATTTGAAATCCGAAGGTAAATTATAAAAATTGAGTATTATTTGCCACTCTAAATGTCTGCATTATTTAAGCATCCTTTTGTGCTATTTTTATTGTATTTCATGTGTTATGATAAAATATATATATATACAATATACAAAAATTTTATAACTAAAGTCTACGTGCAAGCTACAAGTATAAATATTTAATAATCAGGAACAAAGCGAGTTAAGATTTCATTACACCAAATACACAACCTTATCATGTTAAAGGATTTTCTATATACACATTAATAATCGAAAAAAGATTTAATTTTGAATTGAACAAAATATTTCTAAATCATACAAAATGAGAACACGACACTTAGTTATAATTTGTCAAAAGGAAAAATAATTGTTGGCTCAACTATGGTAAATTCAGTTTTACAAAAATGTTTATCCATTTTTATGTCCTGATATTCTATATAGGCAACTTAAATACAAATTTGTCTTCCGCATTGACTTTTTTGAGATAAAGATTCTTGGAATTATGGTTATTAGAGAAACACCTCTATTAACTGTCAAACATTTTTTTATTTATTTTCTTTTTAATTATAGATATTGAATTATAAAATAATTATACACAAAAATATACTTTATGATCTTGACCTATTTGCTTAAAATTAATATTGACTCTAAATAACAACGACGAATATTAAGGGAGACCAGGTTTGAATAAAATGAAACGCATTAAAGCCCAATCTTTTTGAAATAAAAAAGCCAATATTTTTTTCAAGCAGTACTTTTTTTAAAAACCTGCACCATCCCACATTTGTATGTGGAAAGATTGTTATGAGGTGGATACCTACAAGTATCTTTTTCAACTTAAAAACACTTTTTGTTTTTGTTGGTCTTATTGTAAATTATTAACTTAAGGATCCAACACATTCCTCACTACCATACCTCCAAAGTGTCTGGAACATTAGGTCGTTTCCAAAAGAAATTTTTAACCACTTTAATTCAAGGAAAATTTTACTCAATTTACAACGTGTCGTTGCAGTCACAAACTGTAAGGAATTCATTTCTACATATTGAAGAACAAGGGTGATTATAATTACCTTTACAGCTATGATGTATTTATACAATATTCTATTAACACAATTAAATTGTTATAAGTGTTCTATAAGAAATTACTGGAGAAATTATCAATGAAAACCATGGTTACGACATGATCACGACGATCATATTATTTTTTCTAAAACAATATTTGGTTGCCGAAAACAAGTAATAGTTATTTTTGTTTCATTTCATCATATATTTTGTAACGATAATCAAGCATTTGTTTAAATTTTATCATTTAATGATTACTTCTCGTAAAAATTTCAAAATGGTTATCATTTAAAAAAAATATGATTTAAAAAAATTAATTTGACAAAAAATAACATTATATTCAAAATCATTAAAAATTAAAAATAATCATTAAATAATAAGTGAGACAACAGTATGATTACAAAATAATCAAGCTATGATTTTTTTAATAATAATTTGATTTCAATAATTCTTCTTCTTGCTGAATAAATTTTTATTATTTTAAAAGTTTGTGAGATGTCAAAAAAAGGAACAAAAATTTTGAAAAATTGAAGAAAATTAAAAAATAAACGAGAAAACTTAAAAAAATATTGGTAAAAAATTGCAAATAAATTGGTGAGTACAAGCAATATGTGTATGTTACAGCAAAAGACAATAATTTGCCGTAAAAATGCAAAGATTGTCGATTTAAATTGTAGTCATAGATATGATTATTGAATGATACTTTAATTAAACATAATAATGATAACTGGTAACCATAATTATTTTAAACATAATCATACAATTCAATCATAGTATGTTGCTCTTCGATTATGGTTACCACAACCATATTTTTTCTTTGCGTGTACTACGGCGTAAATGGTGTCCCAAATTAAAGCAAGATTTTGACGCCATTTGTGCTATAAGTGTTCAATAATCAATAAGAAACAATTCTTCAGCTGATAGTTTAAAGTTAGTAAAAATTATTTCATACTCATTTTGATTTTGTCTGTGCATGCATTAATTTTTTATTAATGATTAAATATCATTAAAATCAGTAAAATAATTTAAATTCACTATTTTTACATATTTTTTTGCTTAGAATAAGACAATATATCGAGATAGAAAGTAGTCTATGCATATGTTTAGTAGTATTAAGGAATATTTATAAGAAATTTTATCAAAATCCATCCAGTAGTTCAAGAAGAGAGGCAGGAAAATAAACACACAACAAAGTTAAAAACAAGTAAGAGTGCTATATTCGGCCATGCCGAATCTTATATACCCTTCACAACGTGTAGTCACGCAATAACAGTAGTTTGTATCACCATTCATCTCATATGAAATACGTACATTCATATAAAAAACATACATATATAAAAACATCCCATTGTAAAACTAAAAATGAACGTATGTATGTTAAAAAAAAAATAAAAAAATAAAAAAAATTAAAAAAAAAAATTTTTTTTTAAATAATTAAAATATATATAATAAATATAAAACAATAAAAAAATAAAAAAAAAATTAAAAAAAAAATAAAAATATAAATAATATTTTAAATAAAAAATAAAAAAAAAAAAATTAAAAAAAAAATATAAAAAAATTTTTGTTTGGCTCAGCTGGGATTCGATGCCACGTTTTCTCTAACCAGTATACACGTTTGTTTGTATGTATGTTGTTGTTGTAATGTTGTTTTTGTGAAAAAAAATCGAGGTGGTCGTGGGTTTTTGCTCATATCTCAGTTGTTTATGTATCGATGTTTCTGAGTTTCAATACCGATCTACTCCCGAATATTTCTGATATTTTAATACCTCACCCGGGTCCGAGCGATGTGGGGGGGGCTTCAAAAAGTTGATTTCAACATACACACGGACAGACGGTCAGACGGTCAGACGGACAGACTGACAGACTGACAGGGCTTAATCGACTCCCCTATTCATAAGCTCTCAGAAAATATATACTTTATGGGGTCGGAAATCAAAATTGTAGAAATTTCACACGGAATGACAAACCTACCCTCTTTCACTGTGTGAAGGGTATAAAAAGTTGTGTTTGGTATTCTATATCGCTAACTATGGACAATGGCAACAAGATTTAAAAAATATTTTATGTTTGGACACAATTTTATTTTAAATAAACATAGATTTTTGAATCTTTACCTACCGACAAATATTTTCTTGTCTTATTTTATATGTAGGCATATCGTAGCAATAAAACTATTAATAAAAACAAAATATTTCCAATACAAAACGATTGCAACTTACTCCAGATTTAAACTATGTTTATTTGGCAACCCTTTTTATAATACTCATATGGTCACCCTTTCTGCCTGTAGCTATCTATAACAGTGTAATAATTTAAACATGTAATTGGTGCGCATAATTTTTAATTAGTTGTAATCTGAACTGAAATATGATAGATACTAATTTGAAATGTCGACACACATGTTTGCTGATAACGAAAATGAAAAAAAAAATTATTTTTATTTTTAATATAATTTAAAATTATCACAGACGACATACATACGTGCCTATATACATACACACATACATGCAAACATACATATGTATATTTACATTAAAATTAATAATAAAATGAATAATTTAAGTTTTTTTTAAGATAATCTTATACATAAATTTCATATTTTTAGCCTTAATATAAACCTTAAAATAATTTGCTTTTATGATATGTATAGTTTTTCAAATGAACTCATGCATTAAGCAAGTTTGCCCTTCTATATTTTTAGATTTTACCCAATTCTTATCCCATTTTTTATTTTTTATAGTTTGAAAAAGCTTTTTGCATTTATAATGCTTTTTAATGTAGGCAGCACATCTTAATATGACAACCTGTTTTTTTTTCAAATAGTTTTTTCTATTGCTTACCTGAAAAACACTTATGGCATGTTTTCCTTTTCATAAATTGTGCCATTTTATTTAAGAGTCATAGAGGGAAAAAACCTGACTTTAATTCTGGCAAAATATTTTTAATGGCTGGAAAATTTTGTTAATTTTTTTTTTTACTTGCAGTTTCAATTTGCTGTTTTTTTTCAGTTTTTATACTATTTTTAAAAGGGCCGAATCTGGTATAAGAAAAATAATGTAGAAATGCTTAAAACTTATTTATGATTCTTAAAGTATAAAGTGACTTTCATAAATAGTTCTGCATAATTAACTTTTACTTAAAGTATGCAAAGGATTTGCTACGATGTTTTTAGGGTGTATAGTTTAGAGCTGAATATAGTTGAAGTTTTTAATACGTAATTTTTTTAAAATATATATAAACGAAAATGAAAATGTTTTAAATTCACCTCAATTAATGTTTTAACTTTAAATAAAATTTCGCTTTAAACTTACATACATATTTATTAGCATTTATATTTGATTTCATAAAAAAATAAGAAATTTATTACAGCAATACTATAAAATATTAAATATCTTGATTTTACTTCGAAGACTGAATAGTAATGATATTTGTTTGAAATGTGCCAAAAACGTTTTGCAGAACTTTCTTCATCAAAAAATAATTTAATTATACTTTTATATTACAGCCTAAAATTATACTTCAACAGTTAGTTGTATACATTCTACTTCTCCAAGTAATTTCTCCCACTTTCGTTTGTTGAGAGCCTTTTTTCTTTTGTAAAAACATACTTTTCTCAAATTGTATTTATTTCCTAATTAGATTTTTATAGTCTTTAGATGCTTTTGTTACTCAAACATAATCAAATAAAATGTATGTTTATGTCTTGCTTTTTAAAGAAAAGTTTTCGTCTGGCAGAGAAAAAAACTTTTTATGGCTTTTTTTATATAAGCCACTGAAGTACGGCAACCGTTTTTATGAACATTACTTTCGTAAGTTAAATGTCAAGTAATATACATACTATAGTCTTTCTTTTCGCTTGTTTGTAGAATATCAATAAAAATAAAACAATAAGGAAATAAAAAATATTACTTCGAATAAAGCTAATTGACTTAATTTTAAAAGTTTTAACAAATTTTCCGTTTCCCTAATTGAATTTCATAATGGGAAATATTTAAAGTTTTGCTATATATCGTCTTCTTTTGCGCCATAGGCTAAAAATAAGTGGAGGTTTTTAATTTAATAATAAGAATTCGTACAAGTAAATAAGGAAATTCAATATGTTTTATGAGCAGCTTTTAAAGGCTTGCCCTATTCACAAAAAATTTAAGAATTTAAAACTTATAGCATTTAAATCTTCGTTCATGCTAGTATAAATATACGTTCTCATGTAGCATACATTTTGGCTGAACTACAGCTTCATCTAAATCCCTTTTTTATTTATTTTTATAATTGATCTATGTCATTTGTGATAAAAAAAAAATGCCAAGCAAATTTTACTAAATTATTATCCGTTATTAAATTTAAATTAATTGAAACCACAATGGGCATTTGGTATTATAATCACATTTAACCACAAAATGAATATAATAATACTTAAGTTTAACTAAAACTTACCACAAATAAAAACCATTTTGATTGAAAATTTGTGTATAAAATAAATTTATCATAAGGATTAAAATCAACTAAAAATATAGTATTTAATTAATACTCTCTCATACTTAAAGCTACTTACGTAATAATATTGATAATGGTTACACTGGCATACTTTTAAGTATTTGGCAGTATATTGAAGGCTGTAATTAGCAACGTTTTTGACTAGAATTCTATAAAACATTGGCATTTCTAAAAGACATTTAGATAAAATCTATTCGTAGGTGATATATAATCCAAATATTACATATTCAAACTATTTTGAATATCTTAAATTGTATTAAATGTGCATGTATTCTTTGGCGTCAAAAAAATATTTGCTCAAGGAGCATAACGTGTTGGAAAATATTTAAAATAACACCTTAAGGTATGCAAGTTTTTGTGGGGCCAAATATGTAAGACAGAAACAATATAAATTGTAAGTACGAAATTAGAATTTAAGTTTAATGGAATATGTGACAGAGCTGTAGATGTGTATATTATATTAAGTTTAGGTGTGTCTCTTTGTACTAGAATATATAAGTGAATTAACTCTGACTGTTTCTAATTATTAAAAAAACATATTATAGAGTTTTTTATCAGTATTTCACAATGATAGCTGATGGCGTTTTATCTATTTGGTTTAGTTATAATTAATTAAAAATGGTGTATACTTTCAGGCTTTAATAAATCTATACCCTTCTTAGTTCCACTTGTATCCTTAAACTAATAAATAAAATATTATTTACAGGCGCCGTAGGTGGTGATGGCGGTGATGATGCCGATGATAAGGAAAAGGCAGAGGAGGAGGAGAGAGAGCGTCAGGAGGCCATTCGTGAGGCCGAAGAACGACGCAAGGAGAAGCATCGTCGCATGGAAGAAGAGCGTGAGAAAATGCGACAAGATATACGTGATAAGGTGAGCTATGCAATATTTTTATAAATACATCAATACAAAATATGTGCGAAATGCAAGCGTTCTGCGAGTAATGAACTTGTTTGGTTTTTGTGAAACAAATTTTAATTGAATTTTAATTAATTGTGCCTATAAATATCTTTGAAAATAAGAATTTGAACATAAGTTGTTTTTAATCGAGATATATTAAAATATATTTCTAATGCTATCTAATTCTAATTCTATAAAATTAGTGTATTTACTTACAAAAAAAAAACTGGGATTCTTTTAGGTTAGGTTGAAAAGGAGGGGCATTAAAAGCCCAAACCTACGACAGGTATACACTTATGCCAAGTTGGCATGTTGTGCACTCCATGTGGGAAACGGAATTCCCAAACAAAAACCATAATCAAAATTTTCCAATACATGTCGGACTAGCAGATCTCAGCCCCCTTAATGTAATTCCTTATGGATTTCCTATTCGAGTTCCCCAGGTACTCCAAATTTGGCACAGTATCCACTGTAAAATTCTCGCGTCTAATATGCCCAAACGCAGGACAATGACAGAGATAGTGTATCAGAGTCTCTTTCTCTTCCTCGCATCCTCTACATGTCGTTTCTTTAGACAATTTCATGCGAGCTAGATGATTTCTCCACTACGTATGACCTGTGATCACACTGGTTAGTCTCCTAAGTGTTGGTCTACTTAATCTCAGAATTTACTTTTATTTCCCAAGATTTGGTTTACCCCATAGTATTTTTGTCACTTTACCGACTTCAGTGCCTTGCCACTTTCTGGCATGTTCCTCCGTCGCCTTTTAAGTGCAAATGATAATTAGCACTCTTACGGTTTAATTTATTGAATTATCTTAGTTTAGGTTTCATCTCTAAACTTGTTATTGATCACTTTTTCTGTTATTAATTATTAATAAACATTTTTATTAGTTTATGAGTATGTACTCATTTACTGACATGTTTGTTTTTAGTTATACATCACTTTATTAATTAATTTAAAAAAAAAATATTCTTTCTATATGGAAAATATAGTTGGGCGCAAATCGGGTCATAAGTTCTTTTTTGTCAACATTTTCGTTCGTTTTTTTCACGAACCCTTAATATTACGTTATTTTTTGTGCAAAAAATTAATACTATTAAAATTTTTAGGATTGCCATCAATATCTCAAAACTATTCTGTCAGCTTCATATCCAGACATTCCCAGAACATGTAAATTAGTTACTTTATTTTATTATTAAGTATGAAAGAAAGACAATTACTCAGTACTCGGTACTCTATATATTCCCAATACTAGCTTGACCATTCTTCTTTGTTATAAATTTTTAAAGCACTACATAAACTGCATTAGTAATTCATTGAAATTATTTCTTAAATACATTTTAAAATTTTGTAAGCTAATATTTCCTTCATTTTATTTATTTCACACACTTTTGTGATAAAAAAATATATATATGTATGTGTACGTATGTAGAGGGTAAACCATTACAGTAGTGAAAGAACTAGTGTTTCTTTAATTAGTGTAATTACAAGTGCATTAAAAATGTTGCAATTAGTTTGTATATTAACAATGTGCCCTAGCAAATAAGTAACGAACATAATGAAAGCAACAAAAAAAAAAAAAAAATGTAAACAAAAACTAACGCAACTAAAGTCATAATGGAAGTAAACCTCAGTACCCTTGGAGTTCAAATTGACTCTAGTAGGGAGTCCTTTTATATGAGCGACTCCCTAACGGAGTCAGATTGAATTACTGGCAAGAGTATAAAACACCAACAATGACAGTACCAGCAATTATATTACTCAGTGCAGTGTTTTGATATCAGTTGTGTAAAAGAAAAAACAATTTTAAATTATAGTGTGGCTAACAACAAATTGTTTGAGTTTTATTTATTTTCCTTTTTGTAACCAATTAATAATAAAGGAAGTGTATTGCTTAAAATGCATTTAATTAAAGTCAAATATGTTCAAAAGTGTTAAAAATAAAAAAATTAAAAACAAATATTAGAGTAAAAATTAATTAAATAAAATGTTTTACTTAGCTCGTTTACTTCAAAAGCGTCATAATTCAAAATTAATATATTTTAATCTGAATACTAAAATGTTCTTTTGGCCATATTAGTTAGTTTTATGCTGTTTCTAAAATGTCCAATACTTTCAGCATTAAAATCTTTGTTTATATTTTAAACCTTGTCTATAATTAACTTCAAAAAAAACCTATTTTCTTTGCCTATGTAGTAACATTTTAAAAAAAAATGTTTAATTAATGATTTAAGTTTTTAAAGCTATTTTACTTGAGATATTGTTTTTTAAGTTATGACACTATTAAAGTCATTGAGCGATCCGAATATTGTGCTTAACAAAAACGAACAAGTGTTAAAAACTATACTATTTAATAAAGAAATTTATAAATTTTTTTATTTTATTTTAATTTTTGTTTTAATAAATTGTGTTATTAAATGTGCAAGTGACTGCTTTATTTATTCTTTATTAAAGTTTTACGATTAAATGTTAGTGAGTTTTCCATGTCATCGACTATACATTCTACAATAACTTTGTTTTATTGGAACATGAACAAATATGTCATTATGTATTAATTTTTTGTCCTAAATTAAGAAAATCTATACTCCAAGCGTATATTCGGAATGTATTCGAATAAATTCTATACTACATGTATCTAGTAACTATTTTTAACACCAGCAACTCTCAGAATCTGTACAGTCGCATATAATAATTGCTTTTTTTTAAATCGTTTTGAGTGGAAAAAAAATCTTTTAGATTTTTTGTCAGTCTTTCTATCTTCCTAAACTCGATTGGCTCAAGTACTACCATACAGATTTTGAGACCTTTATATCTCAAGTAATATATACGTTTCTCTTTACCGCAAAATAATATTTAATTACTAATGAAAAATAGAAAAAAAGCAAATGAAGTGGTAGTCAAAACTGTTCTAAAATTTATGCAAGAAATTAACGCATATACTACAGTGGGAGAAATATAAAAGAAGTTTTACTAACAACAACAAGCTAATTGTCATTAACTATGATGCCGTAATTTATCATGAAATGAATACAATATAAAAAAACATTGCAGGGCCCACCAATACGACATACATTTTTATTTAACTTTTCCTCTATATAAACTTTGACTTTGTCAAAACTTAAGCAAGTCTAAGAGGGAATTTTTTGAGAAATGTGATCGTTTTTTAAAGATTTCAATAGATTTTGTCTTACTTAATAGCTTTAATTTAGTCAAAAATAGGTAGAACGAAACTCTTATACGATTCAGTAAGTAGATTTATATTTTTTTTTTTCTTGACAGCTTTCAGTATCATTAAAATGTGTGTGTTAGTTAGTTAAAACGTAGAGTTCTTTCGTTCTCTCTTTTAAAAACATATCAAATGAATTACGTTCTCTCATCAAATAAATCTTTATTAAACTTCACAAAAACTAATAAATGTTTTCCTCAGGCATTGTGTAGGAGAACCGTCAAAATTAAAGATCATCAGCGCAGCAATATAGTTTTGTTTGCTTCTTTTTACTGAAGTACATATGTGATCCTATATATGTTTGTAGAATAATTAAAAAATCATTATTTAGAAAACATTTCAATATATTAAAACTTAAAGAACTCTAGAAATCGGTTTCAGTGCGTGAATTTTTTGGCATCGAATCAAAACCCTCAAAAAGTATCTTTTTATTACCAGAACAACATTTTCCACAGTTATATTCCTAGTAGGGATGTTTTTATTTTTATAAAAATTCATACAAATACCTATAAGAATATATAATTACATGTTAATTATGTAAACTTATATAAGTATGTATGTTATAAGAAAACGAATCGAAATCGACAACGTAATTAAGAAGTTTTATGATAAAATCTTTTTATATAGAAATCAAACTACTCCTAAAACAATTGTTTTAAAACAATCTGGCCCACCGTGGAACTCGAAGTATCTCTACCGTTAAAAATAAAAAGAACAAGCTTAAAAAAAATATTAAAAAAAGTCTGGATCTTCTATTGATTATGCCAAGTGCTAGGTGTCTTGTGCCCAATTTAATTCAATAAATCAGTCTTGTTACTTGAGTTACTTAAATATAAATCGAAAAAAATTTTAAAACTGATCCAAAGAGCTTCTGCAAGTTTGTTAATTGCAAAAGCAGGAAAATTGCATATCAAGCTGTTATGAAATACCTAAATTCTGAATCCGATAATGACTGCATGATATATGATAATTTATTGCAGACTTTTTTCTACCACTTATTCTCATGCTTAATTCGATGAACCAAAATCCCATCCACTAATGGAATTATTAAATCCAGCTATATCAATGCCATTTCTTGATAAATCAACAGTTTTCAACAGTTAAAAAAATCTCAAATTTTCTTATAAATCAGGAATTTTCTTTTATGATGGAATTCCGTGTAGCCCTCTTAATAAATATGCTGATGCATCATGGTTTTCGTAAGGGCTGTACGACTGTAACAAATCTGTTGAAGTGTACTTCGCTAGTAAATCGTGGTTTAATTGAATAAAAGCAAACTGATATTATTTACACTGACTTTAGCAAAGCCTGTAATAATGTCAACCATAAACTTCTAATAAAAAACTTGATCCAATGGCATTTACACAGAACTCCCTTAAGTGGATTTATTCGTACTTGACAAATAGAAGACAAAATGTTCTTTTTTAAAACATTATACTAAACCAATACCTGCTGTTTCTGGTTTTCCGCAAGGACGTCGTTTTGGTCCATTGCTGTTTTCCTTATTTATAAATGATCTACCAAATACTATTAAATTCTCAAATATTTTAATGTAGGCTGACGACGTAAAAATATTCCTAAATTATTATAATTATGCTGATCACACCCTATTACAAAAGGATATAGAAGCTTTTAATTTATGGTGTAGACTTAACGTAATAGAACTGAACCCTGAAAAATGCATATACTATATGTTTTCCTTTCGTAGATGTTATATTAACGTGAATTATGTCTTGAATAATTATTCGTTAAATAGACTTGAATACGTCTTTGGAATCTTATTAGATGCTAAACTAAATTTTATTCAGCATATCTCTTTGACTGTAAATAAAACATTTGCAGTCCTTAGATTCATTAAACGTTGGGCGAAAGAGTTTACAGAACAATATACAACAATACAATTGTAGATTTCTCTTGTTAGGCTCATTCTTGAGTATGGTTCAATAATTTAGGATCCCAATTATAATGCTTATAAAGTTCCTGCTATTTTGTCTTCTTGGATTACAGTGGAATTCATTAAACCTGTCGCCTTATACATACTAGTAGACTTGCACTTGTGAAGCTTCCAACTTTAAAAAGTCAAAGAGCAATGCTAAATGTTACGTTTGTTCTAAATTGAATAAAACGATGTTTATGCTCTGATTTCCTAATATCTTTTTCAATGTACCATCTCGTTCTACAAGTCAGTTTTATCCGCCATCAGTCAGAGATTTCAGAACGAATTATATCAACTTCGATCCGTTTTTAAGGGTTTGTACCGAGTTGAATAGACTTTATCAACATATTGATTTTTCATTAAGTGCTAATATTCTAAAATGTAAAATAATTTTGTTTTTGAATAACTAATGTTAAACAATTG
Source organism: Phyto melanocephala (assembly GCA_941918925.1). Lineage (NCBI taxonomy): Eukaryota > Metazoa > Arthropoda > Insecta > Diptera > Rhinophoridae > Phyto > Phyto melanocephala. The sequence continues at coordinate 90,305,028 of OW799233.1, read as the reverse complement.
GTATGTACTGCTTAGTAGTCTGTTGAATCTAGAATCCATAGGCTCAAATAAATAATTAAATAAAATAATTAATTTATATACTTTATTAAAGGTGTAGGTTTTAGAGTTAAGGAATTGTTAATATTTTCAATTCTGTATTACATTTTAACTTTCACATATTCCTTAAAATATTCACTTCAATAATTAAATTTACTGATTGCTAACAATATTGTTTATACGGGGTACTGTCTCTGATTAAGGCCACGCACTCTGTTATTATGGCAATAAATAGAGTATTTTGTTAATTAACCCAATAAAACATTAATTTATATGTAGTAACAGCTACACCTACTAATGCATGCGTACAGACAAATGTGATATGAATAATGCTAAATGAAAGCAAGTGGAAATGAGATTTCACCCCCATACTGTCACATTCACAAATGAAAAGGTACAGACACATAAATACATTAATTATTTGTATCTCTTCTACACTCATTCAATTTTAGTAAATAAACATAGAACAAACAATCCTTAAACATTAGCCTTTATTACTTACAAACATGTGTATCTAAGGCATGCAAATATATTTACAAACACACATTGTTCAAATTTGTGTGTGTTTGGTTTATTTAGTGTTAAAATGTTTTTCATTTTGCCATAAAAAAAACCTCATTAAAGTTTATTGGCAATTTATGTAAAAATCGAATGTTTTATGGAGTGAAAATGGGTCAAAGAGGTGACCATAATATATATGTTATTCTTTGTAAATTCTTAAAAAAAAACTCCTTAAAAGCGAAATTCATAATATTTTTATTTAAATCAGTTTAATACTTATTAATTTTTTTTTTTTCAATTAAATGACTTTGAAGTGTGATAGAAAAAACACTGTGAACATTTTATACACAAATAATATAGTCAGAGTTGGTTAATATTTTATTTCATGGTAGAGAACTTCTGATTTTCAAAATAAAAAAGTCTTAATCTTTGAACACACACAATTTTTGTGTTTATTTTATGGCATTAATTAACTAAATTTAATATATATTTGTGACAATTTTGAATGCATTAGGCTGATGTCTTGGAGTAGGATTTATATAAAAGATATGCAGAATTAATCTTTACAGAAATCTTTGGGTAAATTTTTTATTCCTACAAAACGTTTTTTTTTTAAAATTTTGTCTAAAATATTATATAAAACAAATTCATTTAAAGGTATTTAAATATTTACTACCCTCTCATAAAATATCCCATTATTCGTCTCGTGTTTGCATGTATTTATGTATATTAGTAGACAACACTGGGTCATACGAACAATAAAATCTACCCTGTTCTCACGTGTCCATTAAGAAATTGTTACAAGACCTTAACTTTGCATGTCATATCTCCCAACCTCCTAGATGTGGGTTATGATTGAATGAAAAAGACTGACATATGTTGCTGTCATCTGTAATAATGTAAGCAATAGATATGTTGGCAAGTTTGACATAGACAATCTGTAGGAAAAGAAAAACACAAAGTTTTTTTGATAAACTATGAAAAATTATATCCTGCAGGTTTTGGTAATTTTAAGTCTTTCACGTACATGCTCTTTCTCATAAATTTTTTAGAAAGTTTTGCAGAATTTCGAATGTTATGATCATAATATTATTGCGAATGTTGGTTTAAGTTCAACACTGATTACTTTGTTATTTTGCAGGAGTATGAAATCATAGATATAAATTAAAATATTTTCCATACTTTTCTGTATAGCTTATTGCAACATCTTAACTTTCCTTAAACTTTGTGATGTTAAATTTTGTTTTTTAGAGTAAAAATTTTTATATTTTAATTAGTTATTGCTAGCAGAAAAAAGTGCTTTTTTCGGCCATGACGAATCTTATATACCCTTCACCATCATGTTAGATTTCAGGTTTTACAATATCGTGGACGTTGAAAGGGCCAAAGCCGTAATTACAATATTTAACCCACATATCTGTCACATTGTTAAAGGTGCCATCGTAAGTTTTAAATTTTTTTTTTGTTTTCTGTATTCTGCCAAGTTGTATCTAATACTGATATTGAGAGGGCTGAAGGGATGTTTGGTAGTGGTGCCCCTGCTGACCTAAGCTGATGTCAAGTAACTAAAAATTAAAGACTTCTCAAGATTTTTAAATTCGTTTGTTACTTTTATGAAAAATAATGGCACTTATATTTTGATGCTTATATCTTGGTTAGTTACAAATGGATTTGTTTGTTTTTTTATATTATTTGCAAAGATACTGTTTGCAGTACGTTGTCACTTTCTAACTTTTATTAAAACAAACCTTATTCCAAAAAATGTTTGCATATAACTTTAACGATAAGGGACCGATTTATCTATAATTTTTTTACCGAATAGCCCAGAAGGTATATAAATAATAAATATATAAATAATAACAAACGTATCTAGAAATCAACTTTGTGTGGTAAAATATTCACATTTGTGGTCAAAACATGGGAAAAAACAGAGGCAGTATCAGCAATTTTTAGAGTAATAATGCTGAGTTTCAATAGCAAATCATTTTTAACTTTCTCCGAAAGATTTATACCACATACAGCCCACATACAGATAAAAAGAATTGCTCAATAGAGTATTCATAGCATTTCAGAAAACCTTAATCTTATGGGGCCGAAAATACATATTGTAGAATGTACAAACAAAATGGCAAGTTTATAAATACCCGGTGCACTACAGGTGCAAATATTATTTAAATTAAATTAACAAAGTAATCAAAATAGGTAATTTCTGTTACATTTATTTTGCCGTACCCTAATAAAAGTTTCCCGCATTATCACCCCTTCACTCGTCTACTGCAATATAGTTAATTACGGTAAAAAGTCTTTCGCTAAATAAATAACTTTTAACTAATAACCCAGACAACATGTTGTTACTAATAACTTTTACAAATAAAAAGTTTACTCTTCGTTGGAATAAACGAAAAAGTGCGTGAGTTGTTAAAGTTATTTTCTTTTCTTTTCTTTTAATTTTTTTTTGCCAAACTCTCGGTGTTAATACCACTCTTTAATAATTAAAGAATAACTAATACTTTTAATTGTTGTTTGCTGATGAAGCATTTCCTAAATACAGTATAAAGAAATAAATAAATATATTGATTAAAAGTATCAGAAGCATAAGAACATTTTGTTCTTAGTCTCGTCTAATCAAAATATATAATTGGAAAACTAAAATCAATTACTTTGATAAAATATCAACACTTTTTTTGCATCATAATAATTTCAAATCGTTTCACCACCTTATAAGTAGGGCCATCTCAAGGTAAAGTCTTAATATTAGTTTGTGAACTTCAACATTTATTCCTTTTGGTGCGTAATTGACAATAAATACAATTAGTTCTTTACGGTATTTAAATAGTATCGCACACATGTATATACTGTTACAGATTTATTTTTAAATAGCTTAATTTACATTATAATTTATTTAAGTTGTAGTAGTTTAAGTTACTGTAGTTTTATTTGTATTAGTTTATTTCGTTGGTTGTTCGAAAATGATGTTTGTTATTATGTGTAGCATACTTTGAGGCACTTCTATTATTCGTGCATATTACTTAACGTCTTAATTTAAATGTAACGGTTTTCGAATGTACTAGAATGTACAAACGAGAACTTTGTCGAATGTTACCGAACACCCCTATGTTACTATAAATAGCCGAATAACACAGCTAACAAGATCAGTATTACAATAAGCTTGTAAAGTGTGTATCAAAGTGAGTTTGATAAAAAAAGTGTATAACCATAAGTGAAATAAGTAAAGTGATATAAAAACAATATCTTAGTGTATTTAAATAAATAAAGTGCTCTTAATTTTATAACTAATTTCAACTGTTTTTGACTGCAATAAAAGAACTCAAAGTATTTAAAGAAAATAATCCAACATTTATAAAAGGTATAAACGGAACAATACGTTATGTGTGAACTCGCATTAATAAGGTTGAATAAAAATTAGTGTTGGGATTAAATTTTCTTCGATTATGATTATTATTTATCATTAAGTAAATTTATAAAGTTAACAGCTATTTTAAAAAATTATATACAGACATAATTACCTATCATTTACAGATGAAAGTAAATGCCTGAAATTGACAATACACTCACACTTATTCACAAACGCACTTGATTTTATTTTACTTACGATATTTACAAGAATTAATTTTTTGCTGCTTTTAGAAAGTAAAATGTCAAATTGTTAAGAATTGTTGCCTTCTTAAACTACATATAGAAATTTACAGAACTGTGGTTTAATAACAATTGTGAATCTAACATATTTTGTATGAATATGAAAAGATTTTTAAAAATCGTTCTTTAAGTATTTAGAGATACAATTTATGTCTTACAAAAATTTATTAAAATATAACAATAATTATTTCTTACTATTTCTTTTTAAGTTTGCGTATGTAATATTCTTGGCAACTTTAAACGTAGTAATAAAATGAAGGAAAATTTAACTCATCAAAACACAAAGTATAGCAACTATTCGCATCGATGACATTTTTAAAAATGAACTTTGAGTTTCCTTTGAAAAGGAATAAGAAATTTTCATTAATACGTATTCAGAAATATCAAGAAAGCACTTTCATGTGTAAATTTAGGATTAATTGTTTTGGCTAAATCTATAATCTTCTGCTTTATATTGTTGACTAACTAAAGTATGTGAAACATTAAAGGTGGAAAAATACAAACTATTTCACATCTTTATTATTAATAAATCGTTTAATTTAACAGTTCTTTTTTTACCGACGCAACTATTGTAGATGCAGAGTAACAGCGTTATTCATAACAAGAAACTTTGTTCTAACTTACGAGATGCTAGTTAGTTTGCATATCTGTGGCTTGGAGCTAAAAGGGCCAATGTCAAAATATTTACTCTTGAGAAAATTGGAATTGAACTTTAACTTTTATAGTTGCTTTCATAGTGACATTGGCCAGCATTTTATTTATTAAGCTGTTCTGGGTTAAGTATGACTTCAGCTGTTTTACTTGAAATAGAGCAAGAAAACAAATCTTATGCAATGATTAACTCAAAAGAGCAAAAAAGTGACATTGGCCCTCTTGCCTCCAAGCCTCAGATATATTTTATTATTATGAATAACGCCGTAAATGTTCAATAAAAATTGTCATTCCAAATACGTAGAAGAATTTTTTTTTATAATCTTCTCAACAATGTTACCGTAAATATTTTGCAATATTTTGTAAATGAAACAAATCGTCAGATGGGTTCAACACTAACTTAATTATAAGAAGAGATTTAATTGTGTCGTTTTCAAACATTATCTTGTGTGCTTCATAAATTTTAATCACATATGTTTTGTTTTTTATTAAAATTTTTAATAGACTAAAGTCTAATCTTAATCTTAATCAAATGCTAGCTGTAGGTCCTTAGCTACGTATTTTATTTATTTTTTACTAATACTACACGATTGGTAGATTTAAATTTGTAATGAATTGAAAAAAAAAAATAAGTTTTCAAAATTCAGCAAAATATTTAATAGTTCACATTTAACCATTCAAAAAATCAAAAAGATCAAGAATATATTGTTAAAAACCAGCTGCACAAGAACCAGAAAAATGGCTTGCATGCAATTTAATTAAATTTAAATAAAATTCCTTGTATAACAAAAAAAGTTTAACTTTTTTAATTTACATTTTTACATTCAGCATTTTCTTTGCTTTGTTTGGTTTCCAAAATGTTGCATCATATGCTGCATACTTTAAGGTGTAGTTTTGCTACATATATTTTAACATCTTCAATTTTACAACTTTGTTTAAATATAACGGACTCTGCTCATTACCACAATAAGCTCGAGCGAAAACTTTTTATAGAGATACAAATCATTACTGTTAGAAGACACTGCCATTAAAAATAGCATTGCTACTAGTGAGTAGAAGTGCAACAGATTTCGTAGTGTGTATAACAAGTTAAGTGTGTGAATAAAAGTGTGAAATCAGAAATTACAAATTTAACAAAGCTCTACAATTTGGTTTATTGTTTTAAAATAAATAAGTTGTTATAAAGTAAATTTGTAATATACAGAATCCGCTATATTTAAGGTAAATAAACCAACGTTTAAACAAGTTATACACGTAAGAAAATATATTTATTTTCTATATTTATATTAATACTTATTTGTCGGTGTAACACGTCAATTTTTTTTATATTTTTGTGTGTTTATTAAAATGATTTGACCCTCCAAAAAATAAAATAAGTTTCGACATTCACCGTCTAAGATGACAATTATTTCAAGGACAATTTTTAAACTCCATAAAAATTCTCAATATAAAGCCAATTTAGTTAATCTTATATTTTGTCGCTATTTTAAACCCGTAATTTATTGTATGCCGTTGTTATTAGTTTAGCTACAGCTTCAATTTCGGTTTCTGTCCTTGTTAGAGTGGACGTCAAATTGCAAATGTGGCTTTTGGCGTCACATGTTTTTTCCCACAAACGACCAACTTTAAACATCAAGATAATCTTCTTAAAACTATGTAATTTCAGTTCTAAAGATATTAATTTTTGCTAAATCCGAAATGAATACCTTTTTGGTTATGAATAACATTGTCATCACAATGTCAAGTGTGAAACAAAATAACTAAGACAATTTCTTGAACATTTTTCCTCTAACACTTTGCTCCTTTCATTATTTCAGTATAACATCAAGAAGAAAGAGGAGGTAGTCGAAATGCAGCCGCAAGAGGAACCAAATCCTTTGATGAGAAAAAAGAAAACACCTGAAGAATTGGCTGCAGAAGCTGAACAGGAAGAGCTGGATGATTTTACAAGTAAGTACTAATTTTTAAACATATCCACCGCATTTCCTATTTGTCTTTTCAGAATAAACACAAACTAAACTTCTTTCCTTTTTTTTAAATCAAAACAAAACTTTAACTAACAAGCAAATTTTAACTATCAATACTAACTCTTCTTTATCTCTTAACATTTTTTAAATAAAATATAGCAACTTTCAAAATAGTCTTTATATATTTTTTTGTTTTTTTTTTCAATCTAAAACTGCGTAATACTTTTTTAAAACTTTTCTCTAAGCCAAATATTTTTCTTGACATTTCTTAAATTTTTATTAATTTTATACAAGAAATAAGATACATTTCTAAACCACAGAATGTTTCGTTTTTTTTTTAAATTAATATATTAATAAGAATGTACATGTTAATGAATAGTAGTTTTGATGTCTTGTATATAAATGAAAAGCTGAATGTGAGTTTGTGTATAAAAAATAAGTAAACAAATAATACAAACACAATCAAAATCAAACACCAACTCTTCAAAAGTAATTATTTAAAACACGGGATGTATTTTTGTTTAAACTACTACTACTACTACTACAACTACCACTACTTCTACTGTCACCGCTATCTTATTACTAACAACTTTATTCAAAACTACCAAATGCTACTATTATTTCTCTTACTACTACAACTAGAACTTCTCCAGCAACGTTAACTAATATATTTCCAATTTTTTTAATATAATACAAATGATATAAGAATATGTAAAAAAAGATACAATTAATAAATTGTATTAATACTAAGAACTAAACATTGTATGTCTTCATAATGTTTGAAAAGTTTTATTAAAATTGTTCTTCAAGTTTACTAACATTGCAAGCATACAGTGTTGAAAATGGTATTAATATTCTCGATTTTTAATAATATTTAACATTCTAAATATAATTACTGCTACAGACTTATGTAAAACCATTCGTGGGCAACATATTTAAAGTAATATGTCACAAAGAAGGCTCATGATAAAATTTGCAGATTCTTAGGGTTCAGTGAAAAAAAATATATTAGATAAAATTATATATATTTTTTTTATTCAAACAAATAAAGCTTATAGATTTGAAGACGCAAACCATTATCTAAAATAATTAGAAAATCTTGGCTAAGAAAAATAACAGTTATTTTCAACCAGTATATATTCAAATTGAGAACCTTCTATTGATATTAACCTCCGATTTTGTTATACAAAATATATTTAAATAAATATGATTAAATTAACAAAATTGTTTTACTTTTGTTCACACAGGTTTTTCATTTACTAAATAGTTGCATAAAGCATGGTTCATCCAATTAAGTGGATGTAGGGCATTGGCGTAACCAGACAATTCTGGTGGCTGCAATTCAACAAACAAATCCTCAAAAACATGTTTGTGCCATCTCAGCATAATTTTTAAAAAACTAACTAATATAATGTAAAATTAATATTTAAAAAAAAATGTTTAAGCCTTTGCCACCACCAGAACAAATTTTTCAATCGTTTTCTATATTCTCTAACTAACTTTCTTACTTTTTCGAAAATTCTATCTAAAAGAAAATAAATTCTGTCTAAAATAAATTTTTTCTTTACATTTCTTAAAAATTAAAATAATAAACAATTTTAATTAAATAGTAATTTTATGTACAAAAAATAATAAAAATACTTTGCTGCAATATTCGCAATGTTGAAGACGCTACTTGTTTTAAAAAAATTTTAGCAATGTTCAGACCTAAACTAACAGTTATAAAACTTAAAACGTAATCAAAAAAATTAAATGGGTGACAAATATACTAAAGATAGTAAAAAAAATTGACACATCTGGACATGCATAGAAGTCCAAATCTTTTATTGCCGACATAAATCTGTTAAATATTATACATTAAATCTAACTTAAGTAACAGAAGACTAGGAATCTGCAACTCTTTAAATATTTAAATATGCTACACCAAAATAATTTCGTCTTTTGATTCTATCCTATCGCTAATTCTTACTATCACTTCTACAACTTTCGCTGAAAAACTACGTTTAACACTTGATATTTATTAACATCTGCAATAAAAATCTTAAATCTAATGCTAAAACTATAATAACAAACCAATAAAATAACATAAATGTTTCACCTCCAACTTCATCGATCATATTAATGCTTGTCTCGGTATTTGCGTTTTTAAGAATTATTAACTCATCGAACTCATAAAGATGCACGATTGTCGTTCAAGCACCTGATTTCCTTTATTTCAAATTTATAACAATTTTCATTTCCCACTTTGTTTATTGTTTCTATTAATTATCATTTATCTTTCTTTAAATGCATATTTGTTTAAGTATTTTTCTTTAGTTAATAATGTGATTTATATTTAAACATTTTTTTTTTAAATTTCTTTTTTGTAATATTTTAGTACATTAAGAGATAATAAATATTTATGTCTACATGAACCTCGTTATAAAGTGAAAATAAACCTCTTTTGTAATATAAAGTAAAGAACCTGTAGAAGAATAAGTGTAGGTATAAATTAAGAATAAAAACTTTTGTGTTTTTTTATCGCCAATTAAGGCAAATGCAAAACTTAATGTAAGATTGTGTGAACATCTTAACATTCACACATAATTTACTCGCAGACAGAAGTTTATCCTGGGAATGTTGTAAAACTAAGTGAAAAGAAACAAAATATTTAGTTTTTAATTGGTTGAAATAGTTGCTTAATAAAAGTTCATGAATAATAAATATCTATATAATTGCGAGTAATGAGAAACTGCAAAAATAATTATAATTTCTACTACTTACTTTCTTTTAATAGTTCTACACTTGTTCGAAAAAAATCAACACGAAATACTGTTTTTTTTTTTATACCCGCCACCAAAAAAATGGTGGGGGTATATTCATTTTGTCATTCCGTTTGTAACACATCGAAATATTCATTTTAGACCCCATAAAGTATATATATTCTGAATCAGGGTTTGATTTGATGACGATCTAGATATGTCCGTCCGTCTGTCCGTCTGTCCGTCTGTTGAAAGCACGATAGAGGTCGCACCGAAAAAGCTAGGGGCTCAAATTTTGCCAGAATCTTTCTTATAGACAAGGTTTGTTTGGTATTGAAAATGGGCTAGATCGGAATATTAGGAACAGAGTTATAGCTCGAAAAGCAAGAGTAGGTCGAAGAAACCGTGTCCTTCAAACATCGAATAAAATGGAATTGTGTCCAAACGCATTAACGTAGACTCATGAAACTTCGAATATATATTTCCTGAGTAAAAACAATATTTTTCCCCGAAAATTATCTAAATGTATACATTAGGAGAGGAGTTATCGATCAAAATATACGAAAATTTATACCTTACAGTGTACTTTTCGGTATATTTAAAAACCAAAACGTCATAAAAGTAACAAAATTAGATGTACGACTCTGAAATTTTGCACACTTTGCTTTTTGGTGAGAGGCTTTTCTGTAACGGAAAATCAATATGCCACGCCCACTTTTACGCCCACCTCCCATATAACGTTTTACTCAAAATTCATATAATTTCTCTATTAATAAAGATTTTGGAATTATAAAGGGCTATATTGAAACTCCTAAGTTGTACTAATTCGCAAAAATAACTTTGACACGCCTACTATAACGCCCACTTTTCACGTTATCTACCGTTAATGAAATTTAAAAGCTTATAAAACCGCCAAAATTAGAGGTATGATGATAAAATTTGCTACGTATATCCCCCTAGGCATTGCCATTACTGTGCCGGAAAATTAAGGTGCCACGCCCACTTTTACGCCCACCTTCCATATAACGTTTTACTCAAAATTCATATAATTTCTCTATTAATAAAGATTTTGGAATTATAAAGGGCTATATTGAAACTCCTAAGTTGTACTCATTCGCAAAAATAACTTTGACACGCCTACTATAACGCCCACTTTTCACGTTATAAACCGTTAATGTAATTTAAAAGCTCATAAAACCGCCAAAAAAAGAGGTATGATGATCAAATTTGCTACGTATATCCCCCTCGGCATTGCCATTACTGTGCCGGAAAATTAAGGTGCCACGCCCACTTTTACGCCCACCTCCCATATAACGTTTTACTCAAAATTCATATAATTTCTCTATTAATAAAGATTTTGGAATTATAAAGGGCTATATTGAAACTCCTAAGTTGTACTCATTCGCAAAAATAACTTTGACACGCCTACTATAACGCCCACTTTTCACGTTATAAACCGTTAATGTAATTTAAAAGCTCATAAAACCGCCAAAAAAAGAGGTATGATGATAAAATTTGCTACGTATATCCCCCTTGGCATTGTCATTACTGTGCCAGAAAATTAAGGTGCCACGCCTACTTTAACGCCTACTTCCCATATAACGTTTTAACTAAAATTCATATAATTTCTCTATTAATAAAGATTTTGGAATAACAAAGGGCTATATTGAAACACCTAAGTTGTACTCATTCGCAAAAATAACTTTGACACGCCTACTATAACGCCCACTTTTCACGTTATAAACCGTTAATGTAATTTAAATGCTCATAAAACCACCAAAATAAAAGGTATGATGATAAAATTTTATAGGTATATCCATTTCGGCATTGTTATTACTGTGCCAGTAAATTAAGGTGCCACGCCCACTTTTACGCCCACCTCTCATATAACGTTTTACCTAAAATTCATATAATTTCTCTACTAATAATGATTTTGGAATAATAAAGGGCTATATTGAAACACCTAAGTTGTACTCATTCGCAAAAATAACTTTGACACGCCTACTATAACACCCACTTTTCACGTTATATACCGTTAATGAGATTTAAAAGCTCATAAAACCGTCAAAATTAGAGGTATGATGATAAAATTTGCTACGTATATCCCCCTAGGCAATGTCATTACTGTGCCAGAAAATTAAGTTGCCACGCGCACTTTTACGCCCACCTCTCATATAACGTTTTACCTAAAATTCATATAATTTCTCTACTACTAATGATTTTGGAATAATAAAGGGCTATATTGAAACGCCTAAGTAGTACTCATTCGCAAAAATAACTTTGACACGCCTACTATAACGCCCTTTTTTCACGTTATCTACCGTTAATGAAATTTAAAAGCTCATAAAACCGCCGAAATTAGAGGTATGATGATAAAATTTACTACATATATCCTCCTAGGCAGTGTCATCACTGTGCCAGAAAATTAAGGTGTCACGCCCATTTTTACGCCCTCCTCCCATATAAAGTTTTAACTGAAATTCATATAATTTCTCCATTAATATAGATTTTGGAATAATAAAGGGCTATATTGAAACACCTAAGTTGTACTCATTCGCAAAAATAACTTTGACACGCCTATTATATCGCCAACTTTTCACGTTATATACAGCTAATGAAATTTAAAAGCTCATAAAACCGCCAAAATTAGAGGTATGATGATCAAATTTGCTACGTATATCCTTCTAATCAATGTTATTGGTGTGCCAAAAAGTTTAGGTGACACACCCACTTTAACGACTACCTCCCATATAACGGTTTATCTTAAATTCATGTAATTTCTCTATTGACAAAGTTTTTGGGAAAATAAAGGACCATATTGAGAAATCTAAGTTGTATTTATTAGCAGAAACTTTATTGACACGCCTACTTTAATGCCCACTTTCATTGAAAGACTACATTTACAAAAGCATTTTAGTAGCATATCGAAGTTATAAAGGGTGGTTATATTTTAAGGGCCGATGTTGATTTTAAATAAAACACAAATTATTTAAGAAATTATTATCATTTGCTTTTATAATGATAATATTTGTATGGTTCAATTATGTATTTAACAAAATATCGGCCAAATGGCCCCCCCATCCTTGGCGCCACTTCTCTATCTGATGGTCCAAATTTTCAATCACAATGTTGATGCTCAATTGTTGGGCATGATGATGAGGCGAGGTTGACTGCTCGTTTGCCACACTATCGCAAAAACCAGCAGTGGTTCCCATTCAACGAACTAAGAAGGCATTCACAGATTTTCTAACATTTTAGACAGACCTGTTTTGCAGAAATTTAAATATTTTTTACAATTCTCCCGATTGTGGACGAATTTGAACGATTATGTTGATCAAAAGAATTACGAAGTGCACAAAATGCATTTTGATTTGAACGGCCATTTTTATAAAAAACCTGAATAACTTTAAAGCGTTGCTCATTTGCGTATCTTTCCACGGATCAAATTGAGTAAGTTTGAAATTGAGAAATGTCAAGTGAAATGCAGAAAACAAGTTTAAATACTAGGTGTAGTTCACCTTTAACATGGGCCCTTAAAATTGAATCACTCTTTACAAAGAAAGTGATACATATTTTATTATAAAGAGATTATTCCATAGCAATTAAAAAAATAATAAATATTGTGCTTTAAATGTACACAAAATTGGTGGTGGGTATAAAAGATTCGGCACAGCCGAATATAGTGCTCTTACTTGTTATTTATGGAACGTAGATGAAAATACTATGTATCTACTTGGTTTAGCATTATGTCAATGAACTTCAAAAAAATTAATTTTTTCTGCTCAATTGACTCCAAAAAATTAACTCATTTTGTCATTAGTTGGTTTTATATAATTTAAAGCTGAGTTCAATAATTTTTCAATTTTGCTAAGCATTTTCAACAGCACGATTTATTTTGTTTAGAAAATTTGTTCGGAAAATCAAATACGTCGGAAATATATTTGTAAATAAGTCATAAATTTTACAAATTAACGATTTTACAACTTTGCTATGCAAACTTAAAATGATATGGCACCTCAGTTCAACTTCTTTCGAAAAAAAATTAAATTAAATTATTTTTATAATTATTTAGTTGTTTCATCGATATGAATAGGCAACTTTGAGGGCTACGTTTTATTTAATTTTGTATTTTTTAATTCAATATTTCATTATGCGCTGAAAAGCAGCCACAGAAATCTTTAATTAATTAATGCATAAATATTCAACAAAAAAATATAAATTTTTATTAAATCATTTCTCTCTGTCATAAAGGTAAACGTCATACTACATATAAAAAATATTTTGTGGGGACAAATATTGTCTTTAAAACTACATAAAATAGCAAAGTATATGTAAAACATATATATTGTAAAAAGACCTTAAGTCTACATATATATTTTCAACACTTTTTCAATTTTCAAAAGAAACTTTTAAGTCTTTTAGTTGCCTACATTTAAACAGCAGTAATATATTAGTAAATAACCAACTCTTTCCTACAGTATCCATTTATGTTAAAACAGACACTTAAAATTCTCTAATATAAGTAGCACCCTTATATGACTTCAATAGTCGAACTGCGTTGCTTCAAATATTTTTACAAAATGTAAAACTCAAAACACCTGTATTCAATAAAGAACAAACTCTTAAATGTACATAAATATTAAATCAGCTATTTGATTAGCAATAATGTTTAACACTCATAAAGATTCATAAAATAAGAATAATAAAATACTGTTATAAGAAATAATTTTTATTTTCATACAGATAGATTTATGTACCAGGATGTATAAAAAATAAAAAATATTACCTTGCCAATGATAATGTTGATATAAATTATAAAATACTTACAAACAAGATACTTGTTTTAAGTTATTGTTTTTTGAGCAGCATAAAAAAAAATCTCAAATTATTATTATGGCAGAATATAAACGTTTATTGTCGCAGTGAAATTTTACAAATGTGTTTTTATTGACTGTCTTTACGGGCTGACTGTAAATAATAAATGAAAGACAACTAAATTAAACTGCATTATACAAGTATACACATGTATATATGTACGATGGCTTCGTATTTATTGACACAACTTCTAGTACAATGTAAAATATGTATTCATATGTCCTTATGTATGAAAGGATGTGCATATGAACATATATTTTAATAATACATATAGATCAGACAGTAAGCTTGCACGTTAAACTAGGATTTTAACTTGCACATACATATTGCATACAAGTATGAGTAAATCACACATACTTATGTTTGTGTGTAAATATTTCGTTAGTAACTTATGTGTTGCAAATTTTTACGTTGTCAAAATTTCTACTGCCAGATAGGACAAGAATTATATTTTGTGTCATAATAGTTTTGAAACAATTTATTTTATTTTCCAAGACTGTAACTTTGTTACAAAACGATTAAAATAGGCAAATAAAAGCAGAGGCGTATACTGGTTTAATTGAGGGGTAAACGATATAATAGTGGGATACAACACGATTAATCTATATACATACGTAAGTTTATATACTTCATTAGGGATTAGTAAAATAAGAGCAAAAATATAATAATGGTCAAACTTACATTGCAATTGTCTTTAGGCGAAATACATTTATCTTAGTATTGAATAACGTAGGAATTGTTCCGGATCTACTATTTAGAAGTACTCGATGCAATACCTAAAATAATATTCCACAGTCCTTAGTATTCGTGAAACCATGAACTTTAGTTTGAACAATAGTTTGATATCTGCTTGTTCATGACTGCATTACATAGGATCTAGTAAAATATTTTATACAAAATTACCTTTCTGTGGACTTTTGACAAAACAACTTATGTCGAGACTAGAAAATTTTCTGTGCATTAACCAAAAAATGTAGTGTCTTAAAGGCGCATTGTTTGCATGAATCTGCGTATTTTTTGTGCAAAATACATTCAGATATTATGAAGGTTTAACACAATCAATTATTTGCTTAAATTGTAGTTAGTTTCTTACTTTACATAAAAATCTGAAAATTTAATTAAAATCATTTATCGAAAGTCGCGTCCTAATATAAAAGACATCACAACAAAAAGAATCAACTTCAATTATTTGTTTGTTGTCGGTTTTTTTGCTCTACTGAAATATTTAAAAAATTAGAAAAGAGTATTTTTTTCAAAAGGCCACAGATATTTTTTTTGTAGATAGAGACTTCGTCTGAGCAGTTATCGGGATAAAAGGTAGCCTATGTATTTATCTAGGTTGTCTTATATCTGGGGCCCAAATTTATTAATTTTCTTTCGGTCGTTTTAGCATAATTGAATAACAAACATCTAACTTACCAGGATTTTATTAAAAAGTCTTTAAATGGAAAAAATAATTTAAAGAAAACCATATTGCTTAATTTTAAACCCTTTTTATTTGGTTGTTAAAATTTCTGAAATAAGATGGACTCAATTAATAAAACTTAAACACTAAACTACTTCCATTACCAATTCTTATTTCTAAATTAAAAGGATATTCTGTAACTCACATAAGTTGAATAAAGAGTTTTAACAACAATTATATAAAAAGAATTAGATTAGATTTAGATGCTTTAGTGCGCTAGCGTCAGTCTGGCGATTGCGGGATTTGGACAAATGTGCTTCTTAACCTTGCTCGGGTAAAAAATCATAATACTTATAATATGTAATTAGAATACAATGTAAAAATGTAAATAATTAAGCAAGTAACTCAGAATTGTAGGTCAATAGATTTTTCTTCCAAAAAAATATTTATGTAAAATTATAAAGGGATTTTAAAAGAAAAGTTTTTACAAAACTTGTTTTATTAATTGCGAAGCTTTTTGTTGATATAGTTTAGTAAAATAAATAGTGATAAATACTTTCCATAAGTTTACCTAATTTAAAACAAGTTGCAATATTCGTTTGCTATAGAATATTTTTAAAATTTATTATAATACTGAAAGAGTAATTCGTAACACTACAGACTCAATTTGATACTGCAAAAGCATTGCTCCTATTTTAAAATAATAACTTCTTTCTCTACGCTCTTGGTTTTTTTCTTTCTTTTTTCTTTTGTATCATTGCTGTACGGATAAATGTATTTTACCTGCTTAAGATGCATGACAGCTTGACAACGAATTACTTACATTCATACAGTTTTCAACTTCACGTAAAATGTAAATTTAATTAGTTTCAAGTGGTTTAAAATGTAACACAATTGCTTTTCCTTTTCATACTAGAGAGACTCTTAACAATGGCAATACTTTTGATTCTTCATATACATTTGTATAATTATGCAACCGCATTCATGATTAAAAAGGATGTGCTAAGATTTTCCTCTTTATGTTTCTGTATTAGTTTTTTTTTATATCATCTGTATCTAGGATAATAAAAAAAGAAAACAAAGTATTAAAAATACAAAAATATATCCCATAAAATATAATACGATAGAGCATATGTCAATGTTTTATTCAATCCTTAGTCAAATAAAATAAAAATCATTAGTTCCGGCATTTATTTTAATTAAAAACTCTTTTTGGCAAATTGAAGTTTCTTGTACAGCACATGAAATAAAATTCCAAACAAACTCAATTTAAGGTAAAATAAGTGTAAATATAAGACTAAAGGAAGAAACAAATTAAAAGAGAAATCTCTGAAATATATTTTAAAAAAATTAAAAAAAAAAACTCCTTAATGTAAAATGGAAGTATAAATGTAAGAAAGTATACTATTCGACAAGTTTATGCAAGTAAATGTAGCCAGTTTTCTTCTTTTAGAGGTGACATATTGAATAATTTATGCAGAATTAAGAATTAAGATTCTCATTTCTTATTGGTTGCTTTTTGCCACAAATTAAAATGGACGAGATTTTCTCTTATGTCTCTGATGTGCTAAGAAGCTTAAAAGTAAGTGAAATCTTCTCAGAGACTATTAGCACTCAATTAAATTATTTTTTTAAATATTCTCAAAAAAAGAAACAAAAAATAAACAGTCTTTTAGTTAAAACTACGAGTATAATAAATGTTAAACATAACCTTTAAGGAATGTATAGGATAATAGAGTTTAAGAGTTTGCAGGCAAGTCAAACCAACTTAATGAAATTCATTAAAAAAAACTTTTTATAAAAAAATTTAAACGAATTTTCGTAAGTTCTTATAAAATGAAATGACATTCATCATTCGGATAGTATTTTTTGTTTATATTTATTATATAAGAAGTATAGCGTTTGGAATAAATGAAAGAAGAGAGAAAATTGATTTTTATCTATGAAGTGCGACAGCTGATTTTAAAAATTATTAAAGAGAAAAAAAATAATCAGCTGACGAAAATAGAACATCTGATGAATAAATATGTCTTGTATAAATGAATTACATATCTTACATACTTATAAAAATAAATATATAAGTATAATTGTATCAACATCAAATACTTTTATTTTAGCTAAAATTTGTCAAATAGGACTTTTCTCTATTCCTACTTTTTCCGTAACCATAAATTCCTTTTGTTTAAATTTTCCTATTCTTTTTATTTTAGTCACTGATTTTTGCACAAAAATTAGCAATAAATCTGCACATTTATATAAAAATGCACAAGACTACATTTTATAATTAAATCACCAACAAACATAATTTTTCTTTTTTAAATCTTTATTAATGTTTTTCCTTAACTTTAATTTCTTCATTGCTTTTACATTCAACATACAATATCATACCGGTTCAAAAAACATTTATAACTTAATAATAAAACGAACATCGAAAAAGTATTATTTACTAAACCATAAACAAATACAGCTTGAAAATTACTAACAAAAAATTTACTTATTAAACAAATTATTTATTAACTATACAGACAAACAAGCTTTTTCCCTCTTTCTCTATTGGCATCATATTTGTTTTATTTAAATAGTTTGCTAAACAAAAAATAGACAAACATTTACAACAATTATTGTAAGGCAAAAACGGTTTTATATATTAATGAATTATTTTATTTATTTTTGTTTTTATTATTTAATAACTTTTAACGTTTCATAATATATATCAACTCATCTTGATGTTTTTAAAAACTTTATATATTTTTCATATTGTATAACCTTGTATATACACACCCATACAAACATATGTTTTGAAAAAATAAATATTGCTATTGGAAAACTAAAATTTTATAAAAGCTTTTCGTAAAGCTATTTATGTTTTTTTTTTTTTTCAATAAAGATACACAATACGGATAATATGGGATAGCTTAACTTTAAAAATTTTATTTGGTTTGCTACAAATTTATATATCAAAATATAGAAAATTTAAATTATAAAATTTGACTCAAAGTATTCGTCTTAAATTTAAACATCATAATAATTCAGTTTGTGAAAAAACAATTACCAGTATTTAACCTTTTCAAATGTATGCAAATGGTGTTCAAATTTCAGGTATTATTTTAGTTTTAATAAAAAAAATAGTTTAATACAAATAGTTTCCGTTTAAAAACAAAAATAATGTAGGGCTATTGGCTCGGTGAGCTAAAAATATTTTACAGAATTGTTAGTCACGTTTTGCAATAAACTGCAGTCAAAAATTTATATTTGCTCGATAATGTTGTTTTTAAGCTCTTAAACTTCCATGGGATTCGATTTAAAAAAAGAAAGAGTAAACCGTGTTAAATCGCACGATCTCTTTACTCACCCTCTATCAGAAACAACGAAATTTTCGAACTTTTTTCTCAAAACATCTATTGCTTGTGCGGCAAGTTATGTCATTCTGTTAAAATCACATATTCTTTACGTATAAATCATAAATTTGCCGTCGAAAAAACTGCTGATCATCCCCCCGTACCAATTTCAAAATCGCAATTAATCTTAGAATTTAGTCAAACATTTTTAAATATAAACAAACAGCAGGAGTTATTTATTTTGTAACGAAATATAGTAATACTAAGCTGAAGTCTTCAAAAATTAGAGTTCTTGTGCTTCGGGTTCTTCTACCGTCAATTATCTTTAATGAAACATGACTTTGTAATAAACTTTTATTACTGTCATTCGTTAGTTTACAAAATACACCCTAAAATAAATTTTTTTTATATCAGGACTTCATTATGCGAAATATTTGACTAGTAAATTTATACTAGAAATCTTGTCTTATCACAGTTCTGTTTTTTAATATATTTTACCAAAATACTATATCAATTTAATCTCGTGGTAGCACCCTGCTACCAAAAAGGATTATTCTTTGTTTTATATTAGGACCCCGGCTTAACAGCACCCAATCTCTTTTAGTTATTAAAGGGTCGTGTGAAAGTCCATACTCTCATGCGTAAATACTTATACTGTGCCGGTGTTTTAACAAGGTGTCACGAGTTTTTCGTCCAAACCTTACAGTGTCAACTGTAAATGTCACTATATTATTGTTAGAATAAATACATAGGACATTTGCACTTAAAAACTCTATGATAATAGATAGCAGAAAACAGATTTATTGAGCGCCGCCGAAACAATGTTTCTCAACATCGATTCTTCTCCATAAGAAAACCCATATGTCATAAGCACTCACATATTTTGTGTAGTTAATTATAAAGTTATCTACCTTTAACGCTTTAACATTAAAATAAATACATCCGTATTGTTCTTAATTAACTTTATACGTACAAATGGATTTAAAATTAAACTAAACATTTCTTTTTTTACATATAATTTTTTTAATTCCTCACCTCGTTGTCATTGCCTTTTATGTTGTTAGTAAATGTTAATTTGTAAATTTTTGTTAAAAAAAAAAAGGTAAATACATAATATTGCCTCCGCAAAGTATGCTAAATAAAATAAATTTTAAACAAAATTTGTATTAATATTAAACAAATAATGAACACTATTATTGATAATATTAATAAACTAAAATTAATGGTATTTAATTAAACAAAAAAAGCAATATATTGTAATAAAAAACACAAAATAATTTTTTGTGAATATTACAAGTAAGAAAAACAGATATTACCAGCATATATTGTACTACACTCCACTACTATTCTTATTATTGTTTGTATTATATTCTAAACATACTACAACTATCATAAGATGTGCTTATTTATTGCTGTTTCCATTACTCAATTTCTTTTTACAGAACTGAAAAATCAAATAGAAACGCAAGTAAATGAGCTAAAAACCCAAATAGAGGGAAAATGCGTCATGCAGTGATATGTCAACATAATATATATACATAAAGAAATAATATAATAAAATATATATACACACATATATATATATATAATATAAATTAATAAAATAACACAATATAATAAACAATAAAAAAAAACAAAAAAAATTAATAAAAGTAATAAAAAAATAATAAACAATAATAATAAAAAAAATAATAATAATAATAAAGAAAGGATATAACAAAAAATGTCGGAATATTCATATATTAAAGTAAAACTGCTGAATTGCATGAAAACCAAATAAGGCTACATATATATAAAAATAAAAGGAAACACTATACATAAAAAAAAAACAAAAAATTATATATACTATATATAATATATATATACAATAGTCTATACAAAATAGTAAAAATATTATATACAAATATATCTATATATACATACATATGTATATATATAGAGGCATACATGTATAGCATACGTATATAACCAAAAATATATGCATACATAATAACAGAAGAAAAAAAAATAGTTGAAGTAAGAACTATTAACAACAAACAGCACTACTACAACAACAATACTTACTATTGGCTAACAAACAAAAAATAATAATAATAAAAATAATAATAAAAAAATATATAACATTATAAATATTTAAACTTTCAACTTTTATCTTAAAATAACAAAAAAAGAATCTGGATATTTAACCCCAACAAATAGTAATTAACAACCAAAATACTTATAATAACTGCATTATTATAAATTAACAAACGTTTTAATAGTAACAAATCTTAATAAACTATGTTTAGTAAAACTTAATCTCTTTGAAAAAAATAAATAAATAAAAAAAATAAATAAAACGAAACCAAAAAGCTGGCTTACCTTATGCATCTTACAAAAAACAACTACTACCACCATCACCACCACTACTACTACAATTAAATACAACTTTAACTTCTTATATACGAATAAACAAACAAGCAAACAGATACCGGAAACAGTTATGTTACTCTACCGTAACAAAAACAAAATGGAAACAAAATCTCTCTTATTTATTTTCTGACAAACACTTTTAACAAGCCGTTTAATTGATTGGCTCACTTTATAAAAGAATTAACGAAATTCTCCATCTCTCCCACTTGCTTATTAGTAAAATACAAACGGTACTTTTACTTAAAACTCACCTAAATACCTTCTTAATAGAACAACAAACTCTAAGGAAACAAACGAAACCAAACATAACATTTACAGCTGCTGCTTAAATATGTGCTTTCTTAATCTCTCTCTCTCTTTATTTTGTTTAAATTAAGGCTATTTAACTGAAATATATTTTTTAAATAAATCTTATTAAAATTTTGTCCGTTATTTTTTGAATACTTGACTTAAATATTAAAAAAAAACAAAAACAGAAGCACTGCGTTTAAGTAAAGGAAATTAACAACAACAAAAAAATAATAATAATAATAATTTTATAAAAAAAAAGCCTTTAAACAAAATTTAGATGGAATTTATGAAAATCATTTAAAAACAAAACTAATTTAAATACAACAAACAACAAAAATAAAAATGAAAACTCTTAACAAAAACAACGTTTAAGTAATTTAGAACAAATAACAATTCCAACAAAAATTAATAAAACTAATTAAATTTAGTAAAACAGAAAACGATTTTTATTAACAAAAAAAAAAAAAAAAAAAATCTATATATATATGGAAAAAAAAGCATTACTTAGGCTGTTAATAAGAAATTAAATTAAATAACGTATTATTAAAACAAAATTTAACTTTAAAGTAGTAAAGTTTAATTTTCAAGATTTGTTTCCCTTTCTTTGATTACAGCTGCTAATCGAAAAAATTACTGTTAGCTTATATTCATATTTTTTTTTCGACTATTCTATTTAATTCTTACTAAACTATATAACTATTTTTTCTCTCCTATTCTCTCGATTTTGTTTTCTGAGATATGAAAATTTTGTTAACAAACTTAATCTTTGGTATTGATGATTTTAATGAAAATGTAAGTAAATACTTTATTTCATATTTAATTACATGCTTTATTAAAAACAACAGCTTTATTATATATTAATATTTTTAGTTAATTTTAAGTTGTAAAATGTTTGATAATTTAGCCATATATTACTACATAGTATCATTACATATCAGTCCTAAAAAAAAATTTTTTTTTAGAAAGTTCAAACTCTCGCTGTCTATCACTTCTGTTTAGAAACTATTTGCGCTATTCACAAGCTTTAATTACTAGTCTGTAGATAAGGTTTGCTACAAACAGTAGCTGTCTTAAAAACCAATGGTCACCATATAGTTTTATTTGTTTTACTGAATGCTTGTTCATGCCTTGCTATATGGTGCATAAAACATATTATAAAAGTGATAAACATATGAATGTGGCATAGTAAAATTGTATTTAAGGTATTTTAAACTGACATAAAACAGTTTTTTTGATTCAAAAAATCTCTAGTCAGCTGAAATGTTTTTATGGCTGCTAACTTTTATCATAAACACCCACCTTATCTGCATTTTTATGAAGTATTTTTTATTTTAGCTTTATAATTCAATTTGCTTGCTTCTCTTTTTCTTTTTCTGAAATCTCAGGATCTATTAACTTTTCAATTTAAGGTCAAATCCCAGGTGTATTTATTTATAAAGTGTTGTCGATAGACCATCGGGTTTTCTTATCAACTATTAGTCGATTACATCGCCATCAAATCTTTATTCTAAAACACAACAATGTTATCTTCTATCTTTACATTTCATAGTACACTGTAAAAAATACATCGTCTTTAATATCACCAGCATAGAAAGCTTAATTGAACAACACATTCTTTTAATATTTGTAAATATTATTTCCGCAGCTCATCAAGAGAAAATATCTCTTCTACTGAGAAATATTTGCAAATAGCTAAAGCAGATTTGTGATAAGAAAATAGTTACAACAAAAAAACATAATAATCAACTTAGAAAAAGCATTCACATTTTTTTAGAAAAGTCTAAAAAAAAAAAAATATGTAGCATTTTGTATTTAAATGTAATAGATAAAATGCGTGCAAAAGCTGTGATAGTTTTATAAAGTTGTACATAGCAAATTGACAACAACATAAATAACCAATTGCACTTTAGATAAAATCAAAAACAAAACATATAAACAGCATGCGACAAAATTGCACTTACTGAACAAATCGAAATGTTAAACAAAATTTGATATTTCAAAACTAGAGATTAAAGCACATATTCATAGTAAATTTTTTTTTTTTGGTTTATAAATAAAATGTTTATAAAATAAAATTTTTTATAAAATTTTTTTTGAGGGCAAAGTTTTGTGTTATTTAACATTTCATTTAATTGCCAAACTGAGTTTTACTTTTATGAAAGAAAATTGTTAGAAGTTAATTAATTCCTTAAAAAAATTTTAAAAACTTTGCTTTAAGTTTTTTGCTTTTTTTTGTTTTTAATTGGTTACGTTTCTGTATATACTATATAGTAAGCATGTAATATTATTTTAATTTTTTTATAAATTACAAAATTTACTTTTTATGTATTTATTTATTGAAATTTTAATGTGTTTTTATAAACAATTGGATATTACATTTATAAAGTTAATTAACTTAGTTTCAAACAAAATGTCATTGTATGTATCTACATTTATGTACATGTATATAAATAATAAATAAATAAATATTTTATGTAGTTTTTTTAAACACTGATTTATTTACTTTAAAAACTAAACTATTTTAATATTATCGTTATTCCTCTCTCTTTCTCTCTTTCTTTTTTCTTTCTTTATCGCATTTATTCTTAAACTTATCTACTCTTGATGTGTGTGTATGTATGTATGTGTTACTTTTTAATTAAAACATCTACTACTACAACAATACACACGTACAACATATATACGATCAACAAATACGAAAATATCGAACAACTGCTGATTTTTTTACAGTGTACCAATACCAACTCACTGTCTCTTCAATTATTATATTACGCCTTAGAATCTATATATTATATCTTTACATATTTTTCTTCATGTTTTCTAATTTTATTAAATATCTAACTGTTCGACAACATATTTTCATATCAATTAATGTACAAATTATAATAAAGTTTATAAAACAACTAGGCAAATTTACTTATGTATGTATATGTTATTAAGTAAAATATTAGTTAAAGCAGCTTTCATTTTTGTTAATTATTTTTTTTTTTTTTTGTTACACTATGTATATCAAATATTAAGGCCAATAACATTTTGTTAACACTTGGGTAATTGGTTGTTATTTTATAAAAATAATATTTGTAAAGTTATAGAAACAGCTAAAGCCATATTAAAGAAGAAAAAAAAAGCCGAACAAGAGACGATCATTTAAGAATAAAATTATATTAAAGCTTCAAATTTGTGTATGTACCTACTTTGTATTAAAATCTCTCTTACATTTTTGTAAATAAAAGCTTTTTCAGTGTTGTAAACATCTTAGCTCACATTAAAAATCTAGTATTCCGCCTAATTCTTTATCAATCTATTTCTACTTTTTAGCTAAGTTGAGTTAGTTTCTCAATTAAGTCTTATAACTTTTTCATTATTTAAAATCGCAATCAAATTTTATTTTTAAAGTTAAAAAATTCCCAGTTTTAACCGCCTTGTCTTGTTTTTCTGTAAGAAAACCATTAGTTTTAAAAACAAACTGAGAATACGTAGCAAAACACTGATTTGAAAGATTTTTAAAAACTTATTTGGAAAAACTTAAAAAAAAACTGAGCATTCTCTCATGTGTAGATGATCGTTTTCTTACTTTATTTAGTTTCGTTTTACTCTGTTGTAAATGGCTTTACTTATTATGTTTTCTTGCTTAACTTAGATAAAGTCGATGGTAACATAGCTATAGCATTACTAATAGATTCTTCAGTTTTTCTGCCAAGCCAGCTGATAACTCTTTTAAATAAAAACAAAACAGCATTCCCACTCAAATACATTAATAAGCTCTTCTCCTTAAAAACTTATAATAATAACAGCTATTGTCTTAGTAATCACTAACTTATTAGATTTTCTTCAAACTTATTTCTCAAATTTTTCCTTCAGAAATGAATAATGACATTTAGTTTAAATTTTGACTCTCTTAGTACATGTTTTTTTGTATTTTCTTCTCTATTTTACTTAAGAAAGACAAACAGAACGTTAGCAATAATTATTAATAAAAAATAACAATGTTGTTATGATAAAAATAAAACAAGTAACCCATGTTCTAAAAAAATAAAAGTTTATGTTTTATAATGTATAAAAAAAAGATAAATAAATTAAAAAAAAAAAAACATTATTAAATTAGTTTTACAGATATTATTTATGTTTGAGTTTGTTTTTAAAATTATATTACGAAAAAAGCAAGTTATATGTTATTGGAAGATAAAAGTAATGAATTATTTTTAAAATTTTAGAGAGAAGAGAAAAATTATATATACATTTATTAACAAAAACAAAGTATAGGGATTTAAAGATACAAAACAAAAAATAAACAACAAATTGAAATATATTTAAAAATTCAAAAACACAAAAAACGACAACAACAAATGAGATAACATTTATTGAAAAACACAAAAAAAAACTACCATGAAAATAAAAAAAACAAAAAATATTATGTTCATGTAAAAGTTATATACAAAACAAACAAAAAAGAAATTATAATGTTGAATAATTATTGTTACTTTGAAAATTAAAAAAACCAAAAAATTAAAAATGAAAAAATGAATTCAATAAAAATTATATAA
Organism: Phyto melanocephala; assembly: GCA_941918925.1. Taxonomy (NCBI): domain Eukaryota; kingdom Metazoa; phylum Arthropoda; class Insecta; order Diptera; family Rhinophoridae; genus Phyto; species Phyto melanocephala. Next base: position 90,278,610 of record OW799233.1, on the reverse strand, counting down.
ACTAAAAAAGGTGCATTGTTTTTTATTTTGAACGTACTGTAAAACATCTCTTTGAATCTAACTTTATCTTATCCTATCTCTATTACCTGTCTCCAGGAAATTGCTATTAACAAACATATAGGGTGAGTTCTCCAGTAGTCGGCACTTTAACTTTTTTTCATTTTTAAACTGATGCTCTTATGAGTGCGGACATGATATTGGGTTGTCAACGGATTTTTGTTGCTAAGTGATTGGTATAGTTTTAGACTCAATTAACTATTTTTAAAAATGTTTTTATTTAATTTGAGTAATTTACGTTTTTCCTAAAATGTACCATTTTTGCCAATAGTCGGCACCCGTTTGCCTAATTTCGGCACTTTTTGACCCAATTGTCGGCATTGCTTTTGTACTAAGGAAAGAATAGGATCTTACAAGGATTCAAGTTGTTTTTTGATTCAAAAAGTAAGCCATTTGAAATTTTGTATGTTTAATATGTTAATAAACATATAAAGAAACAATTTAGAGGGCTATATTTGGCTGTGAAGAATTTTATATACCCTTCACACAGTTTGTACCATATTATATACATATGTACATAATAATATGAACTTTTAATTTACATTTTTTACAAAAATGTCTTTGTCGTTAATTGACTCATTAAACCAAGATTTTCAACTTACGTTGCCAAAGGTAAATATTTTTTAATTATACGTAACAAACGCTTTCAGAAGTTCCCTAGGAGCTGCAAAATTTGGGTAAAATTGTTTGAAAATGGTGTTATTTCAGCTCGTAATGTGCTCACATAACTGATTTTCAATATGTAGTAAATTTCTGGAAAGCATATATGATAAATTTGTACCATATAAGTGGCTTCAAAAAATTTGATGTCAACATACATACAGACAAACGGACTTAGCTAAATCAATTCCTGTATCTATAAGGATTCAGAATATATATACTTTATAGGGCCGAAAATTTATATTAAAGAAATTACAAAAGGAATGACAAACTGTGTAAACCGTTATATGGTTGAGGTCATTATAATCTATGAGCAACATACTACGATAAAACATACAATGATTGCAAGTAATCATTATAAGTTTAATGAAAGTATCATGTAATTATCATGTTTGGATCGCAAATGATAATTAAATAATCCCATATAATCATAATTTTATAATTTAATATTATATGATCATAATATGATACCACAAAACAACAAAATATTTGAAATTTATTATAACGTGATGTTACACAATCATAAAGTAAGCCTTTGTGATCATTGAATATTCACATACAATAATATCATAATTCTACATAGTCATCATATGACTAAAAATTAAGTAAAAACTTAAACATGATTAGAAAAAAAACGAAAATTTTCTAAATTGGGATACAATTCTTAATTCTTAAACTAGTAATATCACAGTTTTAAGGTAAAGTTGTTCATAAAAAACCTCGTATTAACTTATATATATATATAAAAAAAAATATATATATATATATAAAAAAATTTAAATAAATCATTAAAATGTGTCTTTTAAAGAAAAGACCCTCAAGTTGTTCGGCAAATTTCTTATTAATTCAAAATTTAACATTCTGCAGTTTTGATTAAATGACAGAGTCAGTTTCCTTGTCAATGGATTAAACATTTTTAAGTCTTCAGTTTCTATGTAGAAGATAAGTGGAATATCTAAAAGATAGATGTTTATTATTATTTTTTAATTTATATTTTAAATAATTCGCAATTTTCAGTCTTTTGGGACCAGACTTGATAATCATAGGTGATAATCTTTATATTAAGTTTAGATCTTCGGTTAATTAAGGGATATAAGGCACGGCTACACTTAATTGCCTTTTCACAAATGTAATTAACATAATAAGTTTTTTTCAAGGATTACTCTTACATTTTTAATTTCGTCCTTCAATAGGATAATTATTCTCCTAGACGATAAACATCTAGTAGGAAAGCGTTTTCGTGATTTGCTGATGGAGATACAATAGCTTGAGTTTTATTTTCACTGACTTAAATTTTCCATTTGTAGTAGTATTTACGGGTTAATCTAAGATAATTTTCAATTCTTCTAATTATCGCAATTGAGACAACTAAAGGCGCTATCATTCGCGTAAAAAGTTGCGTGTTTTCAGTCTGCTAAAACTTTAAGTGAACTTAAGACTTAATTTTTCGCGTGGATTTTAAAAATTGAACGATCTTCTCTTCGTCTTTGTATCGTATGCGTTGAACCTTTTCTAAATTTAAGATTCATGGCGTGTTTTTCAATGATGTTTTATGTTTCTGCAGAAACTTTAAGAGAACTTGCGACTGGTTTTTTTAAGCATTGAACTATCTATAATTTCAGTTGTCAACTTCTTTTCTAATGAATCTTAAAAAATAACTTTATTTTGCTATATCCAGACAAATAAAAATGCTGCCGACTTTAGAATTCTATATTCCAATACTCGGCAGTCCATAAGATACTCAATATAAATTGTGCCGACTATTAGGTAAATTTATTTTAAACTCATTTTCTTTATAACTATTGTAAAGAGAGGTGAGTATTAAACAATTTTCTATAATTTTAGCTTAATATGCGAAAACATAAATTTTCCTGAAGTCGGCATTATATGCCGACTATTAAAAATCTTAAAAATTATTGTCCCTAATGTCGGCAGCCATCAATTTAAGCCAAAAAATTATTTTTTATAAAAATGTTCATATCTGAAGCAATATTTAAATAAACTTTTACCTTTTAAACCCACTTTGGTAAAAAAATAATTAAAATTATATGATTTAGTACTTGTTTAAGATGACGCTACCACTAACAAATTTGTAAAAAAAAAACAGGCTCTATCGCACGTGTTGAGAGATAGTCATATTACGAGGTCAAAAATAGGTTGAAATACTCATGTCAATCAAATTTAAAAATTACATAAAGAAAAATGAGTATATTTTAAACTAAATCTATATCTTACTTATATATAAAATTATCGTTATTCTTATTTATTTAACTTTAAAGTCAAAACTGCCGACTATTGGTGCATGCCGAACTTAGGAGAACTCACCCTATGTATATGTATCTACATACACATATGTATGTATATTAAAAAAAATCACTTTAACTTTTTCTGTAACCTCTTGTTTTAATGACAGATGAAACAAACAAGTCTAACGGATATTTTTCTCTCATTCTCCCTTTCGAATGTACCTACTCGTTATGTATGTATATGACTGATAATAACACATCACCAATAACAACTTCTACTAAATACATAGACACATACATGTGTGTTTAATACCTAAGTACTTAAAACAAAACAACAAATTACTAAATTCTACATTTATTGTATGTATGTGTGTATTTATGTTTGACTGCCTAGAACTCTTTTTTTTTAGCTTAAACGTATGTATGTATTTATCTTTAATGTCTACATAAAACATAAACACATTGTTGTTGTTTTCATTAAATGGTTTTGTTTTCACGGTAAGTCTCTTTTTTTGTTTTTTTCTTTTTCTATATGTTGCCCCCCATATAATTTCAGGTGGTTGTGGTTGGATTTGGAACATATGTAAATAATTTTCATATGTAATATACAACATGTTTATGTATAGTGCGTGGTATGTATGTTGAAAATAAATTTTGCTATAAATTATTATAATTAAAATAAAGAAATAAGAAAATTATTTTTAAATATTGTATATCCCACAGTTGGCAATTGTTAATAGCTGAATTTAAAATCAAAGAAAAAGTAATAAATTATAAACTACAATATTTTTAATTAAAACTGTAAAAATTTCAAATGAAATTGAGATTTTCTATTTGATGTTGGGAAAATTTCCAAATGAAATTAAGAGTTTTCATTTAAAATTAAGAAGTACTAAATAAAATAAAAAAATTAAAATTTTACATTGAGGAAGTTCGATATAAAATTGCAAAATTAAAACAACACCCTAAGAACTCAGGAGAAAGAACGCATGTAACTGATTATCTAAGCTTATCAAAATCCGTAATATTTATTAAACAAGTGCAACAAGCAAGCCAACTATGTATTTTCGGAAACTCTTCAGCCACACTTTTATGATTGAGTCATTACTAATGCATCATCTAATTGAAAATATTTAATCTACAACCCAACATAATGTAAAGGCAAAGACGAGTGTACCGAACGTTACTCATCCTAATGTAGGAAAGCTATATTTTATACAAGAGTTTAAAAGTCCTTAAAAGACTCATATAATCATCGGAGACTACAGAAGAACTATAATGCACATCACAAAACTTTGTCAGCCTGCTATTGATCAGGAATATCTGACTATTGACCAACAAAACCAACTGACTATGTAACGTTTTTCTTAATATACAATTATTTATGCTTGCATTGTGTTTTGTATGGATGTATGCAATATGAAAGATACATTACATTAACATTTTATAATAAAATATTTTAAACTTTTTATAATTAAAGTTTCTCATATGTAAATAAAAATTTCCCAATTTCATCTTAAAACTTCACAAAATTTTCAAATTTTACCAGGGAGTTTCTTACTTTCAAAATTAAATTCTTAATATCATTTGGAATTTTCTTAATTTCAATTAAAAATGGTGCAAGCTTTAAGAGTCATAGCAGTGTCATTATTACATTGTTTAATTAACACGAGTTTTTATAGGATAGTTGCATTTTTTACAACTTTGATTCTTTTTAAACTGCTTTAAAATTATTAACTTATTACTTTTAATATATACTTTTTTGTTAATTCATTCAGATAATTCAACATTTAGTTATATATATAAGAAACCAGCAGTTTCGATTTGTTAAAACAAAGATCCTGTAAGATATTTATTTAATTCGAATAAGTAAAAGAGATAGAAATCGGATGTTTATTTTGAGCCTGTAACTTCCCACCTTTTTAGTAGATTGGTGAGTCACACATACATATAAATATAAACAATATAAAAAATACACATGTAAATATTAGAGTATGCCACATATGTATAGTCAGAGTTTTAGCGTTAAATTTATTTCTGCAAATGAATTCAATTTAGTTATTAAAACATAAACTTTTTTACATATAGAAATTATTTAATATTTAAGAAAAATCTATTTGTGAAAAGTGAGCATTAAAGTTGACGTGTGACCGTCATTAGTTGGAATAACTAAAGTATTATAATCGCACATCTATTTCCTTTGGTTTTAAAAATTAAATAGCTTCAAAAAAATACTATGCGGGGTAAATTTTCGTTAATTTTGATTTTCGTGGACTTCAAACATTTTCAGTCAGACATATTTATTACCCAAGAAAAATATCTGTGGTTTTTGACTATTCAACTTCACTGTGTTTAAACGCTGTCACATTTCGTTCGATATCAAACCGACATTTTTTTATAACATGCTCTGGTATTACAATGCATAACTTTCTAAAGCCTATTTGCAATGTATTCTGATGTCCATATAAGAAGTATTTAAAACAGATTTTTTATAATTAGATTCCCTGAAATATAACCAATAAAAATAATATTTATTTATATATTTCATAAATATTTCCAACACAACTTTTTTGTATATCAAATTTCATTTAGTCGCGAAATATGATAAAAGCTTCGAACAAGTTTAATTCAATTGTTTTATAATTTTTTTATTTTGAGCTTAGTATAGATATATGTATATATCACGTGAATTAGTATAAAAAAAATTATTTATCATAAACACAAAAATTTTAAATTTAAATAAAATAAGAGCAATTCATATTAAATTAAGAGATATTCTTGTATACAAAAACATCAAAGCGGTGGTGATATTTTGTATCTCATTGTCTAATGAAACAATTTTTTTTAAATCTTTCACCTGTAGTTCCAACGGTATAATATATGTAGCCTTGTCATTCCGTTCGTAATTTCTACAATATTTATTTCCGATCCTTTTTTTCCGAAACCTTAAGTCTAGGGGAGTCTATTGAATAATAACCATCATTGAAATCAACTTTTTACAGTTGAAATCCAGCATAAAATCCTCATTACTTTTTGAGAAATTACCAAAAAAATACTACTATCTCTGTTTTTACTCACATTTTTACTATAAAAATCTAAATTTTTCAAACCCAGAATAATATATAGACTATTTCGCTACTATTAAAAAATAATATATGCTTTTAGAGCAATTCGTACAAAATGGTCGCTTATTTGCAAAGTTATAGACAAAAAAAAAATTTTAAATATATATATATATATTTTTTTTTATAATATATACATATATCGAGTTACTAAAGCCCTTATTAACTATTTGACAAGTTAAAGACACTAAAATATAGTCGAAGTCTCAAAAATTATCGCCGAGAAAACGGACTAATCGGTATGAAACTAACGTAGATATATGTACAGATAAGAAAACAGAAGTTTCGGTTTATTAACAAGCAAAGTAGCAAAGTTGCTTTAAGTCAATTTATACGAGCTCAAATATATTAATTAAAAATGTATCCCTTCAACCCCGTCAATATAAGTATCAAACGAAAGGGCTTGACACGTTGAATACAGTTAACTTTTAAACAGTGTAAAATCTAATATATATTTGGTTTTAACCCCATAAATGTGGATATCAAATTAAAAACAGTTTGACATGTGAAAGATTTAAGTAAAATTTCCTATAACATTAAATCTAAAATCTAAGCTAAGATATAAAGTGGTCACTACACAAGATTCATGCTAGTGAAAGGTATTACCAAAGTCGGCATATCTGAATATATAGTTTTTAATTGTTTTAATCAGTGTTTGCTTATTATGGAGTTTTCCCTAGATTTTAAGTTTTTTCTTCTTTTAGGGCGAATTTGTTTAGAAAATTTTAAATAGATTTTATTATTTGATCAAGTTTTTACACAGTTCTTTACAATTGATAAATTTTATGGATTTTCCTATTTAAATTTAACAACAAAGTGATGCAGGTGACACTTTAGGGCATGATGTAATTAGTAAATTTTCATCATTTTTATAGGTATTTGCCTATACAAATTCATATAGCTTAATGTTGTTAGAAAAATCATACGCGACACTAATTAAATATTATACAACAATTTTGCGCGAACATATAAAATTTCCAAGCTTTTTAATTCCGATTTATGACTTTATAACACTTGATACTTGTGGGAAAACTTGACTCCAATATTTATTAATACAAGATCCGGAACACTTAAAAATGTATCCTGCTATTGTATGAAAAAAAATTTATTTTGAGAAATTATAGAGGAAGCCTACACAGAAGGAAATCTTACTTAAAAATTTAATTACGATTTTTTTCTCGTTTTTTTTTTAACAAGCACAAATATGTAAGTAGTAAGGATGCTGTAAGAGTTTGCGATAAATCCAGTTACGAATTCTTGAAAGCAAATATATTTTTAAAAACTTAATCACATAAGTTCTACGTATATATCACGTACGGTTTCGGATACAAATTTATTTCAAAATATAAATTTTTTCGATCTAACTATTTTTAAATTTAAAAAATCAGTTTTTGACACCGATGCAGCTTAATTTTTGTGTGTAGATGACGATTTTATTAAAAAAATTAAGTATAGTTGTTTAATTCAGGGGGATTTATTTTAAATATGTTGCACTTAGAGGATTTTATAATATTTTTGAGGGGGGATATAAAAAAAATACGTGGCAACACTGTTTTAAATAGATATACATATACACATGCGGGAATTCTAAAAAAATAAATTCAATATGTACATATATAAATGGTCAGACGAAAACAGCTTTAGCGGTTTATGGGAACAAAACTTAATATTGCAAAAATAAGAAAAGAAATTACAAAACTAGTATTCATAGAAAGACAAAGGACACACATATATGAATGTATATGTGACATTAAATAAATTACTTGAAATTGATAATTTTTATTTTAATTTAATTTTTACTGCCGTATTCCTAACAAATATTTTAGATTTATTAAAGCCTTCTTTGACAAATGTAAAAAAAATTGTCAACAAGGGCTTCAGTAAAGCTAAAATGTTTTTTATGGATAAGACAGTTAGACTATAGAGTAACCATATCGATTAACAATTTTTAAAATTTAAAAAATTTTTTGTTTAAATTTATAAAAAAAACAGTATTTTTTAGTAATGTGTTTTTAAATTTAACAATTTATTATAAATATTGGTTTTAAACACTAAAAAAATTAAATCATTAAAGCATATATTAAAGGGTGTACGCACAGAAAACGGATAAAATAATTGTTTTGTCAATCGACTACTTCATTTCAGGCAATCGAACTTTTATTGCAGGAATCATAATTTAATATAGATACAACCATGTTACTATCACAACTAAAATATATGTTTGACAACAAATATGTTATCCACAACCAATACTCGTTTCTCTATGTAAATACTTGCAAAATAAGGTTTTAAAAGCTGGAAGTGTGCTGCAGATAACGATTATAATTAGAATGTATGCCGTAGAATACTTAGTCAGTAGCGTTCTAAATTTGTAGTGTAAAAAAAATGCTTATATATGTACATACAATGACATTTATAAACCCGCTTTTTATTTTCTCATATACGTATGTTTATACATTTAATGATTTGCACTAAATTTTATAAAAAAAAAAAAATTATATACAATATAATTATTTTTATATTTATTTACAGCTAAATTAAAAAGACGTTTAAGTGATGCAATCAAAAATTGTTCTTTGAAAAATGTATTTTAAGTGCTTAAACAAATGTTTTTGTTCTATTTAAAGGAAACATAAATACATATACACGCATAAGTTTTGCGCAATAATAAAAAATTAAATTTGGATGACGGTTTCAAAATTACAACACATAGATCAAGCAACATAAATAAGAAAAAAATTAAAATAAATTAAATAAAAACCCCGAATCCTAAGACATTAGAGCTGAACGATAAAATTAATTGGCGCTGTTTATAAAAAAAAAATGTTAATAATTTAAATTAGTAAAAACTTTATACTAATATAAGTAGCTAAGTCTAATAAATATTTAATTATTTTTGGTTTAAGCAGTTTTAACTATTTAAATATTATTATTCAGCAATAAAGAAAAAACATTATATGTATTAATATAGAGCGTAATTTTAAGTTGCTATAATTTCATAAGGTTTTATTATAAATTGTATGGTTTTCAAAAAGTTTTAAAATGTATTTACATTTCATATTTAAATATTTTAAAAAAATTAAAACAACATTTTTACATCTTAAATCATCTTCATTGATTTTTTACACAGTTTTTAAACTTTTGGAATTTCGGGAAAGTTGCCGTGACAGGGTCTATCAAGCCAACTATTTATTATTTTTCAATCAGCAGAAGCATCACAACGGGTGATAAAATTTAAAATCATGTCCAATCAATAAAACAGAAAAAATAATTTTCTAGCGATACTCAATAAGTGTCGATCTGCCTTAATTTTTTCCTAGATGTGTTTTTTAATAGAACAACTAGAAAAGCCCGGCGCGCGTTGCTACGCCCCTTAATAAATAAAAATGCATTCTGAACTTTAAATTATATTTTGTTTTAATGGGCGCGGCACTGCCACTTTTCTAATAATGAAACTATACTGTCATGACAGCTCAATATGTGTGCAAAGTTTCAGAGAAATCGGTCAAGTGCAAGTAGCTAAAAATTATAACTAATTTTTTATGGGCGTGGCCCAGCGCACTTTTTACCACCCAAAAACACTCCCTGGAATGTGTACTACAACTTGCCAAAGTTTCACTTTTATATATATAGATAGATGTGCGTGTGCAATTGTGTGGTGTTAAATTACTGAAATAATTTTCAAAAAATTAGAATTTTTTTAAGAATGGTAATGCAAAATTTTTTAACCATTTTACGATTTAAAACAAAATGCTGACAATAAGACATGAAGCACAACTTCCGAATTCATCATTTGTTTTTAGTATTTAACAAAAACGAAGGTCCTGACATAACATTATACATGATATATTTGTTGTCTAGTTATAACCATTAACCCCGACAAGCCTCTACAAACCACCGACAAAATGGTTGGTGCCGGTCTCCGTTAGTCAACTGTTTTGTTTATACTTTTTTTTCGCACAGAAAAAAAAGCAAACAACCAAAATATACTTTCGCATTAACCAGTTATAGTTTTAATAATTTTCAATGTAAAAATAACTTATAATATATCTTAATCTTTTTTAAGGCACTTAAAATCTGGTGTTGCCATATATCAATTAAAGCTTGCTCAATTTGCAACTAACAGTTAAAAATAATTTTATTTTGTTTGATAAGACTTGTTAAAAGAAAGACATTTTGTACTTTCGCTAAATATTTGCTCAATTTACAAGCTTTAGTAGGAGTTGTTATTGTAATACAAGAATTTTACCTACGTCATATGAAAACATCATTGCTAGGAAGGTAAGAACTACCGCCGTTTTTCTTTAATATGATAAAGTGAATTTCTTACAACCTGCAACACTTACGACTGGTTGTGAACTGAGCAATTGAATTTAATTTAAAAGTCAATATATTATATAATTTATAGTGCTATTCCTTTTTTACTTTTTTTTTCATTTTAATTTTAATTCCTCATTACTTTATTTATTTAGTTTTTGAATTAACCCTTTCGGCCCGACATTCGAATAGCAATGCTAAAATAAAATTTTTGATGTCAGCAGGTTATTTAAGCAATATATAAATTGTTTTTGAAAGAAAAAAATTGGAGAACTATTATGAGGGGGCTTTTTCGCAAAAGGCACCACTTGCAACAGAGCTTTCGTCGTCTGGTGAATCTTCGTTGTCGCTGAAAACAGATACATCATTTGGTACAAATTCTTCAGAGTTTCCTCCAGAAAAATCTTCTAAATCGCTAGTACTATCAGCTTCATAAAACATTCTCTTGAAGACAGGATATCATACTCAACGGACGAATGGTACATATGTGTACCACCATACCATACGAATGGTACATATAGGTAGCATAAAACAAATGTTTATTTATAAAAATTTACCTGCCGCAAAAATTTAAATTCTTCTTTATTTTGAATATCTTCTGCAATTTCACGCACAATATTATGCAAAAGCCAATTATAAACTTCACTATAGTTGCGTTTCAAGTCACAAAAAACGGTACCGTAAATATAAAAAACAAAACATAACGGCACATACTGGAATGTATTCAAGAGAACTTAAAGACTATTTATATGGTACTTTTCACAACCAAGCAACATTAAATTTGAAGCTGTTAGAGATGTTTAAACTTTAAGTGGTACACGTACATATGTACCATCCGGGTCGAAAGGGTTAAATAATAGATTAAAGAACATAAAACTCGATGTCTATTTATTTAATATTAAAATCAAGCTGTTTTTCTTGGACTTTAAAAAACTTTTGACAAAGTAAATGAGCGAACCTTTTGCATATAAAGGTTCTTCCCACTTAACGCATGTGTGAGGTTAGTCCGGTAGAGCATGACGCAATTAATGATTCAATTAACTACTTCTAATTAATTTATTAATTAATGTCTTCCATTGTTAATTTCTAAAATTTCCTAATTGCGCAATTATGGTGAATGAACATTAAGGCGAAAAAAAGTTGTGTCAGTTACCCCCAAGAATGAGAGATATGTTAATGAAGTTTTTTAAACAGAAAAACAAAACAAAATACAGCACTTTTCGTTTTCTTATACATAGAGCAGCAATTTAAAGTCCGATTTCATCGTATCGCATATCATTTTTCATGGCTTGACTACGGATTCATTTTTGTCCTAGATTACTTTTAAATCTAGCATCAAGTTAAAGATATTATTTATGTTATCTCGGATCCTTCCCCCTCAATGTAAACCTTTTTTGCATCTTTTTTTAAATCCGATTAAACCTAAAATACAAAACAAACATAAGCTCTTGCATTCAAAAAGTCGTCGTACGAATATTTTTTAAGATTCTTCAAATGAAAATGAAAAAAAAAGACATGCTTTCGACACTTATTGAATAAAACCGGTATTTATGTTTGTACTTTGCAGTTTCGCTCTTTGCTTGAAGAAAAATAAATTTTATTTAAAATTTATAAAACTTTTTCTCAAAGAAATATTATTTATATTGTTACGTTTATACCTTTTATAAACGTTGGATTATTTCCTTTAAATACCCTTTGAGTTCTTTTATTGCAGTCAAAAACAGTTGAAATTAGTTATAAAATTAGGAGCACTTTATTTATTAAGATACACTCACAAAGTTCTCGTATGTACATACTAGTACATTCGAAAACCGTTACATTTAAATTAAATAAACTAATACAAATAAAACTACGGTAACTTAAACAACTACAACTAAAATAAATTATAATGTTAATTAAGCTACTTAAAAATAAATCTGTAACAATATATACGGGAATATTTTATACACATTGTATTTGGGCATTCAGACCTCTGCATTAACACTAGGAGCGTCGGAACTTATGACCCTTCTAAAAACAACAACAAGTCAAAATTGTCCCTTCGTATATTTTACAACGTTCCACAAGGTATGATGTGAAACTTTTGATCAAAACTTTTTTGTGAGATGCAAGGCATATTTATTCATCAAGTAATTGCAGATCGGAGAGAATTTTTTTTAAATATTTTTTATATATGAAGTTTGACATTTGAAATAAATTAGAAAAGAGAGAAAATTGTGTTTTATGTATGTATTTTGACAGCTGAATTTTGAAATAAGTGATGAAAGAAATAATCAGCTGACGAATCAAGAGTAGCTGATGAGTAAATATGCCTTGGTGAGATGTTTAAAAAACGTTTATATTTTACTTAAAAACATAAAAAGCTGTGAACAGCTTGTTATAAAATTTTGTTATCTTTTTGTTTTAGTTTTCCTTGTGGATGCATATTTGCGACAAAACACCATTATTATGGTTTAAGCATATATTTATTTCAATTTAAAAGGTACATATTTTTTCTTTCTAGTTATTCTCAATTCTGACGCGACAAAAGTTACCTAACGACAGTTCTAGGTTAATTTGATGGTTTTAATTAAATCTGCGTATTAAAACGTTTCATATATTTTTAATTTAATAAATACATTAAATAAATACAAATTCAACAATTTCTGAAATCTAGATAAAAAACAAAAATTTTATGAAACACTAAATACAAGTACTGGACAAAAATGGGACAGCGGCGCCATTAAGGTTATGCTACGTTTATATTAGCCAAATAAGCGTCGCAACTATTTGCGGAAAATAATTTTTTTAAGTTTTGTGATGCTTGCTTCATTTAATATGGGAAAAATTTAGTTTTATTTTATGAGAAAAATTTTTGATTAAATAAGCATTAATGAATAAAGGGAGAATTTAAAGCATTTCATTTAATATTCACCGAATACTAATATAAATTCAGACGTATGCTTTCATTCTTTGAAGAAAATTAATGGAAATTTTTCTGGCATGGTATTGTCACATTTAGTATCGAAATTCCGTTACTGGAAGAACGAAAGTGAAGATCATTTAACTTTTAAAACGACAGAAAAAAGAACAAGAAAACATTACTATAATACTATAATTCTGAGCTTAAGCACAGGATGACCTTTAAACATATTTATCCATATTAGCAAATACAAAATCCCAAAAGAAATTATAGCAATTATTGCAAAATAAAATTAGTTGCCTTTTTCCCTTAAAAAAATACATTAAATTAAAAAAAAAATAATATAAAAAATATATATACACAAACAAACATATATTAATAAACAAATATATAAAACCATAATTAATTCAAAATTAATTGCAATATTAAAGAATTTATATTATAGTCATAAAACTTAATATTAAAAACAAATCTACGTATGTATTTATATATATTAATTACAAATATTAAACAAAATGTGAGTTCGAGTTTATTTATTTAAAAGATTAAAAGAATTAAAAGCATAAGAATAATTATAAAAATGCTGCACACAAAAGTCAGTAAACAATATTACAAAAGAGAAAATTAAAAAAAAAAAACAAACATACATTTGCAGATCAAATGGAACTTCTATAAACAACGACATTAGTTTTAGAAAAAAATATATATACACACAAATAAAAATAATTACAAAAAAATATACATTAAATATTTAGGTAAATTTAAACCTAAATTTTCTTTCAACTTAATATACATTAAAAATAAAAAATTTATGAAATTATTGTATAAAAATATTTAGAACAACATATAGTCATTAGGTATCTCAAAGTTATTTATCAAAGAACTATTGCTAATACTAAGCCCGAATATGAAGATACAATAAAATTTATTTAAAGAAAGCTATATATATATATATTTATAGTTTAAAAAACAAATATTTAAATAAAAACTTAAAAAACATTTAAAAAATCTTTGTCTTTTACTTGCATAATCTAAAAAAACACTTACTCTTCAACTTGTCTAACATGTATAAATAAGTTAATTTAAATTGACTTTTAAAAGTTAAATTTTACTAAAACAAATAGTATTTAATTAATCTGTATAAAAAGTAATGGTTGTTCAATAAAAATTGATAAGTTTTTGAATAAAAAATTACTAATTTTTGTGTTTCTTTTACATAGAGATGGAACATTTTTTGTTGTAAATTTTAAAATGTACTTTTTTACACAAATTGTATTAAACTAACTCCCTTATTCACGAAAAAAATTTCGTGTGGAAATTTCATTTTATGAAACCTTGGTAGGTTTAAAAATTGTTTAAAAATAAGGCAGGCCAGACTTGTACGGGCATCAAAGGAACTATATGCAAAATAATTTAACTTTAACATCGTTCTTAACAAATCCCGATTAACACAGATCAGAGCACAAATAAAAGGTAATGTCGGACGTTACTGCTAATGATGTAAAACAAGTTTAAGTAAAATTTTAAGTATTGTTCCTAATTGCTATTTTCTAAAAATTCTTTAAAGTAGCCGTGAACAAATATAGGTTATTCTGAGCCACCTTGTTTAAAAAAGATACGCCGCATATAGGGGTATTTTTTCAATCTGGTTGAACTTTTTTTAGGTTATATTGCCTTTTAAAAGTTATTTAGAGCTCTTAGATCAATGATACTTGGCAGAAATATGTATTATAGTCATAGTCTGGTAAAGCTTGAAAATAAGAAAAATCCGATCAAGGGGAAAAAATGGGTTAAGGAAGATATTCCCCGTATACCGACAAATTTGCTGTTTTTCGTCTATTTTTTCAAAGACATCTTTCGAATCTGAATCCTCTTCAAAGACAAGTACAAGCATCAAAAAGAATAATTTCTTCTTTCGCAAAGAGTAATGACTGTAGCTAGGATAAACCTTCTTGTTGACACTTCGGATTATTTCGTATTGTTTTCGAGAAAGATCAGCTTCCTCAAATATAGAAAGAGCTTTTAGAGGTGTTAGCTGTTTAATTTATCCTCTTGTACAGCTTTTTACGCTTCCTTTAACTTTGAAACTCTTGTCAACGAAAACAAAAAGTCCTTGAACAGAGCTAAAACATCTTTATTTCCTCACGTTTGTGTCTGTGTTTGGGCAGTATGCATTAGTGAATTTCAGTTTTCCTTCTCTTAATTCTTTCGTTTAATTCAACAAACGACTTTTGTAGTTGTTTTGAAGACGATCTACCAAATACAAGTATTGTACTTCTAGCCATGTGGTATGCATGTTTACAAATCGTTCCTTTTTTCTTTGCCCTGAGTGCCAATATATATTAACTTTTTTTTTAATCCTTTTAACACTAATGTACTGCTGATATGTCATTGAAATATGTCCCCTTGAAATTTTGAAATTTCGCATAATTTTCTAACTAAAAATTCCAATTTCTCTTTAACAGGCTAAGTATTACATTCCTGCATTATTTGGAATAACTCTAATCTTGTATACACTTTTTCCATTTTACTGTCGAAGCTCAAAAAGGGTTCTGATAATAATTTTGTACAATAATCACAGAGATTTCATGTTTTATCGTGATGTGTAACATTTTGGGAATCGCAAAGTCCCTCCCTTTAAAAAACTTTTTGATGTTTTTTTATACCCGCCACCAAAAAAATGGTGGGGGTATATTCATTTTGTCATTCCGTTTGTAACACATCGAAATATCCATTTTAGACCCCATAAAGTATATATATTCTGAATCGGGGTTTGATTTGATGACGATCTAGCTATGTCCGTCCGTCTGTCCGTCTGTCCGTCTGTTGAAAGCACGATAGAGGTCGCACCGAAAAAGCTAAAGGGCTCAAATTTTGCCAGAATCTTTCTTATAGACAAGGTTTGTTTGGTATTGAAAATGGGCTATATCGGAATATTAGGAAGAGAGTTATAGCTCGTAAAGCAAGAGTAGGTCGAAAAAACCGTGTCCTTCAAACATCGAAAAAAAAGGAATTGTGTCCAAACGCATAAACGTAGAGTCATGAAACTTCGAATATATATTTCTCGAGTCAAAAGAATATTTCTCCCCAAAAATTGCTTAAATCTATGCATTAGAAAAGGAGTTATAGGTCAAAATGTACGAAAATTTATACCGCTCAGTGCATATTTGAAGTTTAAAACGTAATAAAACTGACAAAACTATATGTACGGTTCTGAAATTTTGCAGACATGGTTTTTTGGTCAAAGTCTTCGTTATAACGGAAAATAAATGTGCCACGCCCACTTTTTTTTTATATTTTTATAAAAATATATTAGTCATATTCATTAGCATTTATTCATTGCAGATGGCGACATCTGTTGAAGGCGCCACTACATTTTGCAAACACTGAGGATGATGTCTTTGCTTAACATCACGTAGAACACTAGATGACTCTAGTAACATTTTTTTGCACAAACTACAAAGGAATTTTATAGGGGTTTGTGAAAACGAAAATGACCGAAGTTTGTTGACAAAAATTAACTAGAGTAATGATTTGTGCCCAACTTTACATATAGTTGTACACACAGTCTTATGAGGTTTAAGATTTAAAAATATTTAAAAAAAATGTGCATCAGTAGATTTAAAATAAGTATTTGAATATCTAAAATACATATTTTAACTAATTTTTTTTTATCTATCTATTCTCTTCCAAAGGGTGGTTAAATTTTAAGGGCCACAGGGTGATTCAAAATAGACATGCTCAGAATTTTGCTAAAACAGGAAATTTATTAGTAAGATTTTGATTTTTAAAGTTCTATAACATTTTGCTTTTAAAAGATTTTCAAACGAAATAAGTTTTGTATAATTTTAAAATTTGTCAGCCATTAGTACATGAAAATAAATTGTTTATAATGTTTAGAGATAATTTTTTTTTACTTAGGTCAAAATTTTCCTAAATTCCCATTTTTAATAGAGCATAACTTCAGGCGAACATAAGGTAACAAAAAGAAATTAGCACCATTTAGTAGATAAAACTCTCCTCTCCTCCCCATTTTATACCCGTTACGATCCGACCGTGATCAGCAGACCAATTTTTGTGACACAAGGTCAAATATTTTTTGCAAAATTTTAGTAAAAGAGCTAAACAAATTTTTTTGTAATGTGTTTTTTTGAAGTATTTGAGTTTTTATATCCGCCACCAAAAAAATGGTATGTATATTCTTAATCGGGGTTTTATTTGACGACGATCTAGCTATGTCCGTCCGTATGTCCGTCTGTTAAAAGCACGATAGAGGTCCCATCGAAAAAGCTAGTGGGCTCAAATTTTGCCAGAATATGTCTTATACACAAGGTTTGTTTGGAATAGAAAATTGGCTAAATCGGAGTATAAGGAAGAAAGAAAAATTGCCTAAATGCATGCATTAGGAAGGGAGTTAGAGATCAAAATGTACGAAAATTTATACCGCGCAGTGTATTTTCCAATATGTTAAAAATTTTAAACCTAATAAGAGATACAAATTTAGATCTACGATTCTGAAATTTTGCAGGAATTGCTTTTTGGTCAAAGGCTTTCTTCTGACGGAAAATAAATGTGACACGCCAACCTCCCATACAACGTTTTCTCTTAAATTCTTATAATTTCTCTTTAAATCGAATAATAAAGGACTTTATTGAAATATCTATGTTGTATTTATTAGCATAAATAACTTCGACACACCTACTATAACGCTCACTTTCCACGTTATTTACTGTTAATGAAATTTAAATTTATAAAACCGACAAAATTAGAGGTATGATGATAAAATTTGCTACGGAAATCCTTCTAGTCAATGTTATTGTTATGCCAGAAAATTTAGGTGACACGCCCACTGTTACGCCCACATCCTATATAATGCTTTATTTCAAATTCATATAATATCTCAATGAATAAATATTTTGGAAGAAATACGGACTATATTGAAATATCTAAGTTGTATTTATTAGCAGAAATTTTATTGACACGCTTACTTTAACGCCCATTTTCACTGAAACACTTAATTTACGAAAACATTTTACCAGCATATCGAAGTTATAAAGGGTGGTTAAATTTTAAGGGCCGATGTTGATTTTGAATAAAACACAAATTATTTAGGAAATTATTATCATTTCTTTTTTAATGATAATATTTGTATGGTTCAATTATGTATGGAACAAAATATCGGCCAAATGGCCCCCGCGACCTCAACGGCACACCTCGATCCGATAGTCCAAATTTTCAATAACATTGCTGATGCTCAATTGTTTGGCACGATGATGAGTCGAAGTTGACTGTTTGTTTGCCACACTATCGCGATAAACAGCAATGCTTCTCATTTAACGAATTTAGAAGGCATTCATAGATGTTCTAACATTTTATACAGACCTGGGGCCGAATTACGGCATTCGATATCGATCGAAATTTTACTCGAACGATCGAGTATGCTTTAGGTATATAGATTCTAATAAGAGTTTTCAAATTTCGATCACGTTCGAGTGCCGTAATTCGGCCTCTGTTTTAAATTTAAAATTTAACCACCCTCTACAAAGAAAGCCATTAACAAAATAATAATTATTGTGCTTTAAATGTACACAAAATTGGTGGTGGGTATAAAAGATTCGGCACAGCCGAATATAGTGCTCTTACTTGTTTTTTCTCAAAAAGTGAACAGAGAACTTTTTTTGTAATTTTGAACGAATTTTTTATAATAAAATGTTAATATAGTCCCTCAATCAGTGTTAAGTCTTTATTTGTTTAGCCACAAATAAATATATTGAAAAGCTCTTAAATCCGTAAACAAATAAAAAGTACCCATGCAATTTATCCAATTTCTTGACTCTAACAGTGTCCCAAAAGGACAAATCACAAGCAAAAGACTTGAAACGATGCAAAATTTAGTTGTCTGTCGAGCTGCGTACTAAAAGTTTTACATTTCTTAAATTTTATTTTTGTCCAAATGTCCGGCTAGATTATCAAAATACCCCTATGAGCGGCGCTACAATAGGAAACAATTTTTTTAAATTTTCCAAAATCTTTTAGTATTTATGTTAATTAATTCCGCTAAAGGATCTTAAAAATGCTTACTTCAATATGTTTTACTGTTATAGCGCAAACATTTAAATAAGTTTACAAAATTCAAACAAATCCAAATAAAATACAAAAAAAATATTAAATTTTTTTATCTAAATTGATTTAGATAAATTTGAAGTTCATAATAACCTTTTCACTGTTTGTAGAGCATGTTTTTAGAGGAGTGAAAATTTTTAAAATCGCGACGTTTGTTAAAACTCATGGCTCAATTTGCAAAATTAACTTTCAGTTAAAATGTTATAACAATAAGCAAAATTTTCATATTTGATGATAACTCACAAGCTTTTGTCGAAGCACCATTACATTCACAAAATTGTTCTGCTTAATGTGCTTTTGAGTCTGTTTATAGCGATGAGTAACTCGCTACCGTCTAATATCTAATATCTTTGTATGTCAGTTGAAAGACATTAGTATTGCAGACATGTATTTTCATCAGAAATGTAAAACATGTTAAATAGTGCACAATATAACCAAGTTTCTGAGAGAAACATAAAACAAAAACCCGGATCCTTGCAATTAGTAAATAAGCATATATTCGACACATTTTTGCCAAAATATAAAGGGTATGTGAAAATGGCTGGGTGGCTGCGGCTACATTCCTGAAATCATTCTTAAACATTGATGCCATTAAAGTACTTACTAAAACCAATTATATGGATATTGAATAGGTTTTTCTATGTGTATCGGCTTTTCAATGTATGCGTGCGGGTTTTCTGTACCTCAAATGCAACAATTTTGCTTGTTTACATATCCGCCAAGATCAAAATGAGCTTCATCTGAAAAGATGATTTTTTTTTTGGCAAAATCGGCATCTTCTGTAAGTCTATCGCAGGCCTACTTAACGAAGCGTATACACAACCATATTCGCTCAACGTAAGGATAAAACTAATTATCTGTCAAATCAGACATGAGCTACGTAAGTGTTACCATTCACGAAATAAGCGCTAGTTGAAAGAAAAAATGTTAGATGGTGGACCCTTTATATATTTATTCTGAAAATATTTTACCGCCAAATCAAGGAAGGAGTTACAACCGTTGTGCTTAGCGCTAACGCTGAAGCAATATACCTAAACAAGAGCATCGTCGTTGTAAAAGGAGTAGTATTATTTATAAAAAAATATAAATAATGCAAAAAATTACAAACAAAAAATTTTATTAACAAAAATTTTTATAGATTTTTTTGCAAAATTATTTTTTTTTTCGACTATGAACTAATTTAATAATTTTTAAATGGGCACAATGGACACACGTAAGTATAAAGCTTATTTAATTTATATCTAAATTACAATGCTTATAAAATGTAGTGCATATAGAAATAACAAGTAAGAACACTATATTCGGCTGTGCCGAAATTTTTGATGCCCACCACCAATTTCATTATATACAAAAATTGTATTTTTATATTTATTAAAACTTATTAATTTTATCAATATCGTTAACAGAGTTATGAGAATTTACATATAGTATTACAACAATTAACATCTGATTAATTAACCCATTATGTGCGAGAATACTTTATTGCACAAATTAAAAAAAAAATTATCAAATTCCAATCACACTCATGAAAAGATCTGTTCGTCATAATTATTTTTTTTGTCCTGGTCCTGCTGGAGCCAGGAAAGACTGTTGCCATATGGCAACGCCAGGAACTATCTCAACTTACAAAATACAATAATAAAATAAATTTTTTGTTGATATATTTTATTAAAAAACAAACAATACAATACAAATTATCCGATGTGGTTTGAAAAATTTCGATTTTTTTTTTTATTGTGTTTATTTGAACCCTTAGACTTTCATAGGTCAAGTCGCGAAGATTATATCGGCCAAATGGGCGCTTTTTAGGTCAATTTTCATCACTTTAGCGAGAACTTCGGGCGATAGATTCTAGCACTCATGTTGTCCTTAAGGGCTTCCAGAGTTTCGGGCTTATTCACGTAAACACCGGGAACACCGCCTTTAGAATATCGGTTGTGGCTCGCCAAGTGTGTGACGTTGCTACGTCCTTTGGAACCACATATCCTCCAGTCCTAATTTTTTGAATTGCGGCAGAAAAAACTCGGCCCTTTGACTGTTCCAGCATGAACAGTGCACCATGCAGACACTTTGAGCGGGTGCAATGGCTCCATGTGGATTTTCAGTGCCCCAGAAGCGATAGTTGTTCACGTACCCTCTGAGGTGAAAATGAGCCTCAACGCTCATTATGATTTTGGTCGAAAAACCGTCCACTGCGGCCTGGAGATTGAGGATTGACGATTATTATATCTTTGAATATCTGCCAATGTCGCACTTTTTACAGGCTTTTCGACCAATGGTTTTGCAAGTTTCTCCGGCGCAATGTAGTTTTTCATTAATTAGTATTACGGGATGATCTATACCATCATTCTTTCTGTTGAGAATTGACACTTACCGTAGAATTTGCAACCGAATTGTGCAGATCAGCTATCTCCTATCATTTTTTCCTTATGTCTTTACTAGAATCTTATCGCTGTCCATTTTCAAAAGATTATTTCGTAATTCGATTTCAGCAGAGAAGGATAAATGTTGTCTGGTATACCGCCTTCTTCTTTTGAAGCGTCATCTTCACCGCTTATATAGCCATCATTTTCAGGTGGTTCAACAAAAATCTTTGTAACTTTATTTTCGGTTTCATTATCAACGGTTCCAGGAAGTCTAAGGCATCAGAAAATGTTAACTATCTGTTTAATTCTAAACATATTTCAAAAAATTAATTAATTTATTTATTTATTCACTATGCAAATATGAAACACCATATAACGCCTGCCGTTGCCATATGGCAACGTGTATGAAAAAAATTAAATATACATATGATATCAACATTTAATATATATAATTTTTACGCAAAAACAAAGATACACTTCTTACAAAATTAATTAATCATATAAATTTAAAAAATACAACAAGTTTTGAAAAATATTGGCAATTAATTTTTCATGAAATCCATTTTTATAAAATTTTCAACTTATTTTTTTGCACTTCCAAAATACAGCTTATAAACAAGACGCTTTAAACGAAATTGACTTTCTTTTACCTAAAATAGTAAAAACATTATATAAACATTCTCAAATATTCGCTAATTTCATAATAACCGTTACCTATACTTAGGAAAAGCTGAGTAGCAACTGATACAGAGAGTGTTGCCATATGGCAACAGTAGGACATAACGGGTTAAATAAAGAAACTACTAATATCACAGTTTAAAGGAAAAGTTGTTCATAAAAAACCTCGTTTCAACTTAGAAGTCATAAGAGATTTTAGAACAATCACTGAAATGTGTCTTTTAAACAAAAGATCCTCAGTGGTTGTTCAGCAAATTTCTTATTATTTCAAAATTTGACCTTCTGCATTTTTCATTAAATGACAGCGTCAGTTCCCTTGTCAATGAATTAAACATTTTTAAGTTTCTATGTAGAAGATAAGTTGGATATCTAAAAGGTAGATTGTGTATTATTTTCAAGTTTTTATTTTGAATGATTTGCAATTTTTTTGTATGCGTTTTAGCAGCCTTTTGTGACCAGATTTGACAACCATAGGTCATAATCGGTCGAATACACATTTTGTAAATAAGTACCTTGTTCTTTGTATTAAGTTTAGATCTTTGGCTAATTAAGGGGTATAAGGCACGGCTACACTTAATTGCCTTCTCAAAAATGTAATTAACATGCTGCTTAAATAAAAGTTTTTTGTCAAGGATAAGTTCTAAATATTTAATTTCGTCCCTCAATGGAATTATTGTTCCCTTAGACGATAAATATCTAGTAGGAAAGCGTTTTCGCGATTTGTTGAATGGAAATATAATTGCTTGAGTTTTATCGTCATTGACTTTTATTTTCCATTTGTCATAGTATTTACGAATTAATTTAAGATTATTTTCCATTCTCCTAATTATCGCATTCGACACTTTACCGCAACAAATAAAGGCGCTATCATCCGCGTAAAAAGCCGCATCATGGTTTCTTCTTAGAGTAACATCGGATGTATATATCGAGTATAGTGTAGGGGATAATACTGATCCTTGTGGCAAGCCCGCAGGTATTTGCCTTTCACTAGAAAATTTGTTATTGACAGATACAACAAACGTACATTTATCTAAAAAGCTTTTGATAAGTTTTTATAGATAATTTGGAAAATGCAACGTATTTAATTTATACACTAGTCCATCATGCCAGATTGAGTTAAAAGCTTTTTCGATATCAAGAAAAACGACTCCAGTACTTTTCCGATTACTTTTATTACATTCAATAAAGTTTACAACTCTATTAAGTTGTTGTACAGTGGAGTGCTCTTTTCGAAAACCAAATTGTTCTTGATTTATAATATTATTGCAATTTGAAAAATCTATAATCCTGGTGTGAATAATTTTTTCGAACACCTTATCTAATAGGCTTAGAATACTAATTGGCCTATAGCTGGAGGGTAATTAAGGATCCTTTCCAGATTTGTGGATTGGAATTACCTTAGCCATTTTAAAAACGAGTGGGAAGTACCCATTGCTTAAACAAAAGTTAAATAGTTTACTTAAAATTTCAAAAAAGTAATCGGGCATATTTTTAAGTACTATGCTGTTAATCCCATCTAAACCAGGGGATTTATTATTTTTTAACAAATGGACAAACGATTTGACTTCAGACAAATTTGTAAGTTCAATACTTGTATCATCGGTAAGACTTTGATTAAGGTCATTAATGTATCTTGATACAACCGATTCCATGGGGGATGGATTGTTAAAAGTAATGGTATGTGAACTGGCAAATACGTCAGCTATTGCATTTGCCTTTTCGACGTCAGAATTTAAAATTGTTCCATTTAAATGAAGTTTAAACAATGTGGAGTTTTTTCCTTTAAAAGTTTTTGTTAGTTTCCAAAACTTTTTAGAGCCGGTACGCAGATTTGAAATAAATTTCGACCAAGAATCATTTCTGTCTTTATTTAGGTGATAGTCAATAAGCCTATTTAGCTGCCTTAAGATACAGTTTAATTGCATTTTAAAATTACTATGCCTACATCTTTGAAATTTACGTCTATATTTGTTTCTCTGTGAAATAAGCATTTTACTAATTTCTGAAATTTCACGTAGGAAGGGGTTTCTATGACCAACTGGTATTTTATTAGTAGCTTCTTTTACAATGGATATTCCACCACCAATTTTGTGTACTTTTATTGCACTAAATTTATTATTTTGTTACAAACAGTACTCGCTATGGAAATAAAATATGCAGTAGATTACGAGAGAATTTGGCGTTAAAATTGACGTGTCAAAGTAGTTGCTGCTAATAAATTAGATATTTCAATATAGGATCCCTTATTATTTCAACATCGTTGTCCATAGAGAAATTATATGAATTTAAGATAATGCCTTATATGAGAGGTGGGCGTAAAACTGGGTGTGTCACCTTAATTTTATGGAATTAAACTAACATGGACGAGAAATGTATAAATATGTGCAAAATTTTATGATCATACATCTAATTCTGTCGGTTTATGAGCTTTTAAATTTCATATACAGTAAATTTTATGAGAAGTGGTCGTTGAAGTTTAACTTAGATATTTCAATATAGAGTCCTTTATTCTTTCTCAATCTTTGAACATAGATAAATCTATAAATCTAAGGCAACATGTTACATAGGAGGTGGGCTTAAATTAGGCAAGTAGTCTTAATTTTCCGTTATTACAAATCTATTGACTATAAAGCAATGTTTGCAAAATTTCAGAATCTTTCATCTACTTCTGTAAGTTTTATTAAGTTTTAAATTTAACATAGGCCAAAAAAGACACTGTGTGGTATACATTTTCATACACTACAAACCTTTTTTTATTAGAAGTATTTTCGAAAAATTCGAGCCCCCTAACTTTCTCAGTTCGAGCACTACCATGCTTTCAACAGACAGACAGACGGACATAGCTAAATCGTCTTTAAATTATACCAGAACTCAGAAAATATTTACTCTTTGGGGTCTTAAACGGATTTTTCGATAGGTTACAAACGGCGTGACAAAATGAATATTATCCCACCATTTTTTTTTTAGTGTCGGGTATAAAAACAGTATTACAAAACTATATATTCTCTTTACACCACAGGTGATGAGTGTTAAATATATCATCTGACGAATCAGGAAAACTGATGAATTAGCAAGCCTTTTTGGTATTGCGTATTTTACAACGTATTTTTTTGGAATTGACAAAACAAGATAAAATTCTCTCTTTCTTTGTTTACATTTTTTTTTTAATTATAGCGCAGAGAACAATAAATATTAAAAATTAAAAGGAAATATAGGGTTTTATCTTGTAAAACATAAAATTTTCTTTTGTTTTCCAAAGTGTGGATGTAGCTAAGGTGTGTTACAAAATAAAAGGGAAACATTGTTTAATTACCCACTTCGGGAATTAAATTGTATGAGAAGAGTATCAAGAATTGTCAAATATTACGTGTTTAGATAATAATTTCTTAATACTTGAAAAAAAACAAACTCTTAACATTTAAGGTTAAACAAGTTTGTGTGTTCTGTTTTGTAAAATATTTTTCTCGAGAAAATCAAAAAGGCCTGGCTACTTGGAACATTTTAATTTTAAACATTATTTGGCAAACAAGAAAATTATTTTTGACACATATTTTTAACACAGTTTGTATTCATAATTATCCCAAAAGGCGTATTTAAATAACCGAATGGATAATTTATTTTTATTACTTTTGCTTTTTCGGGTACTTTATTTATTGTGCTGATTTTTTCTTAGAAACCTGGTTTATATTTAAAACAAAATAGTAGCGCTATGTTCGCTATCTACAATTTACTTATAGCGACGTTTTAAGGTTAAGATGAACGTGAGATAAATTTTCCTCTTAGTTAGTATATAATCTCAAAGGGAGAAAACACTTCCATTAAGTAAAAAATATATAATTTGTTTCACAGAAAAAGTGTTGTCAAGTTACTTGCATTATTAAAGTTTGTGTTCCTGATGTTCTGCTCTATCCGGCTTAAGTCATGTAAATTACATTCTTCTCAACGTTTACAGCTCTAAAGCATCTTTAAATTGTATTGTTAAGCAGGTCACATATGGCCCATGGGCAAATAGTACTTTTTGTCTAAAGACAGTAAAGTAGGCTAGTGGTACTTCCGTTTGTTACTCGCAAAGTATTATGGAATTATGTACCGTGTTCGTGTAATTTCCTTTTTGTTTTAGTATTATATACTAAATCTGTATTTTTCAATTTATTTTAAGCAAACAAATAATAGTTTAAATACAATTCTGTTAAAAATGCAATCGTTTAGTTATATTATCTATATTCAAGCATATACAATTAAATAAACCTTTTTAGCTTTGGTTAAGAGAAACAAATGTTTATTTAAATTATAATTATAATTTCAATTTACATTAAAAGTGTTTCACAAATAGATAAACTATATTTTGCTTTGCATTGAAATACAATACTTTGTATAAGAATATACTTAAAAAACGGTTTAAATATTGATTAGTACCAACTGCACTAATAAAAGGTATTGAATAATTTTGAGTAATAAAAACTGTTTGGAAATCAATTACTAAAAATCAACCAACCAAAAATGATTGGTATCAAAATATATAGAACTAATTCAAATTCAATATTCGGCTAAAATAAATCCTTTATAATCTTTAGTAATAATAAATTACATGGATAAGAAACGTACGTACAGTGCCAGTAAATGAAACCTAACACGGAAAAAAAAAATATATAAATAAGTTCCAATTCTAATTAACATTTATTTTGATTTAGTTCCTATCGTTGAAATATTTTATTAATTAACTGAAAATTAAATGTTTTAATTGAAAAATATCAATTAAGAAAGTTAAATGAAATTAACAAAATTTATAACAATGATTTTATTTAATTCTGTTACGACTATATTAAAAATTCTTTCAGTTTATCAATTATTCAAGCTGTTTCAAATAAAACAAGTAAGAGCGCTATATTCGGCCGTGCCGAATTTTATTTACCCTTTACAACGTGTACTCATGCAATAACAATAGTATGCATCACCATTCATCTCATATAAAATACGTATGTATGTACATATGTATGTACATGTAAAAAACATTAAAAAAAATTACAAAAAAAATTACAAAAAAAATATATATTAAAAAAAACAAGTAAGAGCACTATATTCGGCTGTGCCGAATCTTTTATACCCACCACCAATTTTCTGTACATTTAAAGAACAATATTTATTATGTTAATCGCTTGGAATAATCTCTTTATAATAAAATATGTATCACTTTCTTTGTAGAGGGTGGTTAAATTTTAAATTTAAAACAGGCCTGTATAAAATGTTAGAACATCTATGAATGCCTTCTTAATTCGTTAAATGAGAAGTATTGCTGTTTTTCACGATAGTGTGGCAAAAAAACAGTCAACTTCGACTCATAATCGTGCCCAACAATTGAGAATCAACAGTGTTATTAAAAATTTGGACTATCGGATCGAGTGTTGCCGTTGAGGTCGCGGGGGACATTTGGCCGATATTTTGTTCCATACATAGTTGAACCATACAAATATTATCATTACAAAAAGCAATGATAATAATTTCATAAATAATTTGTGTTTTATTCAAAATCTACATCGGCCCTTAAAATTTCACCACCCTTTATAACTTCGATATGCTGCTAAAATGTTTTTGTAAATTTAGTGTTTCAGTGAAAGTGGGCGTTAAAGTAAGTGTGTCTGTAAAATTTCTGCTAATAAATATAACTTAGATATTTCAATATAGTCCTTTATTATTCCAAAATCTCTATTCATTGAGAAATTATCTGAATTTGAGAGAAAACGTTGTATGGGAGGTGGGCGTAAAAGTGGGCGTGTCACATTTATTTTCCGTCAGAACAAAGCTTTTGACCAAAAGGCAATTCCTGCAAAATTTCAGAATCGTAGATCAAATTTTGTCACTCTTATTAGGTTTAAAATATTGAACAAACTGAAAAATACACTGCGCGGTATAAATTTTCGTACATTTTGATCTCTAACTCCCTTCCTAACGCATGCATTTAAACAATTTTTGGGTAGAAATATTGTTTTTGCTCACGTAGTTTATATCTGTAGTTTCATGTCTCTACGTTGATACTGGTGGACACAACTCCATTTTATTCGATGTTGGAAGGACACGGTTCTTTCGACCTAATCTTGCATTACGAGCTATAACTTTCTTCCTTATATTCCGATTTAGCCAATTTTCTATTCCAAACAAACCTTGTGTATAAGACATATTCTGACAAAATTTGAGCCCACTAGCTTTTTCGATGGGGTCTCTATCGTGCTTTTAACAGACGGACAGACGGACGGACATAGCTAGATTGTCATCAAATAAAACCCCGATTAAGAATATATATATACCATTTTTTTTGTTGCGGGTATAAAAACTAAAATACTTAAAAAAAACACTTTACAAAAAAATTTGTTTAGTCTTTTACTAAAATTTTGCAAAAAATATTTGACCTTGCGTCACAAAAATTGGTCTGGTGATCATTATTGGATCGTTTTGGGTATACAATGTAGAGGTATAGGGGTGTAGAGGAGAGTTTTATCTACCAAATGGTGCTAATTTCTTTTTGTTATCTTATGTTCTTTAGAAGTTATGGTGTATTAAAAATGGGAATTTAGGAAAATTTTAACCTAAAAATAAAAAAAAATTATTTCTAAACATTATAAACAATAATTATTAGTTTCTTTGACCTTTTTATAATAATATATAATAGTTTTTTAAGCTTAAGGTCTTTTCAATAATAAAATTTTTTTTTTGGTTTTATTTTATATTATTTGATCAATATTTCGCTACCTCTTTGTGTAGCATCATCAGGATACGAGTTTTTTATTATCTATATATTTGTTTTTTGTTGGTTTAGTGTTTAATATAAAATAAAACCAAAAAATTTTTATTATTGAAAAGACCTTAAGCTTAAAAAACTATTATATATCATTATAAACAATTTATTTTCATGTACTAACGGTTAACAAATTTTAAAATTATACAAAACTAGAAGTTTAAAAATCAAAATCTTATCTTACTAATAAATTTCCCGTTTTAGCAAAATACTTAAAATGTTTATTTTGAATCACCCTGTTCTCGGTAATATATGTATGTGAAATAAAGTTTCAATTTTTTGGCTCACGAGGTACACTAGTGTCTACATTCGAATGAAAAAATGAGTTTTGGCCGCCTTCTCGTAGAATGGTCCACTGTGTGGCGGCCATTTCGCCGATATTTTATTTCATATATAATTAAACCATACAAATATTATCATTATAAAAAGATATGATAATATTTTTCTAAATAATTTGTGTTTTATTCAAAATCACCAAAATCGCCCCTAAAATTTAGCCACCTTTTACAAAAGAGTAGATAGATAAAAAAATAATTTAGTTAAAAAATTTATTTTAAATATTCAAATAAATAAATATTTTAAATCTACTGATGCCATCTAGTGATACGTGATATTTAGCAAAGACATCAATCATCCTCATTGTTTGCAAAATGTAGTGGCGCCTTCAACAAATGATGCTGTCTGCAATGAATAAATGCTAATATATAAGACTTATATATTTTTATAAAAATTTAAAGAAAAAAGTGGGCGTGGCACATTTATCTTCCGTTATAACGAAGACTTCGACTAAAAAGCCATGTTTGCAAAATTTCAGAATCGTACATATAGTTTTGTCAGTTTTATTACGTTTTAAATTTCAAATATACACTGTGCGGTATAAATTTTCCTACATTTTGATCTATAACTCCTTTTCTAATGCATAGATTTAAGCAATTTTTGGGGAGAAATATTCTTTTGACTCGAGAAATATATATTCGAAGTTTCATGAATCCGTTTGGACACAATTCCATTTTATTCGATGTTAGAAGGACACGGTTTTTTCGACCTATTCTTGCTTTACGAGCAATAACTCTCTTCCTAATATTCCGATTTAGCCCATTTTCATTTCTATAAGAAAGATTCTGGCAAAATTTGAGCCCCCTAGCTTTTTCGGTGCGACCTCTATCGTGCTTTCAACAGACGGACAGACGGACGGACATAGCTAGATCGTCATCAAATCAAACCCCGATTCAGAATATGTATACTTTATGGGGTCTAAAATGGATATTTCGATGTGTTACAAACGGAATGACAAAATGAATATACCCCCACCATTTTTTTGGTGGCGGGTATAAAAATAATAATAAAAAAAATTACAAAAAAAAAACTAGAAAAAATTTTAAAAAATTTTTAAAAAATTTTTTTTAAAAAAATTTTTTAAAAAAAATATAAAAAAATAATAAAATATAAATAATATATTAAGGAAAATAAAATTTTTTTTGGCTCAGCTGGAATCCGATGCCACGTTTACTTTAACCAATATTTATGTAGCTTGTTGTTGTAATTGTGAAAAAAACGAGGTGGTCGTGGTTTTTTGCTCATATCTCAGAAAGTTATGGGGCGATTGTGCTGAATTTCAATAGCGATTTATTCCTGGAAATTTCCAAGAGATTGATATCATATACAGATCTAAGTAACTTATAGTTGCTTCTAAAAGTTGATTTCAACCCACACACGGACAGACGGGCAGACGGACAGACGGATAAACGGACAGACGGTCAGAGCTTAATCGACTCCTCTATTCATAAGCTTTCAGAAAATATATACTTTATGGGGTCGGATATGAAAATTGTAGAAATGACAAACCTATATATACCCTTTTTCACTGTGTGAAGGGTATAAGAAAAGTCAAAAGATTTTTTATATTTCATATAAGTATGTATATTCATTTATTTTAAACTTGCATAAATACATACGTAATTACATTGCCTTAATTACAAATATGAATATGAAAAATAAAAACCATTAAAAGGCATATATTTTTAACAAAATTGTTTGCACAATCGAACCGCGGATTACCAAAAAAGAATTAATGTTATTCACAATCTAGAGATTAGGGGTTTTTATTATATTTGTTTTTTTTTTCAACTGAAAAAAAATCCAATTTTTTGCGAAAAGTTTTATTTACAGTTTACAAAAATTTTGTATTTAAAAATAATTTTCAGATATAATTTTTTCGGTATAAAGAATGCCTATAGTGTTCTTAACAATTACTTTTAAATTTTTTAAAGAAAGATTAGTATCGACTTAAAACCCAAAAATAAGCCTCCATAATTTCTCTCTATGTTATGAATATGATTGGTGTTAATTTTACTAACAAAATAAGAAGAATATTAATAACAGTTATTAACCTTCTGCCACAAAGGGTTACATCACATTTTCTATTAAACTTAATAAATCATGCTTAACCCTTATGTCTACAACCGCTTGCCGAATAAGTTTTCTATTTTTAATCGACATAACTTCACACCCTGGTAAGATATTAGTTTGAAAATTTTACTTAATATGCTTTTAAAATATTGTTTTTAAACTTTTAAAAAATATATATAAAAAAAATATTTTATGGAGAAAAATCTATAGGCTGTTTCTTAAATCTGCCCCTTAAACATGCAAAAGGCTTTCCTGGGTAGGCACTAAATATATTATCCTATTCTTACCTACCTTACTCCTACCTACTCTTGCATTACGAGCTATAACCTTCTTCCTAATATTTCGATTAAACCCATTTATAGCAAACAAACCTTGTGTATAAGAAATATTCTGGCAAAATTTTACACCCCCAGCTTTATCGACCCGATCCGGTTCTAAAATTGATATTTCGATGTCTTACAAACGGAATGATAAAATGAATATACCCCTACCACTTTTTTGGTGGCGGGTATAATAAAATATTGGTTTGAAATATAAAGGATGGTTTAATTTTAGGGGTCGATGTTGAATGTGAACTACACCAAGACGAAAAATTTTTTTTTTTTGCATTTCATTTGACATTTCTCAATTTCAATCTAACTCAATTTGAACCATGGAAATATACGCAAATGAGCAACGCTTTAAAGTTATTCAGGCTTATTATAAAATGAGCGTTTAAATTAAAATGCATTTCGTGCACCTTGTTCACTTCGTGATTCTTTTGGTCAACATAATCGTTCAAATTCGTCCACAATCGGGAGAATTGAAAAAATATTTAAATTTCAGCAAAACAGGTCAGTATGGAATGTGAAAACATCTGCGAATGCCATTTTAGTTCGTTGAATGGGAAATATTGCTGTTTTAAGCGATAGTGTGGTAAAAGAGCAATCAACCTCGACTCATCATCAGGCCTAACAATTAAACATAAGCATCTTTATTGAAAATGTGGACCTTCGGATGGAGGTGTGCCCCCGAGATTGCGGCCATACCAATTCCAATATTATCATGACAAAAACAAGTAAGAGCCCTATATTCGGCTGTGCCGAATCTTTTATACCCACTACCAATTTGATGTTCTTTTATAGTACAGAATTTATTATTTTTTTATTAACAGTAATCGCTATAGAATGATCTCTTTGTACTAAAATATGTATCACTTTCTTTCTATAACTTCGATTTGTTAGTAAAATATTTTAGTAAATTTAGTCTTTCAATGAAAGTGGACGTTAAAGTAGGCCTAACAATAAAGTTTTTGCTAATAAATAAAACAGAGATATTTCAATATAGTCCTTTATTCTTCCAAAATCTTTTTTATACCCGCCACCAAAAAAATGGTGGGGGTATATTCATTTTGTCATTCCGTTTGTAACACATCGAAATATCCATTTTAGACCCCATAAAGTATATATATTCTGAATCAGGGTTTGATTTTATGACGATCTAGCTATGTCCGTCCGTCTGTCCGTCTGTTGAAAGCACGATAGAGGTCGCACCGAAAAAGCTAGAGCGCTAAAATTTTTTCAGAATTTTTCTTATAGACAAGGTTTGTTTGATATTGAAAATGGGCTTAATCGGAATATTAGGAAGAGAGTTATAGCTCGTAAAGCAAGAATAGGTCGAATTTTTTTGACCTACTCTTGCATTACGGGCTATCTTCCTAATATTCCGGTTTAGCCCATTTTCAATACCTAGCAAATCTTATGTATAAGAAATATTCTGGCAAAATTTTGTACACCTAGGTTTTTTTGGTCCGATCTGAATCGAGCTTCCAACAGACGGAAGGCCATAGCTAGATCATCATAAAGTAAAACCCCTATTCAGAGTATATATACTTAATGGGGTCTAAAATTGATAATGCAATGTGTTACAAACGGAATGAAAAAATGAATATACCCCCACCATTTTTTGGTTGGCGGGTATAAAAATGCTAAAGGCCATATATTATTTCTCCTCTCTATTTTGTATTCTGCTAGACATTTGTCCATATTATTACCTTCACATTTGTTATTATTGTAATCTAATATTATAACTGCGTTAGTTTTTAGACCTTAAGTATTGTTGATATTGTTGATGTTAACACGACAACCGTTTTTTGGTATATAGGAGCAGATACTAATATTATTGCTTAATATAAAAACTGATGACTTAACTACTCTACCTTTTATGTTCGAGCTTTCTACGAATTTACCATCTTCGAGAGTGAATATTCTGCTGTTATAATTTAAATATGCCTTATGGCAAATGGCCGCCACGACTGGCTCGGATGTATTCTAAACTGGTCTAATATACTTTGTCCAACATTTGTGGCCGATTATTTACAATAAAGTGGCGAATATTGACCTACAAATGGTGAATCTTTTTCGGCTTATCGTCTTTGACTTGCTACTTCACATATCCCCACAGAAAATAGTCTAGCTGCGTTTTTTTGCACGTTTCTGAAGGTCATTTTCCATATCCAAACAGTGAAACTATGCGGCTACCAAACTATTCCCTTAATAAGTAAGTTGTAGCAGAAGCTGTTTAACATGTTGCGCCATCTTGTTGAAACCTAAGCTTCTTCATTGATTGATTGTTTAATTGATAACGAAAAAGTCAGTAAACATGGTGTCTGTTGACTGTAACGTTTAGATCAGCATAGTTTATGTAACGGTGTCTTAATATAAACTTGAGGATTATCATCACCTCAAATACGGAATTTTGTTCATAATAAAATCGACGACATTTATTGTCATGTTATTGTTTTAATCTTACTAAAACTGATGACAATAACATGCAAGAAACGATATGTCAAAAAAAATTCTTTACCAAACATAAATGCTTAGCCGGGTATGATGGTTGACGAACAATTTTTGGTTGTAGACATAAAGGTTAAACTTAAATAACTCATTAAAAATAACAACTAATGTCACATATGTATGTAGACTCAGAGAACAAGTAAAAAAAACACTACAGTTTTAGATAAAAAATTAAAAAAGGGACACATACATATATTATTACAGAAACCTAACATTAGTTCGCAAAAGGAAACACTATTTAAAAAAAAAAATAATTACATAAATAAAATTCAATTCAAAATGGTAAAAATTGAAGTGAAATCAACAATTGCTGTAGATTTTGATAACAAAGTAGTAATTTGTAGCAAGAAGCCATGAGCAATGACTACATCTATCCAAAAGTTAAAACATTATAAAAAAGGAATTATGATTTACATTTATATAGGCTATAAAAATCTTTTGAAAATATAGTTTAAGAGGGATAGAGGCAAAATAAGTATTTCAAAAATCATATTCAATTTCATATAAGTATATTTCTTTATCATTTAGTTTTAAAATTACAGCAATAAAATTCTAGCAAATATATCATATGTAATTACATTATTCATATTTGTAATAATAAATTTTTGAAAATAACTAAATACACTTCAATATTCAATGTAGTAAATTACCCACAAAACCATTAAATCTACTGTAGTTAAAAAGCCTTTCATTTAATAACGGAATAAAATTTAATTAATCCTTCATAAAGAATTTAACATTTTATTAGGTATTAAAGGACAAAATGGTTCTACCTTTAATCTCGTATCTTTGTCTGCTATAATTCCAAAAACTTTACTCATAAACGTGCTATGAAATCTATAGAAATGATATAAAACAAAATTAAATAATAATAAATTAAATAAAGAGCTTAAACATTTTGTGTTATTGAAAATGTAATTTTATTTTAAAAAGATATTCCATATACTTAGTTTGGTGGTAAGTAATTAATAATATTTAGTAATAATAAATTCAAATACACAAAAACTTTTTTTTAAATATAAACTGGGTTTGTCGGGTAATAAACAAAACTAAATATCTAGTATAACAATAGTATACGTACATAAATATACATAAAATGTTGAATAACAAGTAAGAGCACTATATTCGGCTTTGCCGAATCTTTTATACCCACCACCAATTTTGTGTACATTTAAAGCACAATATTTATTATTTTGTTAGTCGCTATGGAATAATCTTTTTTCAATAAAATATGTATCACTTTCTATATAGAGGATGGTTAAATTTTAAGGGCCCATGTTGAAGGTAAACTACACCTAGTCTTTAAATTTGTTTTCTGTGTTTTATTTGACATTTCTCACTCTCAAACTTACTCAATTTGATCCGTGGAAAGATACGCAAATGAGCAACGCTTTAAAGTTATTCAGGTTTTTTATAAAAATTGGAGTTTAAATCAAAATGCATTTTGTGCACTTCGTAATTCTTTTGATCAACATAATCGTTCAAATTCGTCCACAATCGGGAGAATTGTAAAAAATATTTAAATTTCTGCAAAACAGGTCTGTATAATATGTTAGAAAATCTGTGAATGCCTTCTTAGTTAGTTGAATAAGAACTACTGCTGGTTTTTGTGATAGTGTGGCAAAAGAGCAATAAACCTCGCCTCATCATCATGCCCAACGATTGAGCATCAACATTGTCATTGAAAATTTGGGCCATCAGATAGAGGAGTGGTGCCAAGGATTGGGGGGGGGGCGCATTTGGCCGATATTTTGTTAAATACATAATTGAACCATACAAATATTATAATTACAAAAAGAAATAATAATAATATCCTAAATAATTTGTGTTTTATTTAAATTCAACATAAAATTTAACCACCCTTTATAACTTCGATATGCTACTAAAATGCTTTTGTAAGTGTAGTCTTTCGATTAAAGTGGGCGTTAAAGTAGGCGTGTCAATAAAGTTTCTGCTAATAAATACAACTTAGATATTTCAATATAGTCCTTTATTTTCCCAAAAACTTTATTAATAGAGAAATTACATGAATTTAAGATAAACCATTATATGGGAGGTAGGCGTTTAAGTGGGCGTGTCACCTATTTTTTTGGCACAACAATTACATTGAATAGAATAGAATAGATTATACCTCTAATTTTGGCGGTTTTATGAGCTTTTAAATTTCATTAACGGTAGATAACGTGAAAAGTGGGCGTTATAGTAGGCGTGTCAAAGTTGTTTTTACTAATGAGTACAACTAAGGTATTTCAAGATAGTCCTTTAATTTTTTCAAAATCTTTATTATTAGAGAAATTATATGAATTTCAGTTAAACCGTTACATGGGACGTTGGCGTAAAACTAGGCGTGGCACCTTTATTTTCTGGCACAGTAATGACATTGCCTAGGAGGATATACGTAGCAAATTGGATCATCATACCTCTAATTTTGGCGGTTTTATGAGCTTTTCAATTTCATTAACGGCAGATAACGTGAAAAATGGGCGTTATAGTAGGCGTGTCAAAGTTGTTTTTGCGAATGACTACAACTAAGATGTTTCAATATAACCCTTTATTATTCCAAAATCTTTATTAATAGAGAAATTATATGAATTTTAGGTAAAACGTTATATGGGAGGTGGGCTTAAAAGTAGGCGTGGCACATTGATTTTGCGTTACAAAAAAGCCTCTCACTAAAAAGCAAAGTGTTCCAAATTTCAGAGTCGCACATCCAATTTTGTGGCTTTTATGACGTTTTTGTTTTATATATACTGAAAAATACACTGTGTGGTATAAATTTTCGTACATTTTGATCGATAACTCCTAATGCATATATGTAAGCAATTTTTCGGGAGAGATATTGTTTTGACTCGAGATATTCGAAGTTTCATGGCTGTACGTTGATGCGTTTGGACACAATTCTATTTTATTCGATGTTCGAAGGACACGGTTTTTTCGACCTACTCTTGCATTACGAGCTATAACTCACTTCCTAATATTCCGATTTAGACCATTTTCAATACCAAACAAGCCTTGTGTATAAGAAAGATTCTGGTAAAATTTGAGCCGCCTAGCTTTTTCGGTGCGACCTTTATCGTGCTTTTAACAGACGGACAGACGGACGAAACCCCGATTCAGAATATATATACTTTAGGGGGTCTTAAATGGATATGGGTCTAAACGGATATTTTTTTGTTTCGGGTATAAAAATATCAGCAATCCTGAATAAATTAAAAGATGTCTGGGGGAAACGTTGCAATACAGGTACCTCTAAATCGGGGAAAAGAACAGCGTGAGCCTCCATGTAAAAAAAACTGAGACAAATCTTTTCTAATAGCTCTTAAAACCCACCTAAGTCTTGCAGGAGGAAGTACGAGCGATAACGAAATGACTTAGTGCAGATGTAAGGATTTTTACGGAAACATAAAAATCTTGTGTATAGGATCAAGGACAGATTTTAAATACAAAAAAATTTATTAAAGATTACTCGGAAATTATTCAAGTACTTAATATCTATCTCTACAAGGTAATTTCTGGTATAGTAGACATGGAGCAATAAATCAGAAAGAACCATATGGGATAAAAAAGAAAAATTTAAAAATTAAGAAAACTTCTATGAAAAATGGAAACGCCCTCCCTACAGTTTTTGACTTTAGTTCCATATTTTTTTCGAAATTGTAATAAAATATTCCGTTTTCTTTTGAGAAATTCTGCTTTTCCTTCTATGGACCTAATTTGCCATTGTTTTTGCTCAAGCAAAAAAAAAAATCTAAATAAATCCCAAAAAATCTTATATAATGCGAGCAAAGTTGACAATTCAAATTCATAGTGATCCGTTTTACTTCTTTTTGTAGAAATTTTTCAGTATTGATTATTTCGTTGGATTTTGTATTACATAGTAACACTTTGCGGATAAAGTTTGAGTTTAGGCATTGCATACTTTGCTTTGTATCATTGATAGTTGCAGAATATGGTAAATTGTATCGTTTTCTTATCATTTTTATATTTTGTCTCTTCGTCGATGAATAACAGAGTTTTCTCTTTTTTAACTTGGAACCTGATAGGAGGGCAATTTTTGCGCAATTATAATTTAATCGTGTTTCTAAATAATTTTCTTTAAATGTGTAGCCTTTATTTTTTCACGATATTCTTCACTTTTCTAGATTTTTCAGCATTCAGCACCTCTTTCTCAGCGCCAAATATCAAAAATATGTGAGCGCGAAATTTCGCAACTATAACATGTGTCCTTTGGAGAAACAATTTGAAACAAGGATAAAATTAAGAAAGAAAAAATTAACAGATTTATTTACATGCATAACAATAATAGAGTAACGCAAACATAAATTAACAAAACACCTCACAAAAATTCAAAGTTGGACATAAAAACAACGGCACCGCCTGGGTCTGTGGGAGAAAACTCAAAACCAAGCAAAAAAAAATTACTAATTTTAGTGTCTTTGAATATTAACTAACAAACTAAAACAAATCTCATTGGAGACTTCAGGGGCGGACACAACTAAAACTCTAGTAGAAATTTAAATATATGGACGAACGAACACTAACAATGAGGCTGGTTAAATATTAATTTTATAACGAATCTACAAAAAGCTAAACACACTGCAATTGTTTTAAAATGTAGCTTATACCTTTTAATTTAATATTCATAACAATTTTTTTGCTTTTGTTTTAATTTATGTAAAGTTGCACTTAATTGTCCACTTTTCACACTGCAAAAACCATACGTTAACTCGCTTTCTTTTTGAAGCTGTTCTTAAAGAATACAGTTGGAATAAAACAAAAACCACTATAAATTTTAAAACCTTCTTTTTATAAGAATTAGTAATGCCACAATTGGTGACAAACTTTTGACTTTGGTTTTTTATTTTTGGCCAATGGGATCAACCACAGTGCATCGCCATCATACTAAAATGAATAGGATTCTTATTCGATCTCTTATTTTTTCTTTCATTATTTTTGAGCCCTATTTGAAATGAGGCCACCTTATTTAAGGAAACTTCTTTTTAAACGAACGTGTCTGTTAGTAAATTATTAAAAAAAAAAAAAACACAATTTTTAAAAGTAGTACAATTTTTTTTATTTAATGAAACTTAAGAAATGCTTGAATAAAATGTTTTACCCTTGTTTATCTAATACTTTTGTTGCGCTGGATGGTCAGTACGACTTTTGTCTGTGCTATTTCAATAAAAAAAAAATTTTTTATATTTTTTTTGCTATTAACTAAAGTACAATCTCCTCTTTTCAAAATTATTGTATTCTCTCGAGATCGCATTAATATAAGTATCTATGAATGTATTAATTGAAGCTCAAATAAGCGTACTGAATAAGATAAAATATTCCATATATTTAAAAAGAAGCCTACGGATATTAATCCAATAAACAAAGATGTCTAACGCCAAAAGCATTTTATTTTTGCTACCTTAAATAAATCTTTTACTTAAGCTAAAGCTATCCTGTCACGTTACCTTTAGTTACAAACTTAATATGAAGAAATTAATCAAAGCAGTTATAAATCTACTTAGGGAAGTGAAATACACTTAACATATGCAAGCATATCTGCTGCTTTAATAAAGCGTTATTTCATATTTTCTTTACGCTAATTTAAGAAAGCTTTTGTAAGTAATACAGAAATTAAATCTTTGGGAATATTATCAGAACATCTTGAAACAAACTGAGCGCTTAACATTTTTTAACAAGGGTTTTCCTGACTTTCATTATAACAACACAATACAATTTAATTTACAAAACAACACAACACCAACAAAACTGAAAAGCACAATAAAACACCTAGAAAGTAGAATTTGATGTTTATGGTAAAGTCATAAAAGATATGTGCTCTTAAAAAAAACAAAAAAAAACCCACGAATAAATAAATGAAACGTATTTCCGTTAAAATGTTAAAACCGCACCGTCATATGATATGAAAAATCTTAAAACAAAAACACACATACAAACATGTGTATGAATTCAAGCAAGCCTTAAACCATGACACCAACAAAAACAAAACCCACATACAAAACTACGCACTCTTTGAAAAAATAAAAAATAAAACTGGCAAAAGATTTATTACCACAACAAACTTTTTTATTTTATTTTTTATTTTTTGGGAAAATGAAACCACTTCACTCATTTACTTTTACCGATGTTGAAGCCACCACTCACTCACTACCGCAACTACATAAATATTGCCACTGGTGACTGAACGATATACAGGATGAATATTTAATTTTATTTTTTGTATAATCTTACAATGTATAAATGTAGGGTGGCATACACGCATACAAGCATGTACAGTATACTACGTTATCACAATTTGACATGGCAAATATTATTTTCTTAAGATTAGAGGTTAGAGGTGACAACACAATTACAATATCTATGCTAATAAAAAACATTATTAAAATGTTTAAAAAAGATATATAAGTATATGCACACTAATACATTAGATACATATGTCTGCGCATAAATGTGCGTTTAAACCTGATATAATTAACATTCCCTTTGCACGTAAAACAGTATGCATAAGTGTACTGTTTAATAAATGTATTTGTAAGAATATAAGTGTTCCCAAATTTATTAAAGGGTCTTTCATAGGGAATTTCGACATTTACAGTTAATAGAGGCTATATTTTTTAAACCATGTTTCATGGCGCTATGTGCCAGAAATACATATGCTGCCAGATTAGAAATTAGTATTGGGCAATTTGAAAACATAAGAATCTTACGTGGATATACTGTGAACTAGATACTGAGATCATGAGATTTAACCCCGTTCAGCTATTTATTGTTCTATGCGAATAATCCTCAAACCACAGCGGCCCTCGATGCCAATTTAAATCATGCCTTCGGCCACACCAATCCTTATTCACGAATTTTACAATTTATATGCTCGGCACCCAGAAAAGTCGCAGCGAATATTTGCACGATTTTATACTCGTGTTCCATGCATAACGATATTAAGAAGCCTTCAAACCGATAAAAAGTCAATATTAATTAACACGCTTTGTTTTATTTGAACTTAAAGAAAGAACGCGTTTAATAAAAAACTATCAAATTAAATTCAATTAATTAATTTTAACAAAGCTTTTCAGTATGCGAAGAATATTTTAATATTTCATTCACTTGTGATGCCAAGGATATATGTAGATTCGACATTTCGCATGTTGCAGGGACCTATATTTACTTTCAGTATTTGGAAAATAAATAAAAATCTTTTGCTATTGAAAGTCAGCATAATCACCCCATAATCTTCCGAGATAAAAGCAATTAAGCACGAATACCTCTGTTTTAATACTATTCATATAGAGTGTAGTTTATATATGGGTTTGTCATTCCGTGTGATATTTCTACAATACAATATGCCTCTACAGATATTTGTAAAAAAATATTATACAAAAATTTTTTTGCGCAAAAAATTTATATTTTGTTATGTTGAAATCAGTTTTTTGAAGCCATCCGACATTGCTTACACCCACCTGTGAATTTTTAGAATCAGAAAAATTCGTTTTTTCATCAATCCCGTGTGTATTTTGAAATCGGTTTTTTAAGTCACCTTACATCAACAAGAGCAGTAATAATAAATAATACTAGTATAAAACAAAAACTAGAAATCTAGCTTATGATATGATGCGGTCATTTTGCCTATATCTATGATGGTAAAGGGTAGTATCAGATTCGGCACGGCCCTTATTTGATTTTATAAGTGAATGTCAACGATTTTTTTTTTTTTGATAAAAATCAAATATGCACACAAAATAAGAATTTTTTAATAAATTTACAACAAGTTTGCTTAAGCAGCTAACACACGGCATGTTTTTTACATCTGACTTTAGAATTTGTGAGACATATATAAATCTAGCTGTCTGTAAAAATTGTACTTTTACAGGCAACCGTCGCTGAATGCTTTGCAGCAGCAGTGATTTTTGGCAACGGCTGATGTCACATGTTTTGACAGAAGAAAATAGAGCTCGCTCTAAGTCAAATTTTTGACAGATGTCTGAACAAATTTTTGTTACAGAAGTAGTGTTTTAAAGGTAACACACGACATGTTCGTATTTATCAGTGTGAAATTTGTCAAGCCAGATGTGGAAAACATAACGTGTATTAGCTGCTTTAAAGAATACAACCTCGAATTCTATCATGGTTCTATTTTATATAATCAACTGTTTCGCATCATTTTACTAAAAAACATCTCGTTTTATTTTGCTAAAATTTTCTTTTGTTTTCTGAAACTGTAAAACAGATAATTTAAACCATTTCTATAATTAGTTTTAGTAAATTAAAAAAAAAAAAAAACTTAATATGAAACATTCTCTGCGTGTGTCAGTGTTTGCATTAATATTATTTAAACCAATATGTGAGTAATACTTTAGCCTCCACAAGATGAATCTAACTACCATCAATTGCTAAAACTCATTCGTTATGTCTTAAATATACATACATACTTGTATGTATAGCGTAGCATGTATGCAATAGGCACAGATACACTAACGTGTAGTCCTCGACACAATATACATGTACGCATACAACCCAATTAACAGACATCGAAAATCTTGTAAACTTATCAAGATGACGGTTGATTTATGCAGATGACGGTTTTCATATCTACAGGATTACAACTTATGTAATTCAAATGAATATTATATTTGCAGGACCAAGGACCAGGAAGAGCAAGAAGATGAAAATTAAAATA
The DNA here is from genome assembly GCA_941918925.1 of Phyto melanocephala. Taxonomy (NCBI): domain Eukaryota; kingdom Metazoa; phylum Arthropoda; class Insecta; order Diptera; family Rhinophoridae; genus Phyto; species Phyto melanocephala. The sequence continues at coordinate 90,235,417 of OW799233.1, read as the reverse complement.
TATACTTGTTTACTGGCCTGTCATAGAGCATGGCATTATCGTTTACATGTTCTATTGAATATACACTCAGAAATGTATTTCCTAAAATATAACGTTTAAGCTACAAGTGTATAAGCTCTATTATGTATGTCTAAAGAATATCTATGTATGTATATCCACAGCAATAGCTACATCACACACATCAATAGCTTCAACAGAATAACAGCAAATATCAGCAGCAACAGCCCAAATATAATCAGTTAAATTAACAAGAGTTAACATGAGACCTCCTAAGAGCATGTGCTAAATGCTTTTTCAATCATTTTAAGTATGGATTAAATGTAACAATTCATAGTAATATATAATATTATATGTTATTGACAGTACAAGGGAGAAAGCGAGATAGATAAAGCAATTATTATATCACATTGAATTGTGAAATGTGTAATAAATTTAAGCGGCAAATATATATGAAAGTCATTTAGCGAAGCTAAGTAAGTACTAAAAAGAAAGTGTTACGAGGCCTTTTATAGGGCCCCATTTATCTAGACCATTTATGTATTGTCATGCTCTTACACGCGATGTGATTGGTCTTCTGTTCTTTCTGAGCACAAGTCTATTTTTAAGTTGCCATTGTCTTACGCGCTATTTATGCCATGGTTCTGTATTGGCTAAACCACATATTTCCTGTATCCCAAACTTCAGTTTAAGGCTCAAGTAATACAGCGGATACAGCGGGGAAGTACAGAGCTAATAGATAAAAAATCAATCAAGTAATTTTGAATCTGAACTGTTAGTTGTTAAATAAGTTAGATTTTGTAAGCCTTGCTTCCGGACATAAAATTCACCAAGCTATTTCATACCTTGTTTTAAGATTCTGTTTCCTATATCGAATTAATTAGTCATCGCCACCACTGATACAACAAGTTACGGCCACAATATTTTACAAACTATGTCCTAAGTTGATGATACACACACACAATGAGACCCTAGGATTGGGAATATATATTTTTTTCGTTTAATTTCAATGTGAAAAGTGGCCCGCAACAAACTTTTTCCAGCCTATCTTGCTTCTTTACTCCCACTGAGTCAGCTTCAGCCTTTGTTTGTCTCCTTCAGGCATTTGTTGGTCCCTTCTCCTGCTGCCTTGGGCATTCCACGCAATTCTTATCACATCGTTATTTAATAAGAACTTCCATCTCTTTTCTGCTATTTGGACACGGATTGTAACCTCGCCCATTCTTGTACATAGCTTCACGTTTAAGGTCATGTTCGTGCAAAGCATCCTTGATATCTGTATGAAGGCCTTCATACACGCCTAAAGGTTACTTATATCTTTGGACGAAGTGTTCCAAGAGTCAGAACTCTAGAGAAGTATGGATTGTAAGTTTAAAGAGAAAAGAAGAAGTTTGATTTTTAAGTGAATTTGTGAGCATCTCCACACCTTTTGGCGGGTCGAAAATTCAGGCTGGCTTTTTTGATGCTCCACACGTGAGCTACCTGTGTAGGAAAAGATGGTAACAAATTACAAATAGATTGAAATTCTTCTCGCTCGATGTTGTTCAAAAGTTAAATACATATACGGCAAAACATTTTACTGCGCCCCAAATATCGCGGGTTGTAATCCAATGATAACACGTCGCATATCATTTTTTATTTCTCTGTATCACTTATATTTATTTCTTTAATATTGTTACAGATTTATTTTTAAATAGCTTAATTTACATATTAATTTATTTTAGTTGTAGTAGTTTAAGTTACTGTAGTTATATTTGTATTAGTTTATTTCGCTGGTTGTTCGAACATGATGTTTGTTATTATGTGTAGCATACTTTTAGGCACTTCTATTATTCCTGCATATTACTTAACGTCTTAAGTTAAATGTAACGGTTTTCGAATGTACTAGAATGTATATACTTTGTCGAATGTTACCGAACACCACTATTTACTATAAATAGCCGAACAACACAGCTAACATGATCAGTATTACAATAGAGCTTGTAAAGTGTGTATAAAAGTGAGTTTGATAATAAAAGTGTGTAACCATAAGTGTAATAAGTAAAGTGATATAAAAACAATATCTGAGTGTATTTAAATAAATAAAGTGCTATTAGTTTTATAAAGAATTTCAAGTTTTTTAATTGCAATAAAAGAACTCAAAGTATATTTAAAGGAAATAATCCAACATTTATAAAAGGTATAAACGTAACAACTGGTGTCAGAAGTGAGATTGCATTTAAAAAAAAGCAGACATGAAATTTGAGGAGCTTAAAGTAGAACAACTAAAAAAGGAATTGAGTAAGCTGGCATTGTTGACAATAGGTAATAGAGTAGAACTGCAGAAGAGACTTCTAGATGAATTTAAGCGGCGTAATATTGACATTGATGGTTACGAGTTTGACGAAAGAGAAGAAATGGAAGTCTCCACTCGAGCAACCACAAACAACATGGATTTAAGTACGATGCTTGCTGCTATGATGGAAAAGATGGAAATTAAATTCCAGGAAGTTCAAGAATTTTCTAGAGCTAATAATGAAAAATTTGTAGCTGAAGTAAAAGAAGAAAGTAAAATAATGGAGTTGAAATTTCAAGAAACGTCAAGAGCTAGTAATGAAAAGTTATTAGCTAAAGTTAAAGAAGAAGTACAAGAAACACCCAGAGTTACGAACGAGAAACTTCAAGAAATTTCTGAAGCTGTGAATGACAGAGTAGAAGGCATTGAAAAGCAAATTAATAAAATTGATAAAAAATATCAGACCTGGAAGATTGCATTGTTACTCAAGCAAGTGACTTCAATAGCAAATTACAACTACAAGTCAAAAATGTTGATGAAAAATTGCAATTAAAAGACGAAAATTTTAAAAATCTGAAAATAAAAATTAATGATCTTCAATGTCATGAGGGACCAGTGCATTTAATTCCAGAAATATCGAGTAGAATAAAGACCCCTACTTTTTCAGTGAAATTGTAAAGCACCAAGGAAGAGGGCTAGATCTGTTTCGCCACCTAGAAACAGCAAACGGGCAAACACGAAATCATCAAATGAGTCACCATTAAACTAAAACGAGCTAGCACTATGGGACAAGAGCTAGCTCCCATAACCGAGGGCCCCACAATCTCTATATCAGTTATGCAGCAGAAAAATAGCAACCTTACTGCTTGTGGGTATATCAATGGGCGAAGGCATATTTTTACCATAGACACAGGAGCATTGCAGTCTATTATCAGGCCCGATTTAGTAAAGAAAACAATCGAACCGTTATTTGGCGTGAGTCTGCGAACAGCTACTGGGGAGCCTGCTACTGTCTATGGTAAAATAAACGTAAAAGTAACTATTGCCAACATAACTGTCAATCATGTATTCATCGTTGCCGACATTGTGGACGAAGTAATCATCGGTGCAAATTTTATGATTAGTCATGGCATTAATCTGCACATGGGGCAGAAGGTAATGATTTGGAGAAATGTTGAAATACCCCTAGATGTTGGTTATGAAAATAAGGTGCATGTAAGGAAACTAGTTGCTACAGAATATGAGAAAAGTCAGAAAGTGTAGTATGGGTGCGTATAGAGGAAGATTGTGTGGACAACCGGTTGTGGGTGGTAGAACAAACAGATATAAAAAGTGACTTAATAACAGCAAAAGCCCTTGTGAAAACCAGCAATGACGGAAGAGTCCCGCCTGTGAAAAAGTCGTCAAGCCAAAATCCGAATTAGGTCAATGTGCTTAAGCTGAGGCAGTAATTAATTGCGAAATGAAATCGGGTCCTGTCAGTATGTCAAACAAAGAGCAGGAGATGCTAGCAGAATACGTAGAGAAGTGGGTTAAAGGATTATCGCCGCCCGATAGGAATACAGCAAAACAGCTACTCAGAAAACATTCATCCATCTTCGCTCTGAAAGGTCAACATCAAGGTAGAACATCACTTGTGAAACATCAGATAAATACCGGCGATGCAAGGCCTATAAAACAAGCTCCTAGAAGTATACCTCTAGCGAAACGTAACAATATTTTTCGACATAGTCGCTGTATTACAACACGTTGACATCCAACAACAAACGACGCCGCAGTAAAAAAAATTTTAAAAGGTGGAATTCGAAGGACGTTATAAGTAAAAAAAAAGATGTAGCTGAAACCGTCTTTTATTTTTTATATTTCTGGTACTGGTAAAGTTTTTAAATTATGAAATTAAAAGAATTAAACTTTGTCTTACCCAGGTCTCTTAGTGGTATATAAACAAAACTAGTTGAACTTTATTAAAAGTAGTAGCCATAAAAATTAATAAGCCAATCAAGGATTTTTATAAAAATGTTTCTTATTAAAATTTAGATCGAATTTGTCTTTTAAAATATTTAATGTGGAATCCGCAATAACTTACAGATACATATTTAAATTTTCTGCCGAGATATTCCTATACTTATGCTCTACATGGCAAATGTTCGTAATGCCAGTCATGTATAGCTGCAGATGCTAGGTACTGTTACTAATATATCGATGCCTTATTTCCTCAACCTCGTATCTTAAAAAATAAAATTTTTCAGGAGAGAAAAAAAAACGGTTCATCTTTTTATACTTCGGTGTTTGGTTAAAAGTTTAAATGCAATTATTAAGGAATTGATTGTATTTATGTATATTGGTAGTAATGATATACTAATCTTTTTTAGTTAAAGCACAAAACAATCGTTTGGTATGAAAAAGTCAAAACCGTATTTTTTTAAGATACGAGGTTGAGGAAGTAAGGCATTGATATGTATCATTAGTATAGAAAACACTTTTTACAAAAGCATTAAGAAAAAAAAAAAAATAATGTGAAGAAAATGTGTTACGAAATATAAAAAAAAATAAAAAATATATATATCTCATGATTTACATATTTTTTTCCTTGTTCTTATAGTAACGTTAAGAAATTATACAATTAAAATAAATTTTAAATTTCATATATAAAAATATTCTTGCAAAATTTAATTTAATAGTCTTATATTGTTAGAGTTCACGAGGCCCACAAAAAAGTCCTTAATAAATACAATACGCATCAGTTGTGTCATGTATTACACATTTTTTTTAAATATTTTTAAAGTGTAGGCACAGAGCATAATGAGAACATTTTTTATTAAATATTTTGACAATTTTGTGCCGATAAAATCCAATCAATCCTTATGACTTGTAAAATAGCGTGAAGCTTTCATTAGTTACATAGGAATGAGTATTCAGATTTATTTTTTATAAAAACGATAATAAAATCTTTTCTTTTGTGTTCTTCTGTATTAAGAATTCTTTTCATTGTGTGTTTCTTAAATAAAGTTTCTACCGATTAATATTTGGTACAGGTACGATGACAAGAAAATTTTATTTAAGAGATATCAATCACACTTTCCAGGGGTTTCAATCGAACAGACATTAGACTAATTGGTCTTTTATTCGTTGGCTGTGTACTTGCGTTACACGTTTTTTTATACAAAGCGATGTGTGATCAAGGATACACAGACAAAGTGGATGTGATGATCTTTGTAATTTAAGAAGGTGAATTTTTTTGAAATCTCAATGCAACCTATAGTTTTCTAATTAGAAAAGTAAGAATACAGACAAGTTTTGATGTTTAGTTTACAGCAATACCCAGCAATACCACTAAAAGTTCAAATAACATCAGCTTTAAGGATAATTTCTAGATGATATTTTAGAACACTCCAATGCTGTAAAAGTCTTTTGAATGTTCATTTCAATTCTTTGTCTAGCCCAGCAACTGCAACAACAATATGATATGCATAATCACAGTGATGTAAAAAGTCAAAAAAAAAAAAAATATTTTCTATTTCAATATTAAATGTACAAATATCAAATGCTTAAATCACTGGGAATGTTCTTGTTCTATTTTTTCAAGCTTTAACAATATTTATACATACAAGCACATGAATGTGCAATTGTGTGCGTTCGTAAAAGTCATTCAAAAGTTTTCGACAGTAATTAAGGAACTTTTTATACAATTTAGGAGATTTTTCGTTTAGTTGATTGTTTAACTAACATCTTTAGTTTTTCTTCTTCTTTAACTTTAGCATCTAACATTTTCTATAGTTTTCAAATAGTGATGATGATGAAGAAAATAACGACAACAACGTTGTAGTGAATAAAGTCAAATCTGTTGTCTGGCGGTAATAGTGTGTGTTATGATGTCAATGCAGTACTCCTTTTCCATCATCATGACTTGATACAATTGAATTAGGATTCACTTTAAAAGTTCCTTTTAATTTATTTTTTGAACTCATTTTTGTAGTTTTTGTCGTTGTACGAAAAAAATACAACGAAACTTATTTGTTTAAAAAGTAAACAGTAAAACGGAGGATTTTATTATATAGACAATTTTGTTATGTTTCCCATTCTTATGCATTTATAACATTTCATCATCGTATCATGGAAACAGTTTATTAAAAAATCTTTTAAAAAAAATACATATCTATCAATAAATGATTATAGATATGCATATCGATAGACACCTTGATCATATATTTCAATCATTTGATATTTCATGGCATATTTTATTCACTGCTCAATCTTACGTACACATTTGGCAGCTTTGTTGGTAAGCTTGTGTCCATTTATTACTGTGATTACAATTTTAGAAATTTCAACTCATTACTTTATGGTACCGATTATGTTTTGATTCCAGTAACAGAAAATAATTGCAAAAAATAAAAAATAAAAGCAGGCAAAAAAGTGGTATGTGTGAGTGATTTTTTGTTTAATGGCTGCTTAAACTCTTACCTATCAAAAGAGAAAGATTGGTTTTAATATCCATTTTTTCTACAACCTTGCACCTTTCTGAAACCTTGCACACACTTATTGACTATATAATATGTCATGACTATATAATTTCTTCATTAGGAAAGTGGGCAGGGCCAATCCCATAAAAAAAGTTATAATTTTGAGGTACTTGCTCTGGACCGATTTTTGTGAAACTTTGCACACATATTGAGTTGTCATGACTATACAACTTCGTGATTAGAAAAGTGGGCAGTGCCACGCCCATTATAAAAAGTTATAATTTTTAGCTTTTTGCACTTGATATTCAATTAAAAATCACAATGCTTTTTTGGTAATTAAGGGGCGTAGCAATGCGCGCCAGGCTTTTTTAGTATGATATAAAATAAGTTAAAATCAACATTGATATTAAAAATGACGCCAAAACATTAAATAACTTGCAAATAATATATCTTGAGTAAATTTCTAAACCTTATAGCGTTGCTAGTGGCTTGTAAATTACTTGACAGTTGATTCCAGGGAGGTATGCTTAATAAATACTATTAAAATTCAGAAGCATGATCACGTTGACGAAACTGTATTATTCTTTTCCCTCTGCAGGATCTAAAAAACTGTTAACGTTCATAAAGATATTTTGGCTGTTTAGTCGACCAGGTTAAAGTTTTATTAAACGTTACTGCTAAGTTTCTTACTGAATCATATTTTCATATTGCTTACATATACATACGCACTTTAATTTATATTGGTTTAGTCGCACACCGTTAGCTGTAGTCCATATAAATATTTTATTCAGATCTTGATTCAGTTCTTGTATTTTCGTAAGAATTGAATCCTTGGAACTACAAAGATACAGTTGAACGTCGTTAGCATACACATGTATTTTAGAATAAGAAAGCTGTTTTGGAATAACGAATATAACAAGGGTCCAAAGATAGAGTCCTGTGAAACAGGCTACTAGTCACCTGTGAGGGCCACGAAATAGATTTACCATTTGCAACCGATTAACATCTACCTGAAAGGTATGACCGCATTAAACTTACAGCAAACGTAGAGAAATAAAAATTATTAACCAATTTCATGCATAGAATGCACTGTTAAATGGTGCACTGCGTGGTTCAACAATGCCAAAAGCGTTACTTTTCTGTAATCTAAGTTACTATGAATCTGCTCTGTCACATGAGTTAGAGGTGTAGTACAGCTACATCGAGCTCATAACGATCAGTTAATAGGTTATTGTCATTAACATGCTTATAACTTTGTCTATATAATAATTTCTCAAAAACTTTGGACTGCTTTCGGGACTGGAACAATTTTAGTATGTTTTCATTGTACCGAAAAGATAAAGGTCATAATTATTGTGTTTAAAAAGCGTGTAACGTATCAAATTAATAAATTTAGATTAATATTATCCAATCCAATTGAATTTGAATTAAATGCACTAAAAGTGCAGATTTCATCGAAGTCTTCTAGACAATGAAATTTAAATTCTAGACATTCAATTAAATTTAAAATTTCCCAGCAACACGAGCAGGGTTACTTTAGCGTATTTGTAAAGTTTAAACTTTTTTAATAAAAAAATGTTTAATATTTAATTAAATTTTTTTATTTAGTATTAACTTTAAAGCGCTTTTCAATGAGAGAAGCTTATATTTTAATTTCTTTTTATTTCAATTATTTTTATGTTATTGCTGTTGTTGTTAAAGTTGTATTTTACTTTTGTGCATTGGTGACACTCATTACATCTGCTACTGAAGTTGCGATGTTGTCTAGTTAATAATGTTGCTATTGAATTGCGCAGAGATGTGCTGTGTGTTGCTTAGAAGCGAATTTCTTTTTGACTTGTATGTACATGCATTGGACGTATATTCTACTTAATTGAATGGACTTATTAAGAATTATATCAATTCCTTTCTTTTTTTTTAATATTACTTCCCTTTTTTCTAACTTATTATTATTATTTACTGTACTAGCCGAAGATTGGCAATTTTTTTTTTTTGTATTTAGAAGAATAGCATTATGTCTGCATTTTAAAAGTATGTTCATTATTTTATTTTCTATTTTGTGGAAATAAGCTTATTTTTTATCTGCTTTATAACATTTTTTTTCATTCAAAAGTGGAAAGCATTTGAAAATTAGGTTTACGACAAAATGATGTTTTAAAATGAAAATTCATTAATCAATTTTATATGTTAACTAATGATTTTTAAGAACACAACATGCATTTAATAAAATATAACTTGGTTACCTTACAAGCGTTCAGAGGAATTTAGTACAATAGTAAAGTTTACACCGCATTTTTTTCAAAATATGTATGTTGCACTAAATCAGTCTATTAGAAATAGAGCTCTAGATTGCAATATAAGAGTAGATTATAAAAAAATTACATGGGATCCAATAAAATGCGATTGCGTCTCAACGCAATGACGTAGAGTAATAAAATCATAAAAGGAGTTAAAGATCAAAATGTACGAAAATTTATCAATCAATGCATCTTTAAAGTCTATTCGAAATTTAAAACGTCATAAAACCGAAATATAAAGAGTGGTAAAGTTTTAAGGCCCAATGTTGAATGTGATTCACACCTAAACGTCAAGTTTTTTTTCTGCATTTCACTTGACATTTCTCAGTTTCAAACTTATTCAGTTTGAATCATGGAATACAAAATCGAGCAACGCGTAAAAGTTATTCAGGCTTATTATGAAAATGGTCGGTTCAAATCAAAATGCATATCGTGCAAAATGCATATGTGATGAGCCACATTTTCACCTCAGTGGATTCGTCAATAAGCAGAATTGCGGCATTTAGAGGAATGATAATCCAAGAGTGATTTTCGAAAACAAACGCACCCACAAAGAGTGACTGTTTGGTGAGGTTGGGGGTATCATCAGGCCGTACTTATTTCAAAATGAGGCCGGTCAGACATTTACTGTGAATGGTGTTGCTATCGTGAGATGATAACAAACTTTTTATGGCCCGAATTATTAGAAGATATTGATGTGGACGATTCGTGGTTTCAATAGGACGGTGGCACTTGCCACATAGCTAACGAAACAATGGCTCTTTTGCGCGACAAATTCAACGGGCGTATTATCTCACGTGGTGGCGATATCAATTGCCCGCCAAGATTATGTGATTTGACAACGTTTGACTTCTTTCTTTGGAGTTATTTAAAAGAAAAGGTGTACGTCGATAAGCAACAATTCAAGAACCAATGGATGAGATAATTAGGCACATTAACGGAATAGAACTTCAATTAAACCTCAGCGTCATCGAAAATTTGCACTATCAGATGGAGGTGTGCCGTCGAGGTCGCGGCGGCCCTTTGGCCGATATTTTGTTTCATACATAATTGAACCATACTAATGTTATAAAAATAAAATGAAATGATAATAATTTCCTAAATAGTTTGTACTTTATTCAAAAGCAGCATCAGCCCTTAAAATTTAACCACCCTTTATGTAAGATTCCTAAACTTCCAAAATAAAGCTTCTTGGTCAATATTGTAATAATAGAGGAAAATAAAGTTGATGAGCGCAATTTCCATACAACGCTTTCTCTTAAATTCATATAATTTCTATAAGGAGAAAAGCTTTGGAATTAAAGAAGGTCTCCAGATCTAAGTAGAAATAATTACTTCAACATATCTGCTTTTATGAAATGTAATTGTCTCTATGTTCTTGGGGTGACTTGACAAGTATTAAGCTTTTGTTTCGCGACAGTTTTCCATTTGGTTATATGGGGTTTAAAGACTTTTATATTTATGGTTGTATATCTAAAGCGTCCGCCATCTAACGTTTTTTTTTTTTTTTTTTGTCAACAAGTGCTGATTTGACAAATAATTAGTTTTATCCTTCCGCTGAACGAATATGGGTGTGTATTCGCTTGAACAACGCTGGGAAATATTGCGACATTACTTTTTCCAATTTTGCCAAAAAAAAAAATCATGTTTTCAGATGAAGCTCATTTTGATCTTTGCGGGTATGTAAACAAGCAAAATTGTCGCATTTAGGGGCACAGAAAACCCGCACGCATACATTGAAAGCCGATACACCCAAAAATAGTTACTGTTTGGTGCGGATTTTGGTCCACAGGCATAATTGGGCCATTTTTCTTCGAATATGAGGAAGGAGTGGCCGTAGTAAATGGCGATCGTTATCGGGCCATGTTGAACGAATTTTTGTTCACAAAAATTGAAAAGGAGGATATTGGCAACATTTGGTTTTAACAGGGCTGCGCTACGTACCACACAGCCGAAGCTACACTTTTTTTATATCATTTTCAAAAAAACAAAAAGTTATTTTGCGAACCCTTTAGATTGCTCCACCGAAGGGTTATTAATATCGAATTTCAGAATCATAAGTAAAACTTCAATTATACAGTCATGAGATATCTAATCTTATATCGTACCTTCCAAGTGGCCAAGTTAATTTTTTTCAAAATTAAAATTGTGGCAAATAAAAAAACTTATCCTATATCTTATCTTTTAGTATATAAAGAATTTATTTTAATTTAAATTATGTTTTTTAAAAACAAAGTTTTCGCACTGGCCCTTAGAAACTTGTCTCAAATCATTTTTAATTACTTTCTTCAGAATATTCGCAAAATATCTTGTTTATTGCTACACAAATTATTCGTTGGCTGTAATTGAGTTATTTATAAATTTCAACTTTTTTAGTTTTTCTTAGTTTAATTCAATTTCATTGGAAACAAGTTACAGAAAATTTAATTTTCTTTTAGAAAATAATATTTTTATCCTATTACTATCTATGTATTGCATCCACACAATGACATTGTGTACTCTAGAGCCCACAAACAACATTAACCGGAATAGTAGCGATGGCAATGATTATAATGCTGCCACTGCTGTTGTTGTAAGTGACGATGATGATGACAATGGCGATAACAACATATCCTACAACAACTTCCTTTTACAAATAAACTTACACACATATTGACCCCAAATGTGTTGTTGCAACTTCCTGACAACAACAATTCGCTACAATGGGTTTGTCCAGTTACAAAAACTTGCACATAAACTCACTACTAGCTGGCTGAATACATGGAAGACATGAGAACAAAATGCCGACGAAATAAAAATAAAAGTTCAACAAAATTAAAATTATGTAAAACCATGTTACCAAATGCAGCAATAACACTCAATAGCAGCCAACCAGTGAACCATTCAGCAGGCCAGCTATTGAGTCGAGCAACCAACCAACGAACTAAACAAACCAGCAGCTTCATTGTCAACAACTACTGAGGCAGTAAAATAAGGTATGCATGCTTAACGACTCGGAAGGATACCCTTTTAAATTACTTTGTTTTTGTTACAGCATTTGTCGTTGTCTTTTATTACGTTACAGTTTTAGTTTCACTTTAACATGGCTTTAGAATCTGTGTAAATATGTTACAAGATATATATATTTAATCATGTAACTTTTTTCAAACACACATACATACATACTCAACCAAAAAACACAAATACACACTCTTATGTAAACAGTTAGTTGTGATTTTAACTAACGGTATATTTTAAAAGGTAAAAATACTCATGCATACACAAAAGGGTGTTATCAGCAAAATATTTCAGACTTTAGGTAAAAACACAAATAAGAATAAATAAAATTTATTCCCACTTAGCGAATTTGTTTAATAGATGACCATACATATACACGCATACATACTTAACTATATTTACATAAACAAATGCATGTTAAGAGTCTACATGTAAAAGACCATTTTGCCAGGGTATAGGGAAATACTTCGGGTAAACATTGTAAATAGAGTTAATTACTTTCAACCCCTACAGTACGTTTAAGTATAACTAAAGATCAAGCAAGGATTTAACTTTCTTTTAATAGAACTATTGGCGAAGCTGCAAACTTTTTAAGTTTCTAAGTCGAAAATACTTTCAACTTACTATATATTAAAACTATGAATAAGGAAAATTATAAAGGGTGATAGTTCACAATATTTCGGTTATTTTTTTGAACTAGAAACCATTAGGAAAATATTAATGAGTTAATTATTTATTTAATATTGTTAATTATAATTTAATTCCTATACACGTTTCTTGATGTCTTGTATGGTTTATAAGACATAAAGCATCTACTTTTTGCAAAATTAAATTGTTACGAGAACATATTTTCTAAGTAAAGTTTTAAGTTGATCATACTTATTGAACACTAAAACAAGTAAGAGCACTATATTCGGCTGTGCCGAATCTTTTATACCCACCACCAATTTTGTATACATTTAAAGCACAATATTTATTATTTTGTTAATCATTATGGAATAATCTCTTTATAATAAAATATGTATCACTTTCTTTGTAGAGGGTGGTTAAATTTTAAGCGCCCATGTTGAAGGTGAACTACACCTAGTCTTTAAATTTCTTTTCTGCACTTCACTTGACATTTCTCAATTTCAAACTTACTCAATTTGATCCGTGGAAAGATACGCAAATGAGCAACGCTTTAAAGTTATTCAGGTTTTTTTATGAAAATGGGCGTTCAAATCAAAATGCATTTTGTGCACTTCGTAATTCTTTTGGTCAACATAATCGTTCAAATTCGTCCACAATCGGAAGAATTGTAAAAAATATTTAAATTTCTGCAAAACAGGTCTGTATAAAATGCTAGAATGCTATGAATGCCTTCTTAGTTCGTTGAATGGGAACCATTGCTGTTTTTTGCGATAGTGTGGCAAAAGAGCAGTCAACCTCGACTCATCGTCATGCCCAACAATTGAGCATCAACATTGTCATTAAAAATTTGGACCATCAGATAGAGGAGTGGCGCCAAGAATGGGGGGGCCATTTGGCCGATATTTTGTTCCATACATAGTTGAACCGTACAAATATTATCATTACAAAAAGAAATAATAATAATTTCCCAAATAATTTGTTTTTATATAAATACAACATCGGCCCTTAAAATTGAACCACCCTTTATAACTCCGATATGCTAGTAAAATGTTTTTCTAAATTTATTCTTTCAATGAAAGTGGGCGTTAAAGTAGCCTTTCAATAAAGTTTCTGCTAATAAATATATATTATATTTAAGCCTTTATTCATAATAAATATTAATCACTACAAAGAAATAAAAAAGTAATGATTAAATAATTATACGAAAGTTCATTTTGTTGAACATAGGGCGTCAACGAATTCTTTCCATCTATTGCGATTTTCGGCCAGTGCTTTGGCTTGGTTCCATGTTATGTTGACTATTTCACATTCACGTTGAGTAGTTCGTTGCCAGGTATTACGAGGTCGACCGACTCGGCGTTGACCTTGGGGATTCCAGTCTAGGGCAGATCTAGCAATATCATCTCTTTGTCTCCGAAGTATATGGCCTATCCAGGACCATTTACGTTTGCAAATTTCTGCTGCTACTGGTTGACAGTTGGATAGCGTGAGTAGTTGCTCGTTTGTTACCCAGTTGGGCCAAAATATTCCAAGAATTATCTTTAGAAAACGGTTAACAAATGCTTGAAGTTTTCTTATTTGTTGTTGTGAAGTACCTCAAGTGGTACAGCCATACAATAATATTGACATAACACTGCATTGAAATATACGGATTTTAGTTTTTCTAGAAATATTTTTTGATCTCCATACTTTAAATAGACTATGAAAAGCAACTCTAGCTTTATTTATTCTATTATTGATGTCATTTTCTGAGCCACCGTCGCTTGTAAGAATGCTTCCGAGGTAGCAGAAGGACTCAACATCTTCGATATTTTCACCATTCAATGTTAACGGAGTATTTAAAGTGTTACCGATCCGCCGCACTTGCATTTTGTGTGAGAACTTTGAGTTTGTCTTCTATATCAGAAAAACGGTGTGCCATTAAACACAAATCATCGGCATAGTCAATATCATTAAGGAATTCGTTCAAGTTCCATCGGATCCCACGCGGCCTTTTGCATGACACAATCTAGGAGAATTAGAAATAGAGTTGGTGATAAGACACAGCCTTGCTTAACACCACGGTTTGTTTGGAAAGGTTGGCTATCCTGACCGTTAAAACGCACAACGCAAGTTGAGTCATTGTAAAGTTCCTTAATAAGATTGATTATCTTTTCAGGAATACCCTTAAGAGCCAATGCATTCCATAGAGCGTTCCTAGACAGTGTATCGAATGCACGCTCGAAGTCCACAAAAAGAAGATACAGTTGTGAATTATGTTCAACAGATTGCTCAATGATGATACGTAGTGTGTTAATATGATCCGCACAAGAGCGGTTTTGTCTAAATCCAGCTTGTTCTTTGCGGAGAAGAGGTTCCACCACCGGCATTATTCTTCCCAAAATTAAAAGCGACATTACTTTACATATTGCGTTCTGTACAGTAATACCTCTCCAGTTTTTGCATGACGTTAAGTCACCCTTTTTTGGGACAGTTATTACTACACCTTCCTTCCAAGAACGAGGTATAAAATTTGTATCCCATGCTTCGCTTATAATTGGGGTTAAGGATTTGGCAAGTGTTGTTGCACCATATTTTAGGAGTTCACCTGAAATGTCGTCACTACCGGAAGCTTTTTGGTTTTTCAGATTCTCCAGGGTTTTTTGTACTTCATGTAAGGTTGGTGATGACGTTGATATTAGCCGGTTTGGATTGCGGCGCGCTTCCGACAAAGGGGAGGAAGTTTCTTCAACATTTGCGAGTTCTGTTGAGAAATAATTCTAAATAATCCTGCTAATAAATACAACAAGATATTTCAATATAGTCCTTTATTTTCCCAAAAACTTTGTCAATGGAGAAATTACATAAATTTAAGATAAACCGTTATATGGGAGTTGGGCGTAAAATTGGGCGCGGCACCTTAATTTTTTGGCACAATATTAACATTGCCTAGGGGGATATACGCAGCAAATTTTATCATCATACCTCTAATTCTGGCGGTTTTATAAGCTTTTAAATTTCATTAACGGTAGATAACGTGAAAAGTGGGCGTGTCAAAGTTGTTTTTGCTAATGAGTACAACCTAGATGTTTCAATATAGTCCTTTATTAATATATGAATTATATGAATTTCGGGTAAAACGTTATATAGGAGGTGGGCGTAAAAGTAGGCGTGGCACATTTATTTTCCGCTACAAAAAAGCCTTTCACAAAAAAGCAAAGTATGCGAAATTTCATTTTATTCGATGTTCGAAGGACACGGTTTTTTAGACCTACTCTTGCTTTTCGAGCTATAACTCTCTTCCTGATATTCCGATTTAGCCCATTTTCAATACCAAACAAACCTTGTCTATAAGAAAGATTGTGGTAAAATTTAAGCCCCCTAGCTTTTTCGCTGCGACCTCTATCGGGCTTTCAACAGACAGACAGACGGATGGACATAGCTAGATCGTCATCAAATCAAACCCTGATTCAGAATATATATACTTTATGGGGTCTAAAATTGATATTTCGATGTGTTACAAACGGAATGACAAAATGAATATACCCCCACCATTTTTTGGTGGCGGGTATAAAAATTACATTTGTAAAGAAATGCTTTAAAAAAGTAAAAATGAATAAATACAATTTTACAGAGCCACAACTGACAGTCTGAAAAGTTAAATATTTACAGTTGCTCTCTTACTAAGTCTCAGCATCCATCTTTTTGAAACACGATATTATGTTTCTTAATTATAATTTATGTACCTGTAGTGACTTTTTTAATATCAATTAAATAAGTCTCAATCATTTTAAAGATCACATCAACTGGAACCCAATTTATAGTTGTCATAGTGTAAATGATCAACTATTTTTTATACAAGAAAATATTAAAGAATTATATGACCTGTATGTACCAATTAGAACTAAACATATCCAGCCCAATCAGCAGCCTTGGTTCAATTCTAACATAAAGTTATTAATTGAAAAACGTGACGCTGCATAATAAAGATGGACAAGATTTAAAACAGATGATCTTAAGGCCATTCACAAATCTGCTAGAATAAATGTTACGAAACACATTAAAATTGCGAAAACTCAGTATTACCAAAGAAAATTTTTATCAGCGATTGATAGAAAATCACAAAGGAAGGTTATACGCAAAATGTGTATTGGGCAGAAAAACTTTACGATATGTGGCCTTAATATCGATGTAAATGTCTTGAATGGTAGATTCGTTAATCTTAACATTCCAATACCAACTAAAAATGTCTATGATGAACTTTGCTATGTTCCAACAAAAAACCATTTCAGTTTACGTTGTATCGATCAGCGTCAAGTTTTAGAGTGTTATTCAGCTGTAAAATCAAATACAATTGGTATGGGTGATATAAGTCCAATTTTTAAAAAGTTTTACTTACTAAGATTTTGCTCTATTTTATTTATTTTATTTAACTCAGTTCTTCTAAAATTGGTCTTTTCAGAATAATGGAAACACTCAAAAATGATCCCTATTTCCAAAACACATGGCGAATATCGACCAATTGCAATACTTCCAATCTTATATAAAGTGATGGAAAATATTATGGAAAAACAAATAACCGATTATCTACATTGCAATAGCTTAATGTACGATAGGCCATCTGGCTTTAGGGAAGCTAGAAGTTGCATTACATTAGTAGTGGATGTAATTAAAGATCTTAAATCAAAACTAGATGACAATTGGATTGCCTTTTTAATTCTTCTAGACCACAGTAAAGCATTTAATACGGTAGATAATAAAATTTTGATAAATAAACTTAGCAAACAATTCAATTTCTCTACCTCGACCTGCAATCTTATATACTCTTATATCAGAAATAGATTGCAAAGAGTTTATTTTAACGTAAATACTTCAAATGTACTAAATATAATAAAAGAAGTTCCTCAAGTCAATCAACAGCAAAGTTCATATGTATGCCGCCGATGTGCAGCTTTATAATCATACTTGGATTGAGGACATATCTTCCTGTGTAGATATTATTAATAATGATTTGAATAACACTAATACCTGGGCCAACAATAATGGACTAAGCATCAATCCTTTTAAAATCTAAATTTATTATGCTGACAAATTATAAAAAAAGATATTCCCTGATTATTAAATATAAATTAGTGACAATAATATTGACTTGGTAAGGTCTGCCGCTAATTTAGGGGTAATTTTTGGCAGTAAACTTACCTGGTCGAATCACGTTAACGCCGTTGTTCCTAGAGTCTATAGTATGTTTCGTAACTTATGGACAGTTAGGGATTCAATTTCATTTGATACGCATATGCTATTAGCTTAAATATAACTTATTCTGCAGCAAACTGCAGTAGTGAGGATTTACGAAAACTCAACGTTGTATATAATAACATCGCTAGATTGATTCTTCAGAAAGGACGACGTGACCATATTTCGACATTTCGTTACAAATTTATAATTTTAAATTTGTTGATATTTTAAAGTATAAATGTATCGAACTTTTGCACAAAATTATAACATCTCAACAACCAGTATATTTATATAAATTGCTTCAATTTGCTAGGTCTAACCATGATAGGAAAATAATTCAATAAAATAATAAGATCCTATTGTCGCAGCGTCAACTTTTAATTTACAGCAAAAGTCTTTGGAACGCTTTAACAAATCACATCCAAAATTTAAGCAATGCAAAATCATTTAAAGGGAGCCATCAAAAATATTAAAGCAATTGTTTTAATTTTCTGAAATTTTAGCTATATTTGTAAACTAGCCAAGCCCGGCGCGCGTTGCTACGCCCCTTAATGAATAAAAATGCATTCTAAATTTTACTTGAATATCAAGTGCAAAAAGCTAAAAATTGTAACTTGTTTTTATGGGCAAGGCACCGCTCACTTTTCTAATCACGAAATTATATAGTCATGACAGCTCAATATGTGTGCAAAGTTTCAGAAAAATCGGTATAGTGCAAGTTGCTAAAAATGATAACTCATTGCTTATGGGCGTGGCACTGCCCACTTTTATAACCTCGAAATTGTATAATCATCGAAGTTCAATATTTGTGCAAAGTTTCAGATGGGGGTGGCACTGCTCACTTTTCTAATCACGAAATTATATTGTCATGACAGCTCAATATGTGTGCAAAGTTTCAGAAAAAATCGATCTAGTGCAAGTAGCTAAAAATGATAACTCATTTTTATGGGCGTGGCACAGCCCACTTTTATAATCACGAAACATAAGAACCTTCTCCTAATAATAACAAATACAACAAAAAAAAAGAATTAGTGAAATCGGTCTAGCCATTCACGCGTGATGCCGTGACCAAGGGATTCGTTTTTATATACACTCTAAAACTTTATACCAAATTTAGGATCATATAGTGTGTAAATTATTGTTGAAAAAATTCGTAATGTCTAAAATTAAATCGATTTTGTGGTTATTTGTAGCAAAAAAACATAATTTGTCTAATTTTACTCAAAAAAACAAATATGCCGTTAAAAGTGTTTATTTTTAAACATATTGTGATTAAAAATCAGCTGCATATGCCTAAGTAACATCAAAATGTTGAATAATAAGCATATCTGTCTAAAAACAGCGGAAAAATGATTAAACAAAGCTACAAAAGTAAGAAGAAGCATAAAAGTGTAAACGCTTCAATAGAAGCACGCCATATTTTTCGATAGTGATTAAAACAAATTTATTGTGTTTAAAGTAATTTAAAGTTTATAATAATTCGTTTCTTTATGTAGTATTTATACCCTGCTTAGATTATATGTTATAAAATAGTGATAGGACAGAGTTAAGTTATAAAATTAAAAAATGTTTGTGTGCAAAATTTTTAAAAGAAATTGCAAAGTTTAAGAATTTATAATTTGCATTTTTACTCACATAAAGAAAAAAAAACAATGTGTTTAAGTGTTTGTATTTAAAATGCGGAAAAATATTTAACAATTATAATTACTACGCAGTACATTTCACACGGAATCATACTTCTATGGGCCTCGACCGCAAAAATAATTTGCGTTCTCATATTCAGATCAGATGTTTGCTGAACTTTAGCAATTTTTTCACGCTCATCTTTAAAGAATATAAAGTAATGTTTGCATTTTCTTAAACCTAAGTTTATAAGACTCTTAAATATATATCCTTTTTGTATTCCACAGTTTGGCTCCACGATGGACGAGGTTAAAGACAATATAGAAATAGTTACTCCGTGGATACCTATAGTTGGTAAACGTCATTTTTATACTTGATTTAAAAAAAATTGTCCTAAATTAAATTTTTCATTTGTTCTTTTAGAAATATTCATAGAGAAAGGTCGTACATCCGCTGCTTTTATTTGGGTTGAAAAGGAGATTACATCAAAGGCGAAGAATTTTAATATACTTGATCTAGTTTTGCAGTTGCTTTGCTATTGTTATATATTTAACATTAACGTATTTAGGATAACTAAGGATATATCGCAAACTTTTGAGTTCTTAATGCGATATTTTTTTAGATTTTATCCCTCGCAAATGAGAGGGAAAAAGCTTCATATAAATAATTTTGGTTTATTTGTGTATAATGTTCTGTTTTAATAAATGTAATTTTACAAATACAAAAATTTTACGCATTTTTTATAAAAGAAAAAATATTAAAAATTAAACAAAAATGGGAAGAAATTAAACACAATTTGTGTAAAAAATGTAAACATTTTTTGTTCCAAATTAAACAAATTATGTTAAAAAATCAACACTATGTTTAAAAGAAATAGTTGTGTAATTTTAGGTCGACAATAGCTTGTAAAGTGTTGCCTACTATTATCGACCCAATTTTCAGCAAAAGTGTTTTAGAGTGTATATAGGATTAATATATTTTTTCTTTAATTTTGTGTCATTTATTTAATCATTATTATTATTATTATTATTATTATTATTATTATTATTATTATTATTATTATTATTAATATTACTTATTATTTATCACATTATAGTTATTTCATAATAAAATAATGTCTTTATTCACTATCATTCTAATTTATAAGATGCTTTATCTTGTTGTGATGAATTACAATCTCAATTTATAAATCAAAGGATGTTTTGGATAGATGATATAAAGACTAGAATATCTATAGACTTATATGTTGCCTGTCGATAGCAGTATAACTTCAGTTACGTTGCCAGTTGAAATAAATAAATTATTCCAGAGGGCAACTGGCGTCTAAAAGCTGTAAATTTAGTTGTAAAATAGTGATTTTATTGACAACTGTGAAGTTAAATTTTTACATAAAAAATGGATTATCTAAAACAAAAATAACAATATATTTAAATTTATCTGAACTTTATGTAGAAGCTATGGAATTTTTATATAAAAATTTATAATTTAATGCAACAAATTGAACAGTTTTAAAGTCAGTGATTTTTTATGACAATTACGCGCTTTTTTCTGGGTTTAATTGCTTTTTGAAATTTTAATGTTGTCAACGCTCATGCCAAATTTGTAAAAAACCAAATTATTCTTAGTTAATTTACACAAATGTAAATGGGAGTTAAAATTTTAACTAAATTAATGTTTATAAAACTTATAAAGTTAAAACCTCAGAAAACTGATTAAATAAAAGTATGATTAAAACTACTGTAGGGTATCTAAGTTTATTCTAGTAATTATGCATTATTTTCATTTTAGTAAAACTTTAGCTGTTAGATGTGTTTTCCTTTTAAACGGACTGTAAACACGAGAGTAAAAAAACAATTACTATTTCATTATACTTTTTATTTAAATATACACGTAGTCTCATATAAACTTCATATGCATGTGTAAAATGGGAAAGAAGGGAATAGAGGTTTTTAAAAATTATCTTTTAAGTTGGTTGAAACAAATCATTACCTCATGCTATTTCATTTTTTTAAATGAATTCTATAACTTTTTAAATAAATAAATATGCATACGATGCTGCTGCTAATACCATACACAATTTTTTTCCTTTAAGAAACGATGGAATGATTTTATTTAATAAAAAAAAAAGAGAAAATATTTTTCCACAGCAAACCAAGATTTCTTATTAAGAAAATAGTCTTCTTAGAAATGTTTTTTTTAAATGTTTTATGCTAATATGCGTTAATAGTGATGATGACAAGAAAATGGTTGTATTTTAAGCCCAACAGAACTTTAAGCTGTAAAAAAATTATATTTTAATCAAAAACTGATTTTATTCGAAAGACTAATACATGATACATATTACCATTCGAGAATAATTGCAGGTATATGACCTCTGCGGTTGTATTTGATGAAGTGCATTCCAGGCGTAAATTTTTAGGCAATTTTTTTGAGTATCGCCGTAAGTCACGAATAAAACTAACAATATCGGTCTCCAAGGCGTAAATTTTAACTACTTTTACAGCAGTGACTTTATTTGTCCCCACATTAAATAATCGACAGATGTCAAATCAAACGATCAGTTTTTAAAGTAATTTCTCGTCAAATTTTTTATATCAATAAATCGATGGTTGTGGCCGCCGTATAGTGTATAGTAGTGTCATTCTAATGGCTGTAGGATACGTAATGGATGATGGTATTCCAAATAAGGTCCTTGGTTGAACACAATTTTTTAATCTATAAGTTGTGCGAATAGTTGATTAATTCTCAAAATACATGTGGATAATTTTGTAACATTGCTCATGAGTCAATCCGTTGCTGATAATTTAATTATCGTAGATAAATGTCAAAAGGTAAGCGCAGTATGACAGTTCGTATAAAAGGTAATTCTTATATTTTTTTTACTTAAATTGGACTTTTAATAAATACAAATAATAAAAAGATAAAACTTTATAGCGAAAATTCGTTTGTTAAATTTGTGATAAAATTGTACTCCTTAAAAATTGAAATTTAGTAATCATGGGAAAGGTATATAATTTGAACTACCGTTTTCTATATTCGACTGTGCCAAATTTTTAATATCCACCGCCAATCTTGTTTAGTGCTCTTTTACCACAAAATTTATTATTTGCCAACAACTTTAATCACTATAGAATAGTTTCTTTAAGTTTAATTTACTATTAGATCATTAATATTTTTCTATTTTGTTTCAGGATGAAACCCAAGTAGTTAAGCTATAGGATTATTCACTCCTTTTTACGACAATATTGGGCGTTAAAGTATGCATATGAAGGTCATTTCTGATAATGATTTCTACTTAGACATTAAAATACAGAGACCAGTATTCTTATTGTATAAAAGGTGGGCACTAAAGTGGGCATGATCTCTCAATTTTTTATTACAATTATAATACTAACCATAATAAAAGAACCGAACATCTATCTCTGGCGGGTAATGCAAATGTACTAAAGACTGCTAAGGTAACAATTTGGTTTTCGAATTCAAGGTGTTTCTATACTCATACATTTTTTATACTATACATTAATTTCAGAAGAAATTTCCTTTTTTAAACAATTTATTTGATTATACTAGTGAAGATTGTGCCTAAGATTAACACAACGATATTTCACATTCATTTTCCTTTCAAAAATTCTTAGTTTCTAGAAATATATCATTTAAATTGTATAAATTTATTTTTCCCAACATTTAACAATAAATTATGTTATATTAAAAATTCCCACCAAATTGCAGCATAATATTCATCTAGAACTTTTTCATGTTGATATAAACATACATACCCTTATATACCAGTTTGATTGCTGAATTTTACCAACATATCGATGCTTACAAGTGTAGTTCCTTTTATGAACATGAGTTTTTCAGTGATTTCACACAAATACACCTCGAGACAAACATCTAATGCAATAGTATCAAAAATCACAGTTTTACAAGCAATTTTACAAAGAAATCACATTCTGTTTCTATTACCTTCTCCTGTAAAATTACAATTAATTGATTAAGGCCTTTTTACTTGTAACGAACGATATGTAATTTTTACCTACCATTTTGTGGTGGCTGTTCATGTGTGGTAGATTTGAAATTTGTTCATATTGCTTCTTATTTTACTAATATAATAACGATTAAAACTTAGTCTGAAGAGCGAACAAAATTAATTCTAGTTTTTAAATTTTAAGAAATTTACCGACACCGTTATATTTTGGAACTTTTAACTCAGTCAGTCAGTTTCTAGCAGATTTTGCAGTTTTTCCTGGAATGATTTTTTACCACACGGTCGGTATTTTCTATTTATAATAAAAAGCTTTTCGGCCTCACTGTTTTGAAAAAATAAATATTTTTTTCCAAATGCCTTTTGACTATAACTTTAAACATTTATGGGCCATTTATAAAAAGCTTGCAGGAAATATACCATGGGAAAATCTCATTTATCATATCATTTATCTCTATTTACTTCTCAGCAGATTATGGATAGATTTATTTAATACTCATAAAACCGAATATTTCTAAAAGTTTGAAACACACATACGAACAATTTTAATATATAACAACTCAAAAAATTTATTTGCCAGACGGACGGACATACGGTCGCACTTACATCACACAGTCAACTTCTCTATTTATAAGAGTTAAGAAGAAAAAAAACTTTACGAATTCAAAATCAATAATGTAAAATATTGAAATGTAAAATGACAAAGCCACACCATTGGCACAATGGGTCAAGAGTAAAAAGGACCAAAAGAGTTCCCCCGGTGAACTCCTGAAAAGACCTTAGTCATTTGAAAACGTGTACCGGTAACATCTCAATAGTGAGTTTTCCTGACTACTAACTATTGTTAACCTTGCCAAGAGCTTTAAGAGTCTGTAAAAATTACATCGGTTTTGATAAAATCGCAAATTCTTTGTAATTTCAAATGATTTATTCATATTTTGACTTTTACGTTAAGTCTATTAAAAAAGACTATAAAATATATTTTTTAAAAAAATTCCAACACATGATTCCTGAAAAAAAGTGTTCTTTGATCACCCCATTTACGTGTTACCCTCTTGGTATTCAGAAATGTGGTTGCTTCGTTGCTGCAACATATACATTAAATGAAAATATTCTTTTTATTATTTTATTTATTCATATTCTGTATGGTATATGATTACAATGTCCTGGTGTTTTTATTCCTTCTTTTGTTATTCCATTTTCTCCATTTCTCATTTTGCAGCTGGGGTACTGTTTTAATTGTTATTGTACTTTATTTTAATAAAATTTTCATCATACTCTTTATGTATATAAAAGTTATTTAATATTTTTATTCTGAATAAATGTTTTTTAAAAAAAGAAGAAACAACAAATATAATTATAATAAAAAACGAATCAGTTTTTTTTACCTCTATTTTTCAACAAACAATTATCATAGTCCATTGTCGTCATCGCGGGACATAAAAATGTTGCTGCTGGTACATGTTTTTTATTTGAAGTTTTTGCTTTAGTGCATCAGTGTCTTTTTATTTGTGTTGTTTGTGTTGTTTTATGTTTTGCTTTTGCTTTTTTTATACCCGCCACCAAAAAAATGGTGGGGGTATATTCATTTTCTCATTCCGTTTGTAACACATCGAAATATCCATTTTAGACCCCATAAAGTATATATATTCTGAATCGGGGTTTGATTTGATGACGATCTAGCTATGTCCGTCCGTCTGTCCGTCTGTCCGTCTGTCCGTCTGTTGAAAGCACGATAGAGGTCGCACCGAAAAAGCTAAAGGGCTCAAATTTTGCCAGAATCTTTCTTATAGACAAGGTTTGTTTGGTATTGAAAATGGGCTATATCGGAATATTAGGAAGAGAGTTATAGCTCGTAAAGCAAGAGTAGGTCGAAAAAACCGTGTCCTTCAAACATCGAAAAAAAAGGAATTGTGTCCAAACGCATAAACGTAGAGTCATGAAACTTCGAATATATATTTCTCGAGTCAAAAGAATATTTCTCCCCAAAAATTGCTTAAATCTATGCATTAGAAAAGGAGTTATAGGTCAAAATGTACGAAAATTTATACCGCTCAGTGTATATTTGAAGTTTAAAACGTAATAAAACTGACAAAACTATATGTACTGTTCTGAAATTTTGCAGACATGGTTTTTTGGTCAAAGTCTTCGTTATAACGGAAAATAAATGTGCCACGCCCACTTTTTTTTTAAATTTTTATAAAAATATATTAGTCATATTCATTAGCATTTATTCATTGCAGATGGCGACATCTGTTGAAGGCGCCACTACATTTTGCAAACACTGAGGATGATGTCTTTGCTTAACATCACGTAGAACACTAGATGACTCTAGTAACATTTTTTTGCACAAACTACAAAGGAATTTTATAGGGGTTTGTGAAAACGAAAATGACCGAAGTTTGTTGACAAAAATTAACTAGAGTAATGATTTGTGCCCAACTTTACATATAGTTGTACACACAGTCTTATGAGGTTTAAGATTTAAAAATATTTAAAAAAAATGTGCATCAGTAGATTTAAAATAAGTATTTGAATATCTAAAATACATATTTTAACTAATTTTTTTTTATCTATCTATTCTCTTCCAAAGGGTGGTTAAATTTTAAGGGCCACAGGGTGATTCAAAATAGACATGCTCAGAATTTTGCTAAAACAGGAAATTTATTAGTAAGATTTTGATTTTTAAAGTTCTATAACATTTTGCTTTTAAAAGATTTTCAAACGAAATAAGTTTTGTATAATTTTAAAATTTGTCAGCCATTAGTACATGAAAATAAATTGTTTATAATGTTTAGAGATAATTTTTTTTACTTAGGTCAAAATTTTCCTAAATTCCCATTTTTAATAGAGCATAACTTCAGGCGAACATAAGGTAACAAAAAGAAATTAGCACCATTTAGTAGATAAAACTCTCCTCTCCTCCCCATTTTATACCCGTTACGATCCGACCGTGATCAGCAGACCAATTTTTGTGACACAAGGTCAAATATTTTTTGCAAAATTTTAGTAAAAGAGCTAAACAAATTTTTTTGTAATGTGTTTTTTTGAAGTATTTGAGTTTTTATATCCGCCACCAAAAAAATGGTATGTATATTCTTAATCGGGGTTTTATTTGACGACGATCTAGCTATGTCCGTCCGTATGTCCATCTGTTAAAAGCACGATAGAGGTCCCATCGAAAAAGCTAGTGGGCTCAAATTTTGCCAGAATATGTCTTATACACAAGGTTTGTTTGGAATAGAAAATTGGCTAAATCGGAGTATAAGGAAGAAAGAAAAATTGCCTAAATGCATGCATTAGGAAGGGAGTTAGAGATCAAAATGTACGAAAATTTATACCGCGCAGTGTATTTTCCAATATGTTAAAAATTTTAAACCTAATAAGAGATACAAATTTAGATCTACGATTCTGAAATTTTGCAGGAATTGCTTTTTGGTCAAAGGCTTTCTTCTGACGGAAAATAAATGTGACACGCCAACCTCCCATACAACGTTTTCTCTTAAATTCTTATAATTTCTCTTTAAATCGAATAATAAAGGAGTTTATTGAAATATCTATGTTGTATTTATTAGCATAAATAACTTCGACACACCTACTATAACGCTCACTTTCCACGTTATTTACTGTTAATGAAATTTAAATTTATAAAACCGACAAAATTAGAGGTATGATGATAAAATTTGCTACGGAAATCCTTCTAGTCAATGTTATTGTTATGCCAGAAAATTTAGGTGACACGCCCACTGTTACGCCCACATCCTATATAATGCTTTATTTCAAATTCATATAATATCTCAATGAATAAATATTTTGGAAGAAATACGGACTATATTGAAATATCTAAGTTGTATTTATTAGCAGAAATTTTATTGACACGCTTACTTTAACGCCCATTTTCACTGAAACACTTAATTTACGAAAACATTTTACCAGCATATCGAAGTTATAAAGGGTGGTTAAATTTTAAGGGCCGATGTTGATTTTGAATAAAACACAAATTATTTAGGAAATTATTATCATTTCTTTTTTAATGATAATATTTGTATGGTTCAATTATGTATGGAACAAAATATCGGCCAAATGGCCCCCGCGACCTCAACGGCACACCTCGATCCGATAGTCCAAATTTTCAATAACATTGCTGATGCTCAATTGTTTGGCACGATGATGAGTCGAAGTTGACTGTTTGTTTGCCACACTATCGCGATAAACAGCAATGCTTCTCATTTAACGAATTTAGAAGGCATTCATAGATGTTCTAACATTTTATACAGACCTGGGGCCGAATTACGGCATTCGATATCGATCGAAATTTTACTCGAACGATCGAGTATGCTTTAGGTATATAGATTCTAATAAGAGTTTTCAAATTTCGATCACGTTCGAGTGCCGTAATTCGGCCTCTGTTTTAAATTTAAAATTTAACCACCCTCTACAAAGAAAGCCATTAACAAAATAATAATTATTGTGCTTTAAATGTACACAAAATTGGTGGTGGGTATAAAAGATTCGGCACAGCCGAATATAGTGCTCTTACTTGTTTTTTGTTTAGTTTGTTGTCAGAGTTTAGTATAGCAGTTTGAGTTGTTCCTGTTATTGAAGTTTTGTAAGACACATAAAATGTTAATGACATGCATCATTGTAATCTGTCCAATGATTGTGATAATAATTTATGTGTCCATGTTCTTTAATTATAATAAATTGAAATTATTTGTTGCTTGTCTGGTGTTGTCATGAGATGATTATGAGCAGATAAATACCATGAAAGGTGAGAGATAGAAGTAAGTACCTCTTTGCTGCAGAGATAAACTGCAGCAAATAACAATGTGGTTTTTTATCTATGATACCCCAATAGTAAAACGAAGCTGACTGCTCTTTCATATCTAATGAAAATTGGTTTAAATATATTTATTTATAAGTGTTTCGAAAAATATCTTATTAAAAATACTATCACTTTAAAACTTCAATTTATTAACTTATCCTAATTGTCTGTGTGCTTGTTTATCTACTGAAAATTTTTAAAGACTTTGAGGAATATTTATCAAAAAGCTCTCATTAGTTGCCGTTATTTTTTCTTTTTACAAGTTTCAAAATTCTTTCGTTAATTTCACGCTATATTTGATTTCTATTTTATTTCTTTCAGGGAAATTTCTGTCGCTAGTTTTAACCAAAAATTTATAAATCTCGCAATTTAAAAAAAAAAATATATAAACTTGACAATCAGCAATGAAAAGAATATTAAAAAAATTCGATTGTGATATCAATTCCATCTGAAATGAAAAAATGTTGAAAAAATTTATTAACTTTGACTTAAGCAGGGCACACGCGTATGATTTTCGACTCGTTTGGGTTTGACGTCTTGTTACATGTAAGTATAACACATATAGAATTGTGTTCAAAAGTAATAAACGAAATCTGTATTTCTGCACATAATTCAGGAATCACTTCTGAATTCTCATAATTCAAGGGAAGTTAATAAGTATTCATAGACAAGATCACAAGACTACTACTGTTGTATACAAGTTCTGAAGGGGTTCATATACTTTTTTTTTAATTTTTGAAAGTAATATTGCACAATTTTCTTTTTCTCTTCGTCATACTTATTTACCAGAAAGTAAATAAACACACCTTGTGCACCATATTTTTAAAAGTTATCTTAACACAATCAATAGGAGCTGGTTTTTTAGTATATATTTTCCTGTATTTTATGGTTTTGTTTTGCTTAATTTTACATAAAGCATTCACTCCATAATTTCAGAAAAAAAAATTATATTAAAAAAAAGTTGTTTTGAAAAGGAGCTAAAAGAAACTGCATGTACAAACATTTAATACGAGTCGCTTTTTATATTGTTTTTGAGTAGATTGAAAACATTTCAAAGATGCCAGCAATGTTGCCCATACGGGGGTTGCCCTTTTATATTATGAGATTGGGCCATCACAGTACTGCCATCTGCCACTCATAATCGTACAGTAAAGCGTAACATTTTACAATGTACTTATAATGTTATTAACAGTTAAATTTCGTATCGGGAAAAGAGTGAAATTAAATCATGAACATTTGTGAGCCTTCTTTCTTCAATCGAAAATTTTATAATGCCTTTCTTTTTTACAATCAAAAACTTAAGAGACTAAAATCAATGCAAACTTCATATTCATATATAAAAAGCGAACAAGTATAATTATTATATAAAACTTAAGAATAAAGAAATAAAGTAAGTATAATTTATATATACTTTTTAAAGATAAAGAACCGTTATAAAATTAATAAAAATGCATATTTCAAAAAACATAGTTCAATGATATAAACAAAAATAAGGTCGAGGCGATGCATTAATATAAGAGTAAAATAGATGTAGCTTATTACCTAGGACTCCAGAAAACGTGTGCAGGTAAAACTTACAACATTACCCTGTAAGTATTATTATTATCGCACAGCTACACATTTTTGTGCGATTATTTTTTGCGAATTTCGACGAGTATTTAATCAATATCAAGTGATTTTCGAACTCAATTTGATTTCTATCGATAGCCCACCATAAAAGACCAGTGATGGTTTACTATACTCAATTCTGGCCGTATTTAGTCAACTACGAGATTCATGAGCAGAGGTCC
Source organism: Phyto melanocephala (assembly GCA_941918925.1). Classification (NCBI taxonomy): domain Eukaryota; kingdom Metazoa; phylum Arthropoda; class Insecta; order Diptera; family Rhinophoridae; genus Phyto; species Phyto melanocephala. Next base: position 90,205,321 of record OW799233.1, on the reverse strand, counting down.
AAGCCGTTGGCAAATAGTCGGCGGCGGCGGCTGAGTGCAAAAATAACCGGCGGCGGCTTCAAGCCGGCTGAAGCCGATATAACAAAAAAACGATATTAAATTTATGTATATAAATAAATTTCGATATCATAGTCATCATAGTTTAATATGTCGTAACAAATAAAACGATGCAGTACATGGGCATATCCATAACGTATAATAGTTTGCAAATTCAATGCAGCAACAATGTTGGAGCCCCCTCCATTAATAGCAGATATGTTTTTACACTGTAAATTCAAATCTTTAATACTACGGCAATAGCTGTATGTGGCCGTATGTAGCCGAGGAAAAATTTCCGTTTTGAAACAAATATTTTTTTGTGATTGGCATATTACCTGTTTAACGTGTTTTATATACAAAGTGTATACATTTTCTAATGCAGCTGATGATATAGTATACGCCCTTGGAAGAGTCGTTTTGGCATTTTATGTTTAGATATATTTTTGAAACCCACTACGCTCTACAATTGTATATGGCTAAAGGTCAATACAGCACATTTCAGCCAATCGGCGAGCCGTTAAAAGTTTATAATTTTTTGTAGACTTTGGGTCCAATGCACTTTGAGTCATTTGAATCTTCTTCTTGTATTTAATAGACTTATCATCAATACCATGCACGTAAATGGTTAAGATAATTACTTGTTGACGTAGACTTTCCAAATCTTAACAAAATAAAAAGTTTTATTTAAAAAAATACTACATATGTACACATATACAAAAAAAATACTCTTTCAGAATCATATTTTCATCTTCAAAACAAAGCAAAATTTTTATTTTTCAAGTATTTTCTTTCCGTTAATAAAAATTTCACTAAAATATTTCCAACACTCGGAAATTCCATTTGTACTAACAACTTTAGACACCTTCCTTATTTTTGATTTTCTTTTGAAAAGCTCATTATAGTGTTCAACACTATCAGTAGAAGATACACAATCACTGAAATTTTCTGAATTCAATGAGCTTTCTGAAATAGCATTGTTTCTTTGTGTTTCTTTTAAAAAATAACTATTTAGATTTTTTGCGTCAGTTTTACAGAAAATTTTAATAAAGTTACTTTTAATATGTATTCTTAAATAATTATCCATACAAGCGCGTTGAAAAAATAAGTGGATATGTTTTCTTGCAGTTTTTGAGAGTAACCGTATTGTATATTTTATTCTTTTCAAATTTAAAAATTGCTAAAATTACTTAACTTTTTTTAAAATTTAGCGTTGAGGTAAGTATTAAACGGCTAAGTCGCCAGCCGAAATCAGCCGAGCCCAGTCAGCGGCGGCTAGTTCTAAACAAAATCACTTGGCGGCGGCGGCTAGCTGGCTGAAAGCCGATCGACTTGGACATCTGTTCATGAGGATCGAACAAAAATTGTTGTTGTTTCACTGATGTTGTGCGTGAAATGATACTGCACCTTATACATTAGTGGGATAAGCAAACTTTAAATACTGCATGAACATTATGTATTAAAATCGATTTGTTAGTGTTGGATCCCACATAATTTGACAATCGCTCAAAAAAAGGCTTGCGGTACTTCAAGACATGTGTGTGACAATGTAACAGGTTAGGAATCGTATATCCAAGAGTGTGTGCTCGAAATTAAACAGGAGACGACTTTGTGGGTTTTTCAAGACCATACCAAAGTCATTTAGGGTCAAAACGAAAAAAACGAAGAATCTTAATCGTACCACTGGTGCAATATAGAACGGTGACTTTTGAATAGTACTCAACTATTTGTTTGCCAGAAGCCTTTAGAAAAATAAGAAAAACCAACCGCCAAAAAAGGATCATTCTCCACGACGACAATGCGATCTCAAACACATCGGCCCATGCAAGGAACATTTTAAGCATTTAAAGCAGTCATCCATCGTATAGTTTTGACCTGACAACCAGTAAAAGATAAAATTGCGAAGTCAACGTTTTAGGCTCCTGATGAAGCGATTGACGAGGTATCTCAATCCAAATGGAAAAATTGCTTCGAAAATTGATTTACACGTATGCAAAAGTCTATTAATCTTCATTGAGTATATTTTGATAAGTAATAAAGCTATTTTCGATGATAAATATATATTCAGTAAACATCTTTAAACAATAACACAAAATTCATACTGAATTTTTAAATCTTTCATGCTTTTATTGTTGTTGTTTTTTTTAAGCACACAAACTATTGTGTAAGTATATTTATATCCACTACTGTTTACGTATTCAAATCCATAAAAGCATGCAGTTGTTAGCTAAAAATGTAAATAGATGAGAAAAGCCTTGAATAAGTTGTATTGTACTGCAATTGTTCGAGTGTATTTTTTAAAGAAAAATACAAATTGAAATAATTATGTAGGCATTGCTTGCTTGTAACCATATGTGGGATTAAAACTACAGTCAAATATACTCAAAACGGAATCAAAATGTTGAAAGATCTAGAAGAACATTATTAGAAATATACCTTAAAAGTTTGCTTCGATAATATCGATAATAAATCTTTGAGATTAGGCAAAAAGATCTTAAGTAAGAAAAATTTAAGCTCTAGTTTATGATTGAGTTTTACTATATTTCTACGCTTTTTCATTTGGTATTTAAAACTTGAGTCTTTTATAATAACTTGCAATCATAAACAAATACTAACTTAAGACCTTCAACAAGAATATCATACGAAATATCTTTATGAATTTATATATTCATTTACTGCCTGTTCAACGATGTCGAAAGAAAACCCAAGCGAAATTTCATTCGTACAAATACGTTGAAAACAAAAACAAATTTTTTGTTTTTGTTGTTGTTTTCAATATATTTGTACGAATGAAACTTCGCTTGGGTTTTCTTTCGACATCGTTGAACAGGCAGTATATTCTACTAAAATTCTTTTATTTTTTTTTTTTTTTCATATATTCTACCCTTTGACTAGTCTGTACAAACAATGTTTAAAGAATTAACCAATGCGAGCCATATTTCACTGTATTTAAATGCATTTAACATAGGCATACAGATATATTTTGAATTAATGCCAACATTATAGTTTCATTAAACGCATGCACGCATACTAATAGCAACATAAAGCACTCATATTTACTTAGACTTCAACATTGTTTTGCGGGAGGGGAAAAGTTTTCTCCATTGCTTGAATTGCTTGCATAATTCCAGCACACGCTACATTTTTTGTTATTTAGAAAACCCACAAACTCATTGTTTAAAACAAAATTCAGTTTTTTTATATCTTTTTTCTCACGGTTTTAATGAGATTTACTGTGCAAGCTGAGCTGAATTATTTACGCATTACTGTAGAAAACTAAGTGTGTACTCTTGTCATGCTTAGTATTTGTAGACATTTTGTTTAGCATCAACATAATGTTGGCGTAATTTTTTTCAAGCAACTAAATTGTATTTGCCAAAGCAGGAAATATTAAATTTTAAATAAAAAAATTTTATTAACTTTAAGCTGTGCATCTATTTACAAATACTTTTAGGTAATTTTAAAAGCTTTCCAAATATGTTTTTTTATAAAACCTTTAAATTTTTTTTAAGATCTAAAACAATTTTTATTTATAACAACATTCTATTTACAACTCTTGTTGTTATGTACTTTTCTGTATTAGCAAAAATATTGAATATACTTTAAAAAAAAATAAATTTGAATTTTCTTCACATAATTAATATTAATAATTTTATGTTGCTTGTTTTTATTTCAATAATTAAAATGATATCAACTGCATGCAAATTAGAATTATTAAATATTGTGAAAAATTGTATTCAAAGAAATTGCCTTTGAAAGATGGTAAAAACAAAGTAATAAATAAAATAATTTCTTTATTTTTAAACACATATAAATATATATATATATATATCTAAAATCATATTATATATGAATTAAATTTATGCACATCTTTGCTCTTATGCCCAAAAAAATCAAAAATGTTTCCCATAAGTATAAGCAATACATACTAGAAATCTTAACAATTGAAGGATCGCCGCGAATAACGTTGCAAGTGACAAAATAGTAATTTTTCAGGAGAGCCAAAAAACGTATTTAAAAGGTTTGATTATCTCTTATTTTATTTTTTTTTAGTTTATCAAAAATAATAAAAATAAAATAAATAATGCACAAAATCAAGAAATTCAAGTTTCAAATAACATATAAATTAACTGTTTTTATTTTTTGTTAGTGGAAAAACGTTTCATATCCAAAATTTTATTTTGTTACGTATGATTTTTCACTATTTCTAAACCTTTTAGTTTTATTGTCTTTCCAATTTTTCGACAAATACTTTTGATTTTGTACCTCTGTTACACTTATCAATCACTTTTGACAATTCCGTTTGTAGCTTTTTTCTTATAACTTACAACGTTCTTCCACTGACTGACTCATTAGCGAAAATCACCCTTCGTTGCAAGCATGATGCAAATGTTGCAGATCTTGCAAGTCTTTTATATATTCTATTGCAAACGTTGCTTTTGTAAGTTTCCAACTATTCTTAGTATTGGAAGTAAGTGCTTGTGTGGGAAAAGTAATTTTACTGTATATTGTTTTTGTGTTGTTGCAAACTTAAGATTATATATACTAGACTTGCAAGATCTGCCAAATTTGCATGATCTGTTTGCAACGAAGGGTGATTTCCTCTATTTTAATTGCGTTTTGACGGTGATAAAATGCATGATTTTGTTATTTTGGTATTTGAAGAAATGTAAGAAAGTAATTTTAACGGTAATTTGCAAAAAAAAACATGTTTTGCAAAATTTGTCTTTTACAACGTTATTCGCGGCTTTGCTTCAATTTATGACTTGATTACAGTATCGGCTTACACTTTTCAAAATTAATGGATATACAATTTTACTAATATAAAAGTTTACTTCCTTAACTTATATGGATATATACACGTTTAATATTTTCCACAATGCTAATTAAACCTTGTCTACCGGTTTGAGGTAAATTTCTTACTCAGCAACGAATTTTGGCTTCAGCGGGCTCTTTGTTATGAAATAATAAATCACTGATTTAAATAATTATTTTCTTTTATTTGGGTTTTTTGTTTAGTTCTAGATGTCTCCATTATTGACTCTCCAATCGTTGTTTATAAAATTTGAAAAAAATTATAATAAAATAACTGTGCTACACTAGTTAAGCCTTTTCATTTGATACACATATTGATGGGGTTTAGAAAAAAATTTTCCGCTGTTTTGTTTTGAACGCCATCTTCAAATTTAATATTTTCGTAGTTGGGTGTATTCTACTTGTTAAGCCTGTTCATTTGATAACAATACTGTGAGGGTTGAAAGGGAGGGAATTATTATCATGACAACTGAACCATATTTGCGCCGTTTTATTTCGGATGTCAACGTTGTTTTTAATTTCATTGTAGTTTCCTATTTTTACTGGTCAGTTTTATCTATTATAAACCAATATTAAATTGGTTAGGGGTTACATTTCTAAACATCACATTTTACCCATATATCTGCGGCTTGTGGAATTGAACTTTAACTTTCACATATAAATAGAGCAAGAAAACAAATGCAATGATTAACTCAAAAGAGCAAAAAAGTGACATTGGCCCTTTTAGCTTCAAGTCACAGATATATATATTGCATGGTTTTGCAAAGCTGCTTGACTATCTTGATGAAAGGTAGCCGTTGATTTGATCTAGGTCGTTGTCTATCTGTGTATCAAATTTCATTTAGTTCCGTTGAGAAAATTTCTCCACATTTATGATATTATTAGGATTAACCATATCTGGTGTCAAAAACTAAGAAAATCAATTTTCGTTTGTAAATTTAAAGAAAAAAACTGAACCATTTATATTTTGATGCTTATATTTATTTGTTATTTTTCTCAGTACTAATTTTCTAGGCTACAACTTGCAATTTTGTGTCCCTATTGTATAAGAATTTTTTTATGAACTTTAGAAACATGCTACTTATGAAAAAAAATACAGTTGTCCCAACAATTTTTGACTATAACTTTGTCAATTAATAAACGACTTATCCATGGCATATCTATAAATTATTTTACCTTTATTACATTTTTGTAACTATTAATATTGGCAATGGATAAATAGACTTAGACACAAAAAAGTTCTTAGGAAAAATATAGTCTCTTTTAAATGATTAGCAGAATTGTTCAATCTGAAAGCTTATTAAAGAAAATTACTTCGCAATGTATGTCGAACAATGAGTTTTTAAAATGATGACATACTGCTTGGTCGTGTAACTTGCCATTCTAAAAAATAATAAACAAATGAAAGAGCTGGCACAAAAAAAAAAGGCCACAATACACTGCCAACGTCTTCCTGTCTTTTTTTCAACCTGTTACATTTTACACAAGTGACCGCAAACAATCGATGTCGGAAAAACGATTTCACATTTTTAAGATATTGAGACAACCGAAAAAATTCAATTTGGAAAAAGCTGACATATATAGTCCGAACTCGAGAATAGTAAATAATAAAAACACGCTTAATATCTCAAAAGAAAGCAAATATTGTTTTTCAAAATTCATACTCTATTCATAATTGTTGTTATTTTAAGTTATTTTTCCCCCCATATATGAGATCCGCTCACTCTAACGTGTACGTACTTACCAAAACATTATACCGAGATTTTGCATTGGTTTTTTTTTAATATTTGATCATTTTTTGTCAAATTAATCATATGAGTCTTTGTTACATTTACATAAAATTTTCATTCCGTTATTTAGTTGCTGACATCTATTATGTTTAACTTTTAATTTTTCACAGAAACTCAAAACTAGTTAATAACATTTATTAAATTAATTAATTTAAGCTGCAAGTTTGCAAGTAATTAAATATTTTATTTAACTACACGCAAAGAAAAAACATGCTTGTGGTAACCATAATCAAAGAGCATCATACTATGAATGAATTATATAATTGGAGTTAAAACAGTAAATTTTATTATATCTAAATAGAGCATTTTGCTATGCTCATAGAGATGACTACAGTTGAAATCCATAATATCTGCTTTTTTCAACACGACAAATTATTGTCTTTTGCTGTTATTTGTGTATATTGATTGTACTTACCATTTTATTTGCAATTTTTGTACCAATATTTTTTTATATTTTCTTGTTTATTTTTAAATTTCTTTAATTTTTTTTCAAATTTTTGTACATTTTTTAAAATAATAAAAATTTATTCGGCAAGAAGAAGAACAGTTGAAATCAAAATACTGTTTTAAAAAATCATTGCTTGATTGCTATGTAATCATACTATTGTCTCACCTCTTATTTAATATTTCTTTGTAATTTTAAATGCTTTCAAATATTATATCATTTTTGTTGAATTAATTGCTTTAAATCATACTATTTTTAAACTTTAACCTTATCAAAATTTATACGAACAGTAAACATTAAATAATAAAACTCAAACAAGCGTTTGACTATCGTAAAAAATCTATGATGAAATAAAAAAATGTAACGGTTGCTTGTTTTCGGCAAGTAAATATTGGTATAGAGAATATAATATGACCATCGTGATCATCTCGTAACCATGATTTTTCTTTGCGTGTAAGCTTTTTTAAGTAATAATCATATTAGCGCACGCATATAAGAGGGCATTTTCTTAAAAAACATTTGAACTTTATAAATAATTAATATTAGCTTTGACAATACATATATTAATTTTGTTAACTAATTCTGAATTAATTCTGCATTTTCCCCTAATATACGCAATAAATGTATAAAAAATGTATAAATGGCATAAATATGGAAACGCACTCAAAGGTTTCAAGAATTAAAAAAACGAAATTTTTAACATTTCCATTCTTGTCAGTGACTGTGTATATTTTTAACCAGTTACATGCTTCGTTAACTTAAGAACAATGACTAAAAGTTGTTGCCATCATTTCATTGTACTTTTATTCATGTACACTAAAAGTGCACACACAGCTCACATGTTACAATTGTGATGAAAACTTTACAAGTTAAAATGTAGTTAAAAATTTATTTCCATGAATTACAGCGCTTTTGATATATTTGATTGTATGTAATTTAAACAAAGGAAACCTAACAAATACGCATACGAGTACATAAGTGCACAAAAAAACTTGTAACAAATTAACTTGTTCAGTTGCTTATAAATTTTAATTCTATTTTGAATTCATTTAAATAATAACTTTCTTAATATTAGTTTTTTCGAAAATCCAAGCAATTTTTTCCAAGGTGGATTTAAAAGGTAGTCGTATAAAATCAGCTGATTCATTTATTTTATTTTTTTTTTTATTTGCAAGAGAATACAGTTGTTAATTGAATTCGCCTTGGAGTCAAACTTTGTTTATTTATTTACATATTTTTCAAAAAACGATTTCGAAATAAAAATTTAATAAAAAACGAATAATTAAGTAACAAGTAAGGGCACTATATTCGGCACTGCCGAATCTTTTATACCCACCACCAATTTTGTATACTTTTAAAGCACAATATATATTATTTTGTTAATCATTATGGAATAATCTCTTTATAATAAAATTTGTATCACTTTCTTTGTAGAGGGTGGTTAAATTTTAAGGGCCCATGTTGAAAGTGAACTACACATAGACTTTAAATTTGTTTTCTGCATTTCATTTGACATTTCTCAATCTCAAACTTACTCAATTTGATCCGTGGATAGATATGCAAGTGAGCAACGCTTTAAAGTTATTCAGGTTTTTTTAAAAAATGGGCGTTCAAATCAAAATGCATTTTGTGCACTTCGTAATTCTTTTGATCAACATAATCGTTCAAATTCGTCCACAATCGGGAGAATTTTAAAAAATATTTAAATTTTTGCAAAACAGGTCTGTATAAAATGTTAGAAAATCTGTGAATGCCTTATTAGTTCATTGAATGGGAACCACTGCTGGTTTTTGCGATAGTGTGGCAAAAGAGCAGTCAACGTCACCTCATCATCATGCCCAACAATTCAGCATCAACATTGTCATTGAAAATTTGGACCATCAGATAGAGGAGTGGCGGCAAGGATGGGGTGGGGGCATTTGGCCGACATTTTGTTAAATACATAATTGAACCATACAAATATTATAATTACAAAAAGAAATACTAATAATATCCTAAATAATTTGTGTTTTATTTAAATTCAACATCGGTCCTTAAAATTTAACCACCCTTTATAACTTCGATATGCTACTAAAATGCTTTTGTAAATGTAGTCTTTCAATGAAAGTGGGCGTTGAAATAGGCGTGCCAACAAAGCTTCTGCTAATAAACACAAGTTAGATATTTCAATATAGTCCTTTATTTTCCCAAAAACTTTGTCAATAGAGAAATTACATGAATTTAAGATAAACCGTTATATGGGAGGTAGGCGTTAAAGTGGCAGTGTAATCTTAACTTTTTTGCACAAAAATTACATTGATTAGAAAGACATACCTAGCAAATTTGATCATCATACCTCTAATTTTGGCGGTTTTATGAGCTTTTAAATTTCATTACTGGAAGATAACGCGAAAAGTGGGCATTATAGTAGGCGTGTTAAAGTTGTTTTGCGAATGAGTACAACTTAGGTGTTTCAACATAGTCCTTTGTTATTCCAAAATCTTTATTAATAGAGAAATTATATGAATTTTAGGTAAAACGTTAAATGGGAGGTGGGCGTAAAAGAGGGCGTGACACCTTAATTTTCTGGCACAGTAATGACATTGCATAGGGGGATAGACGTAGCAAAACTTATCATCATACCTCTAATTTTGGCGGTTTTATGAGCTTTTAAATTTCATTAACGGTAGATAACGTGAAAAGTGGGCGTTATAGTAGGCGTGTCAAAGTTATTTTTGCGAATGAGTACAACTGAGGTGTTTCAATATAGGCCTTTATTATTCCAAAATCTTTATTAATAGAGAAATTATATGAATTTTAGGTAAAACGTTATATGGGAGGTGGGCGTAAAAGTGGGCATGGCACATTGATCTTCCGTGCCAAAAAAGCGTCTCACCAAAAAACAAAGTGCGCAAGATTTCAGAGTCGTACATCCAATTTCGTTGCTTTTATGACGTTTTTGTTTTTAAATATACCGAAAAATACACTGTGCGGTATAAATTTTCGTACATTTTGATCGATAACTCCTCTCCTAATGCATAGATTTAGATAATTTTCGAAAAAAAATATTGTTTTTACTCAGGAAATATATATTCGGAGTGTCATGAGTCTACGTTAATACGTTTGGACACAATTCTATTTTATTCGATGTTCGAAGGACACGGTCTTTTCGACCTACTCTTGCTTTTCGAGCTATTACTATCTTCTTAATATTCCGATTTAGCCCATTTTCAATACCAAACAAACCTTGTCTATAAGAAATATTCTGGCAAAATTTGACGGACAGACGGACGGACATAGCTAGATCGTCATCAAATCAAACCCTGATTCAGAATATATATACTTTATGGGGTCTAAAATGGATATTTCGATGTGTTACAAAAGGAATGACAAAATAAATATATACCCCCACCATTTTTTTGGTGGCGGGTATAAAAATAAGTGAACATTATATGTTTAAAAGTGTAAAAGAAGTAGGGGGCTAAATGCAACCAATATAACGACAGACGGACAGACGATTAGAGCTTAATCGACTCCTCTATTCATAAGCTTTCAAAAAATATATACTTTATGGGATCACAAAGTAAAATTGTAGAAATTATAAACGGAATGACAAAGCTAAATACCATTGTGTACCACTGGTGAAGGGTATAAAAATCGTATTAATTTGTTTCTTTGTGCGTATAAGTGATTGACACTTAATTCAATATTGCTTATACGCACCATTTAACTAAAATTTCTTTAAACTTTAATTAACTAGCAGATACAATGTTTGTTTTACTTTTTATACTATATAAAGGGTGATTTTTTAGCTATTATCTTTTTTTAACGCTGGTTGAAACAGCTGACGTATGTTTTGTGTTTTGTTTTACTGTCAAACATCTTCAGTTTGGTCTTTAATTTAACTATGAATCGTCTTACAAACGAACAACGCTTGCAAATCATTGAATTTTATTATCAAAATGCGTGCTCTGTTAACAAAGTTCATCGCGCGCTTCTTCCATTTTATGGCTAGTTCAATCGACCCACTGAAGCGGCTATTTGGGCTATTGTGACCAAATTTCGCACTAAATTTACATTGTTGTACATTAAACCACCAACACGCTTACGTAGAGTGCGAAGTGATGATGATGAGCGCTACCGTGAGATGATATCCAACTTTTTTTTGCTCAAAATGCAAGAGCTTGACTTGCATGACATGTGGTTTCAACAAGACGGTGCCACATGTCACACGGCACGCTTAACAATGGACTTATTGAGAGGCGAGTTCGGTAAACATTTTATTTCACGTTAGGAACCGGTCAATTGGCCGCCTAGATCGTGCAATTTATCGCATTTAGACTATTTTTTGTGAGGCTATGTCAAAGCTCATGTTTATACTCACATGCCCGCTTCAATTAACGCATTGGAAGATAACATTGAAGCATATATTCATGAGATACAGGCCGAAATGTTGGAAAGAGAATGCAAAAATTGGACTAAGCGAATGGACCATTCTTTAAACATTAAATTAAATGGACCGTGCTATCGAATCAAATAAACATTTCATGAATTTTTCTGAATTTTATGGGTTTTTTTAACTTTCCTATAGCTCTTAATAAATCACTCTTTATTAAATTTTAATGTGAAACATTTTTGTTCTAGCTATATATATATTAATATTTTATTCGAAATTTTCTATATATAAAATCTTAATGTGAAACATTTTTATTCTAGCTTAAGTTAATTTATTCTATTATTCAATTTTATAATTTAAATAAAACTAAATTGCAATCACTTTTAGAAATATTTTTTAAAATTATTATGATATTGGCCGAGTGGAATACATTTTCGAAACCAGCTACGATTTTATCATCCGCACTTCATATCACTATACTACTATGTAATTGAAAATTCATATATTTGTTGCAAATCAATTAAATTTTAATTAGTGAATCATAGTATTAATTTTCAAATTTGTTGTATTTTAACTTCACCAATCAAATGACATTTTTTTATCAACATGTTCATATTCTTCATGTTCGTAATACATTTTCGTTATGCTTTCAATATCCATCCTTTGACTGGAATTATTGCAAGCAAAGTTACAAAGTTAAGTTAAATTATATAGTAGTATACCGATAAAGAGTGCTGATGATGAAATCGTAGCTGGTTTCGAAAATGTATTCCACTCGGCCAATATCATAATAATTTTAAAGAATATTCCTTAAAAATTATTACAATTTAATTTAATTTAATTTGAATTATAAAATTAAATAATAGAATAAATGAACTTAAGTCAGAATAAAAAGGATTCACATTAAGATTTTATATATAGAAAATTTCGAATAAAATATTAATATATAATTTATATTATAGTTATAAAGCACTATTATTGCTTAGATAATTTGTATCAAAAATGTTCTTTTTGTTTGCATTATTTGGTTTTTTTAATATTTTATTTTGTTACACATATAAAGTTTGCTAACGTGTTAGTAAAACCAATTTCAATAAGACTAAGAAGAAACATTTCTTTCAAATCGTATATTAATCGATTGTATAATGTGGGTGTAAACTGCAGAACAAAAAAAACGACTTGACTATTTATAAATAAGATGAAAACAATTTAATATGAATATTTCCTTCGACCTATATATTTTAAATTTTACTGTAAATCATTTCTATTTTGACTCAAGTAAATAATGAAAATAATATATTTTCGTTGCCTATTGCTCAAGTATGTTTCCAATGTTGACTTTTCTATAAACAAATACATTTTAAATTAAGATGTATTTTAGACATTCTAAACCATTTATAAATATAAAAAATTTCAGATAATTAAATTTTGTACGTTCTTTGTACCAATATTTAATTTATTTTTAATCAAAATAAAAGGATTATTTCATCAGCACATTGACACTCACAACAATATAGACAAGCACACACAGAAATTGTAATATGTGAAGCACAAAGATAATACTGTCAATAGCACGCGTAACATGCATATATCCAACATTGTCAACCTGTTTTACTTTGGCTCACACTTCAGGACATCATTTACAAAGCCCACATCACAAAATTGTGAATGCCATTATGAATTAATACCAAAAACAAGTAAGAGTGCTATATTCGGCCATGCCGAATCTTATATACCCTTCACAACGTGTAGTCATGCAATAACAGTTGCTTGTATCACCATTTATCCAATGTGAAATACGTACACGTATGTATGTTAAAAAAACGAAAAAAAAAATTTTAAAAATTAAAAAAAAAAATTTTTTTTAAAATTTTTAAAAAAATTAAAAAAAAAAATTATTATATATATAATATACATATATAAAACAAAAAAAAAAATATAAAAAATAAAAAAAATTAAAAAAAAATAATAATAAAAATATAAATAATATATTAAATAAAAAATAAAAAAAATTTAAAAAAAAATTTTTTTTGGCTCAGTTGGGATTCGATGCCACGTTTTCTCTAACCAGTATACACGTTTGTATGTATGTATGTATGTTGTTGTTGTAATGTTGTTTTTGTGAAAAAAAAATCGAGGTGGTCGTGGGTTTTTGCTCATATCTCAGTTGTTTATGTGCCGATGTTTCTGATTTTCAATACCGATCTACTCCCAAATTTTTCTGATATTTTGATACCTCACCCGAGTCCAACCTATGTCGGGGGGCTTCAAAAAGTTGATTTCAACATACACACGGTCAGACGGTCAGACGGACAGATGGACAGATGGACAGACTGACAGGGCTTAATCGACTCCCCTATTAATAAGCTTTCAGAAAATATATACTTTATGGGGTCGGAAATGAAAATTGTAGAAATTTCACACGGAATGACAAACCTATACATACCCTTTTTCACTGTGTGAAGGGTATAAAAAAGAGGATTTTCTTTATAAATTGATACAAAATTAAAAATTTTTCAAGCATTTTATAAACTCAAACAGAAAAAAATAAACAATAAACACAAAATAAATAACAAATAATACAAAAAGTGAAAAAAATAAACAACATTTGTTTTTACCAGTCACACTGTCCATGTGTGGATAGATGTAAAGTTGTTCCTTCTAAAGTATTTTAAAAAAGAACCTATTAGAAAACTAGGTTGCGAGTATGACTGTTTAAGTGTCTTTAAAACAAATGCTTTTCATTTTCCTATAATTTTCAATAAAAAAAAGTTTCTAACTAAATACATACAAATTTCATTTGAAAATTTTCATTCGCCTAAAATATGCATAAAGATGTTTTAAAAGTATTAGTTAAATAAATTACAATTACTTGCTTCAGCACACTTTATCTAAATTTAACCAAATACGACATGCGTGTGTTCTCCACTTACAAACTTAAGCAGAGACTGTAACTTTTTTCGGACTTTACATTAACGTTAAATTTAAAATAATTTTCCTCCACAACGGCACAATAATAAAAGAAAGTTATTTAGCAACTTTTTTTTTCCAAATTTTTCATTATTTTGTTTTGATACTTTTAAGCCACGGCTTTATTGTGTATCACAAAGTCTTTTACGAGTTGGGGCTTAAATAAAATAAAAAAATAATTTCCATTATTTAAATGAAGGCTTTATTATTGACATTTTTAAGATAAATTATACAATACTTAAGAAAAAGAAAGTTTAAATATATCCTTTAATAAATTTAAGCAATAATCGGTAGAATGAATACATAATATTATTTAAGTTTAACAAAAAGAAAAAAAAAATCTGAACACTATATTCGTCCATGTTATAGTTTCCCTTCATGTGCTGGTAATGTTTATGTAACATATCGCCGTTCTCAAACTATTGTGTTCTATAGGTATATGTTTTATGAGTCACATAGAACACAATAATTTGCGTACGACGATATTACATGTTATTCATATAAGGAAATACATATTTCCTTTGTAACCTTAAAAAATTTAAATTTTTCAATAAAAATTAAACAAACAAAAATTAATAAAACCCTGGTGCAAAAGTTTAAATGCGAATACGTGAAAAAAACATAAGGTTTCGAAATAAAGTATTGAATAAGGCGAATGCACACAGGTGAAATTATCAGCAAAGTTGATGGGGAAAGTTTCTTTCAAAATTGGCTGAATTCACATTGATTTCATTTATTAATGTAAGCAAATCCAAATACAAATGAATATCCTTTTTTCATTAAATTTTATTATATTAATTATGCCATAACAACTTTTCCATTCCTGATCTACCAATTGGCCTTGACTTAAAACATCCCCTCAAAAAATGCTTTGTTGTAGCAATTAGCCATGCATATAAGTACCTGTATGAATACGCCTTGGTATTGTATATATTGTATGATTTACAAAATTCTTTTGACCAAAATGGTGTGATGCCTGAAATAAAATTATACTTTAATTAAGAGCTTTAAAAAATGAAATGAAAAAAAATAAAAATTATTAATAATTAAATTATTGTTTAATAAGAACTTTCATTCAGCTGTTATTCTTTCTGCTGAAACAATTTTGATCAAATTAAAATCTGACGTGTAAAAAAATACAAAAAAAATTTTAAAAATTAAAGAAAAAATATAAGAAATATTTATACAGGTATATGCAACGTCGAACTCATGGCAAGGGAAAAGTTGTAATGACATATTTAATTTAATAATATTTGATTTAAAATGGATATACATATATTTGTGAAACATACTAAAAATATACACTTAGGGAAAGGATTGGTTGAAAAAAGTTTAAACAATAAAAATACTATTACAAATATAAAAATTTTGTAAAACGAACAGAGATTTTACATATATAAACGAAAAACAAAATAGTATTATAAATTTATTGCTCTGGACAATTAAATTAGTTCTCCCAATTAAATAGCCTTATTTATAAGATTTGTATAAAAATCGATTTAATCACAATCGAATTAAATTATCCGTATTAGGGTTCACAACTAAATATTAGTCCATGTAATAAAAAATCTTATATTTATTTTTAAAAAGAAAGCATTTTTAGTTATGGCAAATAATTATTGGTTACTTGTATAATTAAAATTCGATTACAGTAAATAAATACTTAAAGTTAAATTTTATTTGGAGTTCACAAACCAAAAACAGTTGTATGTAATAGTTTTAACACAAGTAAACACGGTTTAAAAAGATGATGTCACTTAAGTGCAAATATCTTCGAAAATATTCATCGGTTTATGTAATTATTACTTTTTATTGAGAGATAATAAAATTGCTTAAATAACCATGGGTAAAGATTAGTTAAGAAATGACGGCATTACAATTTCGAAATTCTTGAAAAATTTGATGATATTTTGAAATTTTGCTCTTTTCAACTAATTTGTTTTACACCAAACAATTAAAAATTAACCCACTTTTAGCTTTCAAATGATTGGAGGTTATAAACCGACAGCAGCAGGTTAAGCTTGAAAGCTGTTTTTTTGCACCAAGGTTATGAAAAGCAGTTAGTGTTAAAGAATCGTATGAGTCCCTGTTGCATGTGGACACGCACCATTTCGTGTAAGATAACAAAACGAGAGATTAATTTTTTTTTTATTCAATAAAAACTTATTTTTTAGAAATGAAGATTCTTCAAACTTAGTCATTCAACATAATTTGCGATATTATATGTGTTTCTTCCATGTTAAAGTCTTCGGTCGGCGACGAACTGAAAGTTTCTCTAGAATTTGCACTGACACCTGGGCAAATTGGTAAAGAGTCATTGTTCGTACGGTGAACTTTGATAGTTTTTTTTTACATTTAGACTGACCACATTCATCAAGCAAAAATAACAATCATCTACATAATTTTTCGGCTCTCTCCATAACATTGGCATTGAAAATAAAAAGTATACTTCTTGACCAAGTGACTACTTGTACAGTTTTGTGCTACACGCTTTACAAAATAATTTCGGTACCCACGGCTTATGAGTGTTTTCCACACAGAACTCAAAATTATAAGAATACGCATCTCTTAGCGCTTTTGATATATTTTTTTCACTCTTTCCGATAATATAACATCCGCAAATATAACAAAAACGCTTAGAATCAACTTTGCACTTTTTTCTTTACATTTTCACACATTTTGGAACAAAAAATAACTTTAAGTTTACAATTGAAGCGGTGTTTCTACTGATGCCAACAACTGATTACTGTTATTACAGTGCAGTGCAGCCAACATGCAAGAACCCGAAAACTAGATCTAAACTTGGAAAACAAAAACCGGATTCGAATTCAGCGCCACAAATAACATTCAGATTTGTTCTCATCGGTTCAGCTCTAAAAGTTGACCGGAATTTGTAACTTGTGTTATTTGTTATAGAAATTAAATACAAATACTATCTCTCAAACAGAACTAATTTTTCTGTCAATTATCAAAAATATAAATAAATCAAATCACGAAATAAGCAAATATGAAAAAAAATATTTAAATTATTAATTTGTGATATGAATATATGTAAGTCTGCAAGTTACTATTTAAAAAGACTAAGATATCGACTGTTAATTAAAAGATTGTTTTATGTATTTCATAATGCAAAATGAATTTTCAAATGCGGAAGCTTTCAAGAGAGTACTGTGTTGGGAGTGCAAAATGGCTTAAATCCACTCAACATACTCAACATATCCAGTTTTAAAACCATGTCAGGAAAAATATCAAAATATTTTTATGTTCAAATAGGGTTGCCATCCGTCCTCTTTTCCCCGGACACCGGGACAGTCGTACTTCTTTTTTAGCAAATGTCCGGGGTTGTACGGCTTTTTGCACCTTCTCTGAAGTTTTATTCTTACATTTAAACTTTAAATCACAGGTCACAAAATGTATAAAAAAAAGATTTAGGTGCTCGTACAATTAGTTTTGAAACAGTACAATTTTAAAATTTCTCTTTGTACAAAATTAGTTTTATTATCTTTATTTGTCGCTATTTATCAAAGTGGCCTATTTTAACTTGTCTTTTATTTTAAAAAAAATCGGTAAAGGGGTCTGCTTGTCAGCTGTGTGTTTTTCATAAAGATTGTTTTTTAGATATAGAAGAAAGTCTTGAACAAAAAATATAGTAATGGTATATAATTTTGATATGGATTACCTAGAGTTTTACAAATATTTGAAGAGATGCGATGGTAATATATTGGCTCAAATTGGAAGTGTTGAAAAATATTGTAAAATTTTTAAAAGTGTACATTCCCAATAATAAATGCAATGAATTTTTGTTGTTTTTTTTTGGTTTTTTTGTTTTTATTTTCAACCATTAAATCAGAATTGTATGTTCAGTTTGTATTTTTGTAAATAAAGTTTTTTCGTAAAAACTAATTTTGTTTTTGTATTTTAAATAGCGTCGTAAATTTGTATCAAATTTAATTTTTTTTAAATGTGTACTCTTTTTTTGGGCAAATGTCCTACATTTTTTATGCTGGCTTCCTCTCTTTTTTAAATAAAAATGGCAACCATATGTTCAAATGAAGATGAGATTTTGTTTCAGTTGCATCAAGCATATATTTGAAATTAAATACAGTTTGTTTTTGTTGAAATATCTATAATATCTGCTAACACAAAAATTATCTTACTAAAAGTCTAAAATGCAACCAAATTTACCGTGATAAATAACAAAATTTTTAATTGGTTTAAACGAATTGAGAGATAGTACGTGGAACTGAATGAATTCGGTTGGCAACAAATTCGGTTGCCACAATTTATCTGTTTTCTGTGTGTACATATATATGGTACATTCATTATCAAAAAAATAAAAAAATAAGTTAATTGTTTAAACCCAAATTTAATTTTTCTCTCCTGCATCAATTATTGAAATCCTGGCAAACTCTACAAAGTTTAGACATTATACTTTCTCATTAGCTGGGGTGATAACTTCACATGTATGAATTCACCTTGAAAAAAAACAGGAATAAATAATAGAATCTTCAAAAATATTGGTATAAAATTATATAAAAAAAATAAATTATTTTATATGTATATGTATGTATGTATGTATATACAAGTATATATTTGTTTCTCTTAACTTCAGGAAGAACCATAGGATCAAGGGAAATTATTTTCAATAATATATATCAACTGCTCGATGTTTAATTTTATCCAAACTGTAGCGTAACTTGAACGCAGCAATAGCAATATTTGTGGGTTAATAGCTTATTTTGTTATGATATCTTCAGGTTCTTGCAAAGCATGAAAAATTAAAGACACCCTGTGCTTTCGGATTCAAGTTGGCTCGGTAAATAATTAAATTTGGTTTTCGTTGTACCAACATATGCTTCCAGGCATATGTTGGATTCGTTTTCATTTCAGTTCAATAAAAAAATTCAATGCTAAATTACACAGGAAAAAATAAAGGGTCCGTCAAATAACTTTTTTTTTTGAAAATGCTATAAAAGAAGTGTAGCTTTGGTTGTGTGGCACGTAGCGTGGTCTTGTTGAATCGAAATGTTGCCAATATCCTCCTCTTAAATTTTTGTGAACAAAAATTCGTTCACATGGCCCGATAACGATCGCCATTGACTACGACCACCCCTTGCTAATTTTCGAAGAAAAATGGCCCAATTATGCCTCTGGACAAAATCCGCACCAAACAGTGACTCGTTTTGGGTGTATCGGCTTTTCAATGTATGCGTACGGATTTTCTGTGCCCCAAGTGCGACAAATTTGCTTGTTTACATACCCGCCAAGATCAAAATGAGCTTCATCTGAAGAGATGATTTTTTTGGCAAAATCGGCCAAAATAATGTCGTAGTATTTCCCAGCGTTGCTCAAGCGTATACACACCCATATTCTTTCAGCGGAAGGATAAAAAACTAATTATCTGTCAAATCAGACATGAGCTAAGTTTTACCATTCACGAAATAAGCACTAGTTGAAAAAAAAACGTAAGATGGCGGGCCTTATATATGTATATGAATTCTAGTTACAAAATTATTATCAACAATTTTCTTTTTTTATTTTGTTTCAATCAGCAAAATAGTACTACTAATGGAATGAAATTTAATAAACTTTATTGAAAAAATATTGCCAGAAGTACTAGTAAAAGAAATAAATTTAAATTCCTGTAAACCTTAAAAAAATATTTATTAATTTGACTACGTCTATAAACATTTTTGATTAATTTCAAGAGAGTAACTATTGCATGAATAAAAGAAATAATTAAAGTTTCATCAAATCAAATACACTAATTTGATATATTTGAAGCCCTTCCGTATTCTTAGTTGAATCAACATGTTCGCATTTGCTACTACAATAGCAATTTTGAAAAACTCGATTTCCTTTGGAGCACAGAGCAGTCGGTATTTATTCATATAAACATTCATACTTTGACACAAAAATATTCTGCGAGGAAATAATAGGTGCGTATTGAGAAACTATAAGAACTCGACAAACTACCTACCAATTAGTGTGAGATATTGTTACGGGATACGTATATCGGAAACAGCAAGAGGCATTTACAATGCAACAGAAAAGGAGAATAACTGCAATAACGTCAAAAATTTTTATTAAAACGTTTAGCAGGCTTTTGCAATAAATGTGGTTCGTTATTAACAGGCTATAAAAAATCAGATTTTGATATATTTATTACTTTTTTAAGACAATTATATATGCACCCTAAATGCTGGAACGTATTGTTAATGCATTATTCGACTTAAGTATTTTATTAAGGTTTTGTTAAAATATCCAGGAAAGAAGTGAATTTTGAAAATCAAAAGAACCATTTTGGGTTCACCATATAAATGCACAAATTTTAAGTTAAAAATGTATGTTTGTATTTAAATAACAGCAACATATTTTAATAAACGTAAATTTAAGTGAATAAGTTTACAATTTTTTGTATAAAGAGAAATATGTTCTTAAAATTGCCAAGCTGTTTTCGTAATTTATTCTTTTATAATCCACAATTAATGAATTTTAAGTTTCGTACATAATTTTTTATGTCTTTGTAAATCCCTATTACAAATTTTATCCGAAGTGGCTGCAGAAATTGTGTTAATTAAAAATTTCTGTACTTACTGTTTTAAGCAGAGAAGATTTGAATTTGTCTACTAGAAGGATTTCTTTAAATTGATCATAACGAAACATTTATTTCATTGTAAATTCAAAATTTATTAAAAAGTTTCAATCACAAGTTTTCTTTGTACACGAAATTCAAAAAAAAATATCTTCGTAACTAAAAAAAAAAACAATTTTGAATATTAATAATTATTGGTTTCTTTGACCTTTTATAATAATATATGTTTAATAGTTTTTTAAGCTTAAGGTCCTTTTAATAATAAAAAATCTTTTTGTTTTGTTTTATATTATTTGATCAATATTTCGCTACTTCTTTGTGTAGCATCATCAGGATAAACGTTTTTTAATATATATTAGTTTTTTGTTGGATTTGTGTCTTGATATTTGTTATTTTGTAAATAAATTTATAGTTTGATTAACAAAATTGAAAAAAAACATAAAAAATTTTTTTAAACATTTTGTCATATATAAAAAGTTTTACAAAAATATAGTATAACAAAAAATTACAATTTATACAAAAATATTAACAAAAAGTATTATAACAAAAATTGTTGAAAAAATGTTAATAGTATTATAAGAATATGTATGTGTAATAATAGAAAAAAATTTTGTATAACAAAAATTCATAATTATTAACAAGAATGATTAAATAAAGATTACGCCTTGCGCATGATTTACCGTTAGATGACGTAGTAATCCCCTCGCAAAGGTTACCAAGTATGTATCATATGTAAAGTTTATAATTTCTTACAAAAAATTTATGTATTTTGTAATAGTAGGCAGCCCTGTAATTAATTTACTCAGAGAGTTTAAAAAAAAAAGTATTACAACGGTGCTTAACAAAAAACGAATTTTGTGTCATATTTTATAATAAATACATATAAATAATATTAATATTATTAAAATTATATAAAAAGTGTTTAAATTTGGTTGTTTAAAAGCTTCAAAACTAATAAAAACAGAAAACAAAATAATGTGAATAGAAAAGAAAGAGAGCAAATATGAAATGTGCAGTGGGCAAATGCAAGCAAAGTAACAGCAAAAAAACAAGTGAGAAATTATGTATATTAAAACGTAATAATCTGCGTATTTTTAATAAAACGTTTGTGTTTTTAAAAAGCTCGAAGGAAGTTGTGGGTAATATTTTGCAAACGAGTGAAGCCTGTAAATGTGGATAAAGAAGAAATTTGTGCTGTACATTTCAAGCAAGAAGATTTTAAAAGAAAATTGAAATTTGAAATGGGTAAGTTAAAACAAAATTAATACTTGCAGTACATTACTAAGGCATTATGAATAGGATTTAGCAAACGGCGTGCAAAAATTTTAAAATCCCATGCAGTTCCGTCTTTAGACACTAGTGCTATTGAAAGTTCACGAAAACTGCTAATGAAACTGAAGTTGTAAATGTATATGAAGAACTACGGGAAACTGGAAAGAAAAATAATATTTCAAATAGTTTTGAAGAAAAATTGATCGCGGAAAATGCTCCAAGGCTGACTGATCTTGAAGATGATGGCCAAATGTATGTATTATGGTGTTTAATGTATTTTAGAATTAGGAAACTAAATGCCAAAATCACTGACAAAGAAAATTTGATAAAATAACAAAATAAAATGAATTCTACTCCTAATATAATAGTGAAATATTGTAATACAAATAATGAATATATATATATATATATATATATATATATATATATATATATATATACTCTTATAAAGAATTTTTTTGCTTTCAAACAATTTAGTTAGAAAAATAACAATTTGTCCCACTGTCACGTTTTTACACAAACATTATTAGTTATAGAGCTGAATTTTATTAGCCAATGAAAACACAGCTTGAGTGACGTCAGAATTCCTACATGCGCAGAAATGTTTTTTTATGGCTGCGTGATGGCGTAATCTTTATTTAATCATTCTTGATTATTAAAGTATTAATAAGAATTTTATAAATTATTGTCTATACTTTAACATAAAAATATATTGGTTTTGTACAGAATATTACAAATATTATATAAAAATTTTTAACAGATAATGTTATGTTACATACGTATGATACAATAATTATATATGTATAAAAGTATTGATAACAAATATTTTGTTGTAATAAAACAAGTGTATTAATATTTCTAAAAATAATATAAAAAATGTAGATAAATAAAGTATTATCTTAATATATTAAAAAATTAATTTAAAATTAATTTCTTTAAAAAAAACTTAACAAGGAAATTATATAAACATAAATGAATAGGTATAAGTGTTATTTCTTATGTATTAAATGTCTATAACTCTGTGCAACATTATCCGTATCTGCCTTATAATTAATTCTCTGTGTAGTTGGTACATTAATTATCTGTAACATTTCCAACATATATCTACGTTTATAATTATTTTCAATATTTAAAACTGATACATTTTCAAAGTTCGGAAAGTGATCAGAGTTGGAACAGTGAGAAGATAATGCTGTCTTTTGTGAAGAAATATTCCTATACTTTTGGTCAGATTTATGTCCAGCAATTCTTGTCCTAAGTTTATTTTTCGTCGTTCCTATATAAACCTTATCACAACTTTCCCCATCATTTCCTCCGCAAGGTATTTTATATACGATATTAGACATATCCCATTTCCATATTTTGTCCTTAGTATTACTAAACAATCGTATGTAACATAACATTATCTGTTAAAAATTTTTATATAATATTTGTAATATTCTGTACAAAACCAACATATTTTTATGTTAAAGTATAGACAATAATTTATAAAATTCTTATTAATACTTTAATAATTATGAATTTTTGTTATACAAATTTTTTTTCTATTATTACACATACATATTCTTATAATACTATTAACATTTTTTCAACAATTTTTGTTATAATAATTTTTGTTAATATTTTTATATAAATTGTAATTTTTTGTTATACTACATTTTTTTTTTTATGTTTTTTTTTTTATGTTTTTTTTTCAATTTTGTTAATCAAACTATAAATTTATTTACAAAATAACAAATATCAAGACACAAATCTAACAAAAAACTAATATATATTAATAAACGTTTATCCTGATGATGCTACACAAAGAAGTAGCGAAATATTGATCAAATAATATAAAACAAAACAAAAAGATTTTTTATTATTAAAAGGACCTTAAGCTTAAAAAACTATTAAACATAAATTTTGAATATTTGTATATTCACATTCGAATTATATTTTTTTGGTACTTGAACCAATTTGTTAAAAACATTTCTGCTAAAGATTTTGTATGTAATAAAACACGTAAATGTCCTTCGTAAAAAACATTTCCCTACAAATTCTTGTAATAATACGCTTAATTTAGTATTTATGCATAGAAATGCTCCAGGCCCTCATTTATCAAATTAAAGTCCTGCCTTGAAATTAAACTTAAATCGTTCTTAACTATGAAAAAATAAATAAAAGGAAAAGGAAAAGAGTGCATACATAAATTCGTCCACCTTTTGACTTACTGGCCCCTAAAATTCAATTAACCATGTTGTTAAAAAGCTTTTAAGTAAACTGGTACAATATGATAATTGGAAATTATTAGTGTCGTACTCTAAAACTTTATACTTCCCACATAGGCACTCCTTCGTCACTCGCTTGTTGTTTTATGTTCATTAGCGTCAACAGCAGCAGCATCAAAAGCATCATCATCATCATCATCATGGCCATGGTATCATAATAATTACTATAACATTGTCTTTATTTGCTGTGATGAAGGAACACACAACATCTAGAAATGAATACTAGAGAATGTGTTTTGCACGCAAGATACGAGTAGACAATATTTGGAATTAGGTAACAACCAACTCAAGTGTCATTCTATTAGGAGAGCAAAAAACAAAGTAAAAAATCATACTAAAATTTTGCAAAGACAATTTTATGTACAAGTGTAAAAGGGGAATGATGTCTAAGGCAAACTATAATATTTAATTTATCGTTTTGCATAAATTGTATTTTCAGTCATTCATGTTCTTTTTTTTTAACTATTGTTTAACAGTTTACTGCAGTTTTATCATTTTTTTTATTTAACTAAACATTTATTTTTTGATGGGATACTGAGTTTTAGGGGTTTATTCCCAAGCAATGCCCAAGAACTTTACAACATACAGAGTATGTATAAATTATTTTAAGTCAAGATCATTATATTTTTTTATTTTTTGTATTAAATTTATAGAATTTTGTAAAATTTTCTTGAGTAGGTCGAGTTTTAAAAATAAAGCGTTTATTGGCAAGAGTTACTTTTTAAATTAAAAATAACAATAAGTACAATAACAAACAAATCGTCATAATTTACAAAACAATAAGCAACGACTGCAAAATGATTCATTTGAGCGTTAACTTATTACGGTCAAACTTAAATTAAAAACGATCTAAAGCAACTGCTTTTCTATTCAATGTTTTAACTAGTGAAGGGTATTTTTCAAATCTTTATTTTATTCATTTATTTCCTACCCTACCAGCTACACTTAGAACATGCAAAAAAGGTATTGTTTTTTTTCTTTCTCTCAACAGCAATTTACTTAGTTTTTAGTTAAAAATTCAGTCTTTTACGTTTTTTACTTTGAAACTAGATTTTCATAGTCATATTACTTTTTTCATGTCCTCTTCTTTATTTTATTTTAGAAAATGGCCATAAATTTAATTAAAGCATATAAAAATGGTTCGTTTCTTTTTTTACATAAAAATTACCTTTCAACTACCATTTTATGAAAGAGAAAAAATTTTGTTTTGTAGAGGATAAAGTCCCAAGGGTTTTTCAAACATATTCTTGCATTCCTTCAAAAGTAAAACAAAAAAAAAAAATGTTCTCTCTCAACAAAATGAAAAAGCAAAACCAAAAATACATTTTTCTTATTTTAACTCAGTTAA
This sequence comes from Phyto melanocephala, assembly GCA_941918925.1. Taxonomy (NCBI): domain Eukaryota; kingdom Metazoa; phylum Arthropoda; class Insecta; order Diptera; family Rhinophoridae; genus Phyto; species Phyto melanocephala. The sequence goes on along the minus strand of OW799233.1, from coordinate 90,179,405 downwards.
AATTAAATGAAAAAGTTGTCTTAAATTGAATGGAACTATGTGGAAAAATATATTTTAGGAAAAATAATTATAAATATTGTTAAACTAAAAAAACATTATGTAAAATATAAAAAAAAATGATTGAGTTACAAACTAATTAATATCGTTACTCATATAATAAACAAAATAATATGTGATGCTATAACACTTAAGGTGTGTCTAGACTGTGCTAATATTTGTGCAAAATCATAAAAATGTTGTTTGTCCTAGTGTAAACACTCGCATTTGTTAGCCACCAAATAGTTTTCGACTGTTTGTTGGCTAAGAAAATCTTCTTTTGTGAATAAAGCTTTGCATAGTGTAAACACTTTGTCAGCACGTCGTTACAAATATTTGGCTCGATATTTTGTTTGTTCTCACAATATTTTTGGCGGAACAAATGGGGACAAATAATTGTAGAAACATGGGTTGCCAACAGTTATTTTTGACATTGCTTAACATATAAAAAATGAAATAAATTGAAATGGCAATACTGGTCAATTAGTAAAAAGCGCTTTTTTGTAATTCTTTATTATAAAGCATTTTTTCTGAAAGAAAATGGACAACATCAATGCAGCAATTATTGAATCGCCACCATCTGCCAAAAAAACCAAAAGGAAGAGGATGACTCACGACTGGAGCGAAGAAAATATATTTAAATTAATCGGCGAACTGGAATGCCATCCTTGCATTTGGAATGCATCAAGTGTTAACTACCATAAAAAGCCCATGCGGAATAGCGCATGGACTGAAATTGGCGATATGCTTAATGTTACAGCGGAGGAAGTTACCACAAGATGGTCAAATTTGAGGATTCAGTACCGGGGCTACCTCAACAAAAAAAAAACAAATCTGGACAAGCTGCAAACAATGCACCAAAGTGGAAATATTTCGACTCCATGGCTTTTGTTGGACGTGCAGAGGTTAGCCAGCGGCAACCAATAACAACAAATTTAGATATTTTATCTGAAAGCGAAGGTAAACTAATGAGAATGTATTCATTAATTGTTAATATTGTTGTCATCAGAAAACCTTTTTTTACAGAATCAGCCCTATCATCTGCGCCTTTGTCGAACAACACAACGACAAATGTCATGGCAACATTTTGTGATGTTGTTCAAACTATTAAGGACAGGCGCAAATCTTTAAACACTAATGAGGAATTCGGACGCTACATAGTCAGTGAACTCAATGCTTTGAAAGAAGGCGATACTGCAAACATAAGAAGTCTTGGAGGTTTTTTGTTTAAAGAATTAAATGAGTTCAAACAAAAACAAAATGAAGTGACAGAGCTGAACCAGCTCTTTAATTGAAAATGAGGAATGTGATAATTTTTTCCTTAATATTAATGTTGCCAAAGAATTTGCCTTATTATTTTTTTTATCAAACATTAATTTGAAGACTGCCAACGAATGTGCTTTAATTTTTTTTAATAAAAATAAAAATATACTTCAAATTGACAAATATTATTTTAAAAAATAGACAGCAATTCAGTTATATTTGTTGATATTGAAAGGTTACTTCTCCTTCATTTATAAAGTACTGGCTGAATTCATTCTTAATTTCGTCTATTGTTTCGCTGTTGTAAGAACGTTGTCTTATGAGAGGATGTAAAGATGAGTCAATTGCATCATTCCGCCATTCTCCTGGAGTAATGCTTCCATCGGCATTATCACGATCAATCAATGAAGACGTCAAGTAAATTCTTGGATTTGGAATATTCCATTTTTCCAGAAACTGCAACGTTTTTCCACCCCTCTTCGTACGACGGAACCTTTTAATTAAAGAAAACGTAGTTTAAACATTGCAACTTAAAATACTGTTACCTTCATAAAATCTGCTTTTAAAACATTGTAAATAGCATCGCACACTTCTGGCACAATTTCTGATATCGTACATGGTGGAATCCTAAGAACATATTGCAGCGACGAGAAACTTTCGCCAGTGGCCAAATATCGCAAAGTCAGAGCCAATCTTTCAGCCGCAGATATTGGTTCCCTCAAATGTGTGGTTTTCTTTGTTATAATCGGTGCCACTAGATACAGCTTTATTTGAAAAACATTAACATATATTCAATGTTAATATGCTGAATATTGTAATCAAGTTACCAAGTAATCGAAGTCATTTGAACCTATACGCACGAAGTTTTATACAGCGAAGGTTCTTCAGAACGTAGTTTTTGGCAACATCCTTCCATTCTACAACGCTGCACCCAAGCTCGAACCCACATTCTTCTGGATCTTCTTTTTTTCTTTTTGCTGAGTTTCTGAAACTGCTATAGCTCCAGCATTTATTAATAATAAATCTTCAATATCACTTTCACTAAACATTTAAACTTTTCATGTTGCTTCACAAACACAATTTGATACTATTTGGCAGATTGATTTCATAAACATAACAAGAACATTATTTGACAGATGTTTGTCATACACACCGGACAAATAAACTTATTTCTGCAGTGTAAAGGGTTATACAAATATTTGTACCAAACATTCAAACAAAAATTAGTGCAATCTAAACGCATGCCCAAACATTGGTCACAAATCATACTATTAGCCCAAACCATTATTTGTTGTGTTTGGACTAATATTAGCATAGTCTAAACCAACGTTTAGGAGATAACACGGTGGTTTTTATCTATTGTACTGATCATATCGGAAAAAAGCGGAACAGTCAGTCTCCTCTATATCTAATATTAACTGATTTTGAAAAAACATTTGGTGCTCTCAATAACAATGTCATTTGGAAATCCGTTCAATGTAAAGGTATTCACAAAAAATAATCCAACTTATTTAAAGCATGTATGTGCAAGTTGTCGTATTTAGCACGAAAAAAAAACTGAGCAGAAAGATAAATTTTGGCGCAGGAGGTTGCGTGATGTCACTACTTTTTCTTACATGTATTGGATGTTGTTATAAGTCATGTTATGTCGGGCAATAAAGGTATTGAATGAAAACTTCTAAATAACCTCTTTAGTCTTAATTCATATAAATAGTCGCCAATTTACAAATTCTAGCTTCCTAAATCATATTGTAACTTTCGATCGCCAATAAAATTGTTAATCTCACCTTGTATCAATGGTCGCTCATTTTACAATTCTAGTTTAAAAAACGTAGAAAATACAAAAAGAACCATGATAATTAAAAAAAGGACATTTTCAGTCGCCCATAACATTTTCAATCTCAGTTCGTATCAATAGTTACTAAATTCAAAATTCTACCTATTTAAACGTTTATTATACAAAAAGTACAATAAAAAATATACAAAGTACCTTTTTGGTCACCCAAAAAATTGTCAGTCTTACCTCGTATCAATAGTTACTAATTTTGAAATTCTTGCTTCATACTTAAACGTAGAAAATATCAAATGCACCAAAAAAGAAAAAAAGTGAATTTTAAGACATTCCATACCAATGCACTATAGGGAATTTACCCTCCTTTTTTGGCCAAACATAAAAATTTAAATTTTTAAAAATTTTATTTTTTTTTTTGTTTTTATATAATAAAAAAAATTTAACAAAGTAAACATAGCTTCAAAAAAAATTTAATTTCTGTTACTGATTACGATTTTGATTACGATTTCTAAATCAGTTATTGGAAAACCTTTAAGTGTAGTGAATTTTCTGACATTTTCTAATAAAAGTTTTCGTAACTAAAATTTTTATTTTAAAAAAATGGAAAACAAATTTCGAAGGTAAGTACTTTTACATTCTATAGCAAAATGTTGGTAAACTCATCTATAAAATCGATTAAATTGGAAAAATTAAAGTGACCTTAAAATGAACTCATGGAACTAAGAATTAGAATTTTATATAGACTTACAAAAAAATGATAGCACATGTTTTACATAATTTCAAAATAGTTCTCTAGAACAATAAATTATCTCACAAATTTAATAGATTTCATCTGCAAATTTTTTGCGAGTTTAAAAAAAAATAAATTTTTCAGGTGACCAAATTTAGAATTATTCAATATATGGCTAGAGGAACACAACGAAATTGACAAAAGAGTCGCTATTTACGCCCATTTCTTGTCATATATTTCTCAGTGTAATTGTGATCGAAGTGATAGAATTACTGAGTTCAAAGGAGCAAAATTTTGTAGAAAATTCTCAAACAGAAATGGAGAGTGGTGGCATTTTAAACCCATGTACATTACATTTATATGACGGTTTGGAACTCGAAAATCAAATTGTGTAATAAAATACTTTTTAAACATGTATTTGTTTGTTACTTCAATTAATTGGTAAAATTCATTTCTACTGTTATATTATTCCAAAGATAAGTGTACACCCGAAAAAATTTTTAGAAAAAAATCAGTTTAGAAAAACAGATTATATATCAAAGATCTCAAAATGACTTGGATGCGGGAACCTATAACCCGTAAGCCCTTCTTAAAACTAATTATATGTTACTTTTAGTTATATTTACATATGTTTTTTTCTGAGTGTATGAAAAACTTTTTCGATCACTCCCTCTTTCTTAAGTGTTTACCAAAAGTCAAATACAAAAAATCGTTTAAATCAGCCCACCTATTTGGCTGTTATTAATTTTAGCCAAAAAAAATTTTGAAAATTTCCTATAGTGCAATGTACAACTTACAAGTTTAAAATGTTCAAATATCTATGAAACAAAAAAAAATATATTAATACATACAATTTTCTTTTCCATTTTTCCGTTGTTATAATTTTTATTTAGTTCTTCACTTCTGTTTTTATATTTTTTTGCAGTTTTTTGTAAATATTTAAATAATAATTTTCTGTTCTAAAAGTTTTACAAAATTATCTGTCTTCTTTGTTTAAAATAAACAAGAGAAAAATACATAAACACGAGGTTCAGAAAGAAAGTCAAACAAACGATATTGTTACGCTTGTGCGTATATATACAGTGTAAATATTTCATTACGAACATACTTGCAGCCGTATGCACAAAAATTGTCAAAGATTTATAAAGAGTTTATTAAACTGATTTTCTATGGAAATTCCATTTATAAATCTTTTAAAATTTTTATGCATACGACTGTTGGTATGTAGTAGTATGCAAATACTGGTTCTTAAGTATACAATAAATTTTAATTCACTTATACGTAAATATAAGTGTGCGTTTTGCATTTAAGAACATACTTTGGTTTTTGAGTGTGTGTGTGTGTTATTGACTGTATTGTCTGGCGTAAATTCGAGAAAATGTTTTACATGTATTGAAAGGCAACTTTACTCTTACTTAATATGTAATCTTAAAGTTATAATACAACTTTATTTCTGTAAAAGAAATTTAGTCTTAATGTCTTATTTATACACACATATTACAATAATTTAAAAATTTTGGCAAATACACACATAATTTTATTAGCATGTAATAATCGGGCCAATATAAAAGGAGTTGTTATAGAGAAAAAAGATATGAGACAGTTTAATTTTAAAATAGCTAGAAAAAATTAATTTAATGATTTTCTAGTTCCCAATAATGGATATGATCAAATGGTTGCGGGTTTCAAAAGTACATTTCCATCACATAATGCCGAAAAATCAATTATTTATCGTATTCTTTCAGTATCCTAGTGAACTTGGGACCTATAAATATATTAATTTAACTAACGAATAAAAAAAAAATTCAAATTAAATTACAAAAGTATTTATTTTACTCTTCTTAAAATTTAACCAAAAATTCTGAAAATTCGCATAAACGGGCTGTGAAGACATGTCTGTACATATGTATGTTTTTCTAATCACTAGTCTATACCGAAATGTTTTACGAAAATACCTTGTACTTATTCGAAGGTGTACGAAGAAATTTTTTTGGTACACTCTAATCCTAATACCTACATACCCATGTATTTTTATGGAATATTTTAATAGCCCGTTCTTACAAGCATGTTCTACAATTACAATTGTGAATTTGTTTTAATTATATACATACTGCACTTACTTATATACAACTGCATATACAGCGTGGTTCGACTAAAACGCACAATGTCAATTGTAAATAAAACAAAAGTTTTTAGAGAATTATTTTAATACTTTCATTATGATAGAAGATCTATGACATATTCAAGTAAAACAAAATATCGGCCAAATGTTCGCCACGGCTTCAGTGGCATTCTTTTATCCGATGGTCCATATATTTAAAGATGCTAAAATATAATTGAGGCTCAGTGTCGTTACTGTGCAGAATTATATCATCTTTAAGCTTACTGACATATACTTTTTTTTTAATATCTCTCAAGAAATACATTTGATATTGTCAAGCCCACAAAGTAAAAATCCCCACAACAAATAACATTCACGCGCAAAATAGAATTGTTTCGTTGGCCTACAGACCCAGTTTGCTGAAATTTTTGCATAATTCTCCCGAATGTAAGCACATTTGGTCGAAGAAGCAACGAAATGTATAGTTAAATTGGGCAATGAACTTGACATTAAGATATTACAATTAACATCTAACATTATGGCTGGACCGCCCTTTTCATAAGTACATATTAAAAAAATATTTTTTACATTATATTTCTGTCTTGCAATTAAAATTAAAAAACTATATTCATAAGTATTTTTAAATACTTTGTTTAATCCAAACTTGAAGAGAAGTGTTTGCTTTTTTCATCCTGCATACATATATTTTATCTCTCTAATTAATATTGTCTGAAGACTACATTTTTGTTGTGAATTTTTTTTATACCCGCCAACAATAAAATGGTGGAGGTATATTCATTTTGTCATTCCGTTTGTAACAAATTGAAGTATCCATTTTAGACCCCATAAAGTATATATAGTCTGAATCAGGGTTTGATTTGATGACGATCTAGCTATGTCCGTCCGTCTGTCCGTCTGTTGAAAGCACAATAGAGGTCGCACCGAAAAAGCTAGGGGACTCAAATTTTGCCAGAATCTTTCCTATAGACAATGTATTGAAAATGGGCTAAATCGGAATATTAGGAAGTGAGTTGCTCGTAATGCAAGAGTAGGTCGAAAATACCGTGTCCTTCGAACATCGAATTAAATGGAATTGTGTCCAAACGCATTAACGTACAGTCATGAAACTTCGAATATATATTTCTGGAGTCAAAGGAATATTTCTTCCAAAAAATTGCTTACATCTGTGCATTAGGAAATGAGTTATAGATAAAAATGTACGAAAATTTATACCGCGCAGTGTATTTTTCAGTATATTTTAAATTTAAAACCTAATAAAACGGACAAAATTAAATTTACGATTCTGAAATTTCGCACAGTGTGCTTTTTGGTGAGAGACTTTTCTGTCACGGAAAATCAATGTGCCACGCCCACTTTTACGCCCACCTCCCATATAACGGTTTAACTGAAATTCATATAATTTCTCTATTAATAAAGATTTTGGAAAAATAAAGGACTATATTGAAACACCTAAGTTGTACTCATTAGAAAAAACAACTTTGACACGCCTACTATAACGCCCACTTTTCACGATATCTACCGTTAATGAAATTTCAAAGCTCATAAAACCAACAAAATTAGAGGTATGATGATGAAATTTACTTCATATATCCTTGTTATCAATGTAATTGTTGTGCCAAAAAGTTCAGGTGACAAGCCCACTTTAACGCCTGCCTCCATATAACGGTTTATCTTAGACTCATGCAATTTCTCTATTGACAAAGTTTTTGGGAAAATAAAGGACTATATTGGAATATCTAAGTTGTATTTATTAGCAGAAACTTTACTGACACGCCCACTTTAACTCCCACTTTCACTAAAAGACTAAATTTACGAAATAATTTTACTATCATATCGAAGTTATTAAGGGTGGTTAAATTTTAAGGGCCGATGTTGATTTTAAATAAAACACAAATTATTTAAGAAATTATTATCATTTCTTTTTATAATGATAATATTTGTATGGCTCAATTATGTATTTAACAAAATATCGGCCAAATGGCCCCCCCCCATCCTTGGCGCCACTCCTCTATCTGATGGTCCAAATTTTCAATGACAATGTTGATGCTCAATTGTTGGGCATGATGATGAGTCGAGGTTGACTGCTCTTTTGCCACACTATCGCAAAAAACAGCAATCGTTCCCATTCAACGAACTAAAAAGGCATTTACAGATTTTCTAACGTTTTATACAGACCTGTTTTGCATAAATTTAAATATTTTTTACAATTCCCCCGATTTTGGACGAATTTGAACGATTATGTTGATCAAAAGAATTACGAAGTACACAAAATGCATTTTGAAAATTTAATCACCCTCTACAAAGAAAGTGATACATATTTTATTATAAAGAGATTATTCCATAGCGATTAACAAAATAATAAATATTGTGCTTTAAATGTACACAAAATTGGTGGTGGGTATAAAAGATTCGGCACAGCCGAATACAGTGCTCTTACTTGTTTAATTTTCTTCTTGTCAAATTTTATGTGCAACCTCAAAATAGAAAGGTATGAATTAGTTAAATTCCCCTTCAACGTTATTTGGTAGATAATATTTTGTGTGTTCGTGTATTGCTCTGGGCATCAAATAAATACCTGAATAATAACATTATGTAAACATGGATAAACTATTTTTAATAAAATAAAAATTAACTGTTAAAGAGATATATCTACCCAACAGAAAAAAATGCATTGTAGTTTAAGGGAAAGTCACGTCAATATTTTATGCTTAGGTCGATTATATTATAAATGCTCATAAACACAAGAACATAGAGTTAATATAATAAAGTATAAAAGTTTCGAATATAACGTTTAAAAAAGAAATGAAAATCTACAAACAAATTTGCAAACAAATTTACAAATTTACAGGCTTATCACAGAGATACATTTCGTTCGAAAGTGAAATTTAATTCGCACTTTGCTTCATTAGAAAAAGCTATTAAAAAATTCAAACCACTTTTTATTTCTAAAGGGACATTATTCATATCAAACAGCTCACGGTGTGCTTATTTTTAGTTAAGAATTGCAAATACGAAATTGAAACCATTTCGATCGGAATGTGTAACAACTCATATAAAAAAAGTTACCAAACGAAGACTCTTTCGATATATATTTTTGACATTTACTGTAAAAATATCATAGTTTTTGTGTTCCTACAAAGTTGTTTGCCTCAGTACATCATTCTAGTAATAACCCACTACTATCCCTACTATATTAATTAAAATTGAAGAAAAAAAAATTTTTTTTTCGAAATTACCCCTCAACAAATATACGCTTGGAAAAAAATTTTTTCCCGCTTCTCTAGCATACATGTTGAAATTTCAAAAATATTACTTTCAAAAACGGAAAATAAATGAGACAAGCTCAGCTTCTGCCTCCCATATAAATATTGTTTTTAAGTGACTTTCGAAATCCTCAACTCATTAGTAAAAATGAATGTGGAACGAGTATGTCGAATTTTTAGTGTGAACAGTGTCACATTTTTAATAAAACATGATAAATAACTAAATAAATTTGAATTTTGATACGCTAATAAGACTTCATTAAAATATTGAAGCTTATTTACTGCGAAAATAGTTTTCAAAAATTATTTGTATAATATAAATATTTCTTTAAACTATATTTCTGATATACATTCAATTTAAATCAAATTGCAACCATCATCTGTTTATAATTTTTAAAATATTCATTTCCGACATCATAAAACATATACACATATCGGTGGTTTTCATGGGCAACCGCGAATGTTCATTTTATACGATTTTGAGTTAATAATGCCATATTGCTTGGTTTTAAACACCCTTAACTTGGTTTTAAAAATATCTCAAATAAGATGGACCATTCCGATTATTTTAATGGCATAACAACGTAACTTCTATATATATTCAAAAATCGTTCAGCACTAACACGGTTTTGTAGCTCTCCTGAAAAATTTGATTTTAAGACATACGTGGTTGCCCATGAAAACCACAGATATTTTCTGAGGCATGTATCATTAAATCTACGCTACGCCCAATTCGCTATTGTAGTTTTGAAGATTCAGCACGACTGAAAATATAACCCTTACTTGTTTCTTTATACATGTCTACAAAATTAAAGTACTGTAGTGCTTTATGTACAATTTAAATGGCCTGGAAATAATTGCAAATATTTGCGAAATTTTACAAACTTTAAGAGAGAAAATAAAAATATTTATTTAAAATCACGTTCATTTGTACTTAAAGGAGTTTTTTTTAATAAATACTTACTGCATGTAAATAAAGTTGCAATAACTACACACAAGTGTTTCTGTTATAAGAACAACTCTACGTGTTATTTCTTGTGCTCAAATGCCATGAACACAGTACATGAATATCAGAAGTGTTTATCTAAAGCTGCTACCATGCTGCTTACGCTTTCCTTTTCTTAATGTAGCTCAAAATCGAATAAGTAAATAAATACCATTTTTTACAAAGTTCTTTAAGCGTTTTAAACTTACTTTGAAAATAATACTCCTTTAAAATACTTGGCTAACAAGGGTCCGCCAAATAACTTTTTATACCCGCCACCAAAAAAATGCCGGGGGTATATTCATTTTGTCATTCCGTTTGTAACACATCGAAATATCCATTTTAGACCCCATAAAGCATATATATTCTGAATCGGGGTTTGATTTTATGACGATCTAGCTATGTCCATCCGTCTGTCCGTCTGTTAAAAGCACGATAGAGGTCGAACCGAAAAAGCTAGGAAAAATCGAAATATCAGGAAGGGAGTTATAGAGATTAGGAAAATAGTTATAGATCAAAATGTACGAAAATTTTTACCACGCAGTGTATTTTTCGGTATATAAAATTTAAAACCTAATAAAACAGACAAAATTAGATGTACGACTCTGAAATTTCACACACTTTTCTTTTTGGCAAGGGGCTTTATTGTAACGTATAATCAATGTGACACGCCCACTTTTACGCCCCCTCCAATATATTGCTTTATATCAAATTCATATAAATTTTCAATGAATAAAGATTTTGGAATACTAAAGTACTATGTATATTGAAATATCTAAGTTGCATTCATTAGCTGAAGTAACTTTGACACGCCTACTATAACGCCCACTTTTCACGTTATCTACCGCTAGTGAAATTTAAAAGCTCATAAAACCGACAAAATTAGAGGTATGATGATGAAATTTGCTACATATATCCTTCTAACCAATGTAATTGTTGTGCCAAAAAGTTTAAGTGACACGCCTACTTCAACGAGTACCTCTCATATAGCGGCTTATCTTAAATTCATGTAATTTCTCTACTGACAAAGTTTTTGGAAGAATTATGACTATATTGAAATATCTAAGTTGTATTTATTAGCAGAAACTTTATTGACACGCCTACTTTAACGCCCACTTTCATTGAAAGACTAAATTTGCGAAAACATTTTACTAGCATATCGAAGTTATAAAGGGTGGTTAAATTTTAAGGGCCGATGTTGATTTTAAATAAAACACAAATTATTTAGGAAATGATTATCATTTCGTTTTATAATGATAATATTTGTATGGTTCAATTATGTATGGATCAAAATATCAGCCAAATGGCCCCCGCAACCTTGGCGCCACTCCTCTATTTGATGGTCCAAATTTTCAATGACAATGTTGATGCTCAATTGTTGGGCATGATGATGAGTCGAGGTTGACTGCTCTTTTGCCACACTATCGCAAGAAACAGCAATGGTTCCTATTCAACGAACTAAAAAGGCATTTACAGCTCTTCTAACGTTTTATACAGACCTGTTTTGCATAAATTTAAATATTTTTTACAATTCCCCCGATTTTGGACGAATTTGAACGATTATGTTGATCAAAAGAATTACGAAGTACACAAAATGCATTTTGAAAATTTAATCACCCTCTACAAAGAAAGTGATACATATTTTATTATAAAGAGATTATTCCATAGCGATTAACAAAATAATAAATATTGTGCTTTAAATGTACACAAAATTGGTGGTGGGTATAAAAGATTCGGCACAGCCGAATACAGTGCTCTTACTTGTTTAATTTTCTTCTTGTCAAATTTTATGTGCAACCTCAAAATAGAAAGGTATGAATTAGTTAAATTCCCCTTCAACGTTATTTGGTAGATAATATTTTGTGTGTTCGTGTATTGCTCTGGGCATCAAATAAATACCTGAATAATAACATTATGTAAACATGGATAAACTATTTTTAATAAAATAAAAATTAACTGTTAAAGAGATATATCTACCCAACAGAAGAAAATGCATTGTAGTTTAAGGGAAAGTCACGTCAATATTTTATGCTTAGGTCGATTATATTATAAATGCTCATAAACACAAGAACATAGAGTTAATATAATAAAGTATAAAAGTTTCGAATATAACGTTTAAAAAAGAAATGAAAATCTACAAACAAATTTGCAAACAAATTTACAAATTTACAGGCTTATCACAGAGATACATTTCGTTCGAAAGTGAAATTTAATTCGCACTTTGCTTCATTAGAAAAAGCTATTAAAAAATTCAAACCAATTTTATTTCTAAAGGGACATTATTCATATAAAACAGCTCACGGTGTGCACATTTTTAGTTAAGAATTGCAAATACGAAATTGAAACCATTTCGATCGGAATGTGTAACAACTCATATAAAAAAAGTTACCAAACGAAGACTCTTTCGATATATATTTTTGACATTTACTGTAAAAATATCATAGTTTTTGTGTTCCTACAAAGTTGTTTGCCTCAGTACATCATTCTAGTAATAACCCACTACTATCCCTACTATATTAATTAAAATTGAAGAAAAAAAAATTTTTTTTTCGAAATTACCCCTCAACAAATATACGCTTGGAAAAAAATTTTTTCCCGCTTCTCTAGCATACATGTTGAAATTTCAAAAATATTACTTTCAAAAACGGAAAATAAATGAGACAAGCTCAGCTTCTGCCTCCCATATAAATATTGTTTTTAAGTGACTTTCGAAATCCTCAACTCATTAGTAAAAATGAATGTGGAACGAGTATGTCGAATTTTTAGTGTGAACAGTGTCACATTTTTAATAAAACATGATAAATAACTAAATAAATTTGAATTTTGATACGCTAATAAGACTTCATTAAAATATTGAAGCTTATTTACTGCGAAAATAGTTTTCAAAAATTATTTGTATAATATAAATATTTCTTTAAACTATATTTCTGATATACATTCAATTTAAATCAAATTGCAACCATCATCTGTTTATAATTTTTAAAATATTCATTTCCGACATCATAAAACATATACACATATCGGTGGTTTTCATGGGCAACCGCGAATGTTCATTTTATACGATTTTGAGTTAATAATGCCATATTGCTTGGTTTTAAACACCCTTAACTTGGTTTTAAAAATATCTCAAATAAGATGGACCATTCCGATTATTTTAATGGCATAACAACGTAACTTCTATATATATTCAAAAATCGTTCAGCACTAACACGGTTTTGTAGCTCTCCTGAAAAATTTGATTTTAAGACATACGTGGTTGCCCATGAAAACCACAGATATTTTCTGAGGCATGTATCATTAAATCTACGCTACGCCCAATTCGCTATTGTAGTTTTGAAGATTCAGCACGACTGAAAATATAACCCTTACTTGTTTCTTTATACATGTCTACAAAATTAAAGTACTGTAGTGCTTTATGTACAATTTAAATGGCCTGGAAATAATTGCAAATATTTGCGAAATTTTACAAACTTTAAGAGAGAAAATAAAAATATTTATTTAAAATCACGTTCATTTGTACTTAAAGGAGTTTTTTTAATAAATACTTACTGCATGTAAATAAAGTTGCAATAACTACACACAAGTGTTTCTGTTATAAGAACAACTCTACGTGTTATTTCTTGTGCTCAAATGCCATGAACACAGTACATGAATATCAGAAGTGTTTATCTAAAGCTGCTACCATGCTGCTTACGCTTTCCTTTTCTTAATGTAGCTCAAAATCGAATAAGTAAATAAATACCATTTCTTACAAAGTTCTTTAAGCGTTTTAAACTTACTTTGAAAATAATACTCCTTTAAAATACTTGGCTAACAAGGGTCCGCCAAATAACTTTTTATACCCGCCACCAAAAAAATGGTAGGGGTATATTAATTTTGTCATTCCGTTTGTAACACATCAAAATATCCATTTTAGACCCAATAAAGTATATATATTCTGAATCGGGGTTTGATTTTATGACGATCTAGCTATGTCCGTCCGTCTGTCCGTGTGTTAAAAGCATGATAGAGGTCGCACCGAAAAAGCTAGGAAAAATCGAAATATCAGGAAGGGAGTTATAGAGATTAGGAAAATAGTTATAGATCAAAATGTACGAAAATTTTTACCACGCAGTGTATTTTTCGGTATATAAAATTTAAAACCTAATAAAACAGACAAAATTAGATGTACGACTCTGAAATTTCACACACTTTTCTTTTTGGCAAGGGGCTTTATTGTAACGTATAATCAATGTGACACGCCCACTTTTACGCCCCCTCCAATATATTGCTTTATATCAAATTCATATAAATTTTCAATGAATAAAGATTTTGGAATACTAAAGTACTATGTATATTGAAATATCTAAGTTGCATTCATTAGCTGAAGTAACTTTGACACGCCTACTATAACGCCCACTTTTCACGTTATCTACAGCTAGTGAAATTTAAAAGATCATAAAACCGACAAAATTAGAGGTACGATGATGAAATTTGCTACATATATCCTTCTAACCAATGTTATTATTGTGCCAAAAAGTTTAGGTGACACGCCCACTTTAAAGCCTACCTATCATATAACGGCTTATCTTAAATTCATGTAATTTCTCTACTGACAAAGTTTTTGGAAGAATTATGACTATATTGAAATATCTAAGTTGTATTTATTAGCAGAAACTTTATTGACACGCCTACTTTAACGCCCACTTTCATTGAAAGACTAAATTTGCGAAAACATTTTACTAGCATATCGAAGTTATAAAGGGTGGTTAAATTTTTGGCGCCACTCCTCTATTTGATGGTCCAAATTTTCAATGACAATGTTGATGTTTTATTGTTAGGCACGATGATGAGTCGAGGTTGACTGCTCTATTGCCACATTATCGCAAACAGCAATGTTTCCCATTCAACAAACTAAAAAGGCATTCACAGATATTCTAACATTTTATACAGACCTGTTTTGCAAAAATTTAAATATTTTTTACAACTCTCCCGATTGTGGACGATTTGTTGACCAAAATAATCACGAAGTGTACAAAATGCATTTTAATTTGAACGCCCATTTTAATAAAAAAAACCTAACTTTTATGCGTTGCGCATTTGCGTATCTTTCCACAGTTCAAATTGAGTTTGTCTAAGATTGAGAAATGTCAAATGAAATGCGAAAAAAACTTGTTGTTTATGTGTGATTCACCTTCAACATGGGCCCTTAAAATTTAACCACCCTTTGAAATTTTGATAAATCATGTAAATTATTGAGGTTAATACTTAAAAATATTATTAATCACCAGATTAAAATTCTAGTAAGGGCATGTCCTTGCAGCCCGTTATATTTTGAAGGATTCTAACATTAATATGTAAATAATTGTTTAAATTCTTTCTTTTCATTTGATCAAAATATTTTAAGTGTAAAATTTCTTTGTGCCTATGTCAAGGATGCATTCTCTTTAGTTTTGAAAATATGACGTTTGGTTATGCCACCCGTTCCAATACCTATGTATAATGTTGTATTTTTATGCTTTGTATTTTTGTGTGTTAATTCAATCATTAATATTATTGATTATTGATTATTGTAGGAGTGACTAATTTAATTAAAATCTTTTTTAAAAGTTCTAGGAATTTTAACTAATTTTGTAATACTGTTTTAATTGATATTTTTCTCATTGTGTTTTCAATTAATTAAATTAATTTTCATTTAATGAATAGCATCTGGATTGGAGCAAAATCAACTAAAATTTTAATTAATAGTAATAATTTCGTAATTAAATTTTATACTTATTTGTTTCTGTGTAGCATATCTTGTAAAAGAAAGAAAGAAAGAGTTCAATATTTTTCCTTGCCGAATTCGATTAAAGCCTTTACCATCGTGTACATAGATATAGAAACAATATTATAGCATAGCCAGGATTTCAGATATATGTTATACGCCATCTTGCTTTCTTACTTCCAACACCATCTCTGATTTTAAAGTTATGCCTTGTCAACTGTATTCTACTAACTAAACCCTTTTACTTGATACACAACTTGATGACGTTCCTTTAGTTATTTGATTTTGCCTATATAAAGGGTGGTTAAGTTTCTAGGGTCGAATTAAATATCAAAATCACAAGAGTAACGATTTTTAAACGCTTACTCTGGAAATTTTGTTTAATGGTTTATATGCTCTTATTTGCGTTTAATTTCTTAAACATTAAATAAAAAAATCATATTAAAATCTTTCGCGGGAAAGTTCCATGGTTTTTGTGTATTTAGTTGGCAATAAAACGATTGATTTGGTTAAAAAATAAAACCGAATTTCACTTACAATCGACAACGATGTGTTTTTATGTTCAGGCAAAAACATGTTTAAGCCAAACGCACAATAGCATGT
This sequence comes from Phyto melanocephala, assembly GCA_941918925.1. Taxonomy (NCBI): domain Eukaryota; kingdom Metazoa; phylum Arthropoda; class Insecta; order Diptera; family Rhinophoridae; genus Phyto; species Phyto melanocephala. The sequence continues at coordinate 90,162,865 of OW799233.1, read as the reverse complement.
TTGAATTAAAATTCAATAAAAATATTTTTTGATACTACCTTGAATGTAATATATTTTAAGTCAGAATCTGTATTTTTTGTTTCATACCCAACAAAATGTAAATTTTTCTGAATTATTATGTAAAAATCAAATGATTACGATTGGAACCAGTTGTGCTAGACTAAATTTATTGATGCCAAACAAAAGAGAGGAAAAGTAAGTAACAGCCAATTACAACTTTTAACTTTTACTTAAGACCTTTATGCATAACTTTAAAAATTTATCATTAAAACTTATTTACAAAAAAAAAAAAAAAATACATAAAAATTAATACTCAATAGTAAAAGCGTGGTTTTTAATATTTTTGTTAAAAGACACTGTTTAATTGCCATAATGTTTTGTTAAAAAAATCTTCTGTGTAAAAGAATCTTTTTTTAATTCCTTGTAAAAATATGCAATTAATTTCTATTTTTACCAACCGCACTGTTAACAAGATTTGTATCCTTTTTTTCATGGAATGGCACAAGCTTCTCCTTATGGCATAATATTGATTCGTTAAGAGTTGGTATTCAAATTGTTTGCAATTTTTATACTTTTTCATTTCATTTCAACACAGACGTATATAAATACACACATATTTATTTAAATATTATATAATATTGTACAAAATAAAATTTATTCAACTTTGCTTTGTAAGGTTTGCCACAAAAATGCAGACGTTGGCACAAATGAAGCTAAACAAGCAGAACCTCGAACGTAAACTCATGCACATACAGTAACTCCTTACCCTGCAGGCAATTTCTATTTAAAAATTATTACTTTAAATAGTCTTACCGTTCAATAAAAAAATGTTAACACATAATATTTACTGCATGAAAAATTTTTTAAATCTTTTAAAAAAATAGAATAAAAATAATTCACCAGAATAGTTTTAAACAATTTTATGACCAATAAGACTATTTTTAGGAAGAGATCTAACAGCTGCTCAAGTATAAAGTTAGAAGCCATCTAGAGCGAAAGGTAATTAACAAATTAATATATAAACAATAACTATTCAAAGAATTATCTTAATATTTTTTACTTGTGAAGCAATATATCGGCTGAATGCCGAGTACTCTTCGGTGACATACTTCTATCCGACAGTTCATATTTTCAAAGAAACTAAAACAAGATTGATGTACAACTTCGTTAATGTGCCGACCTATATCATTCTTTAGCTCTTAAATTATTCTTATCTTAATGGCGTACAATTTTTCTTCGAAAGACTCCCAAAGAAAGAAGTCCAACGGAGTCAAATCACATTATTGTAGCGACAAATTAACGTCAGAACGACGTAAGATAACACCGCCATTGAATTTTTCGTGCAAAATTTGGCTGTGTGGCAAGTGGCTAACGTCTAGGTCCAGATGATCAATTTCTGGTCACAAGTGTTTCGTTATTATCTTGCGATACTGTTTGGTACACCAAAGTTTCGAAGTAGTATGGCCTATTGTCACTCTTTGTAGATGTATCGGCTTTTCAACAATAACTCGTGGATTCTCATTAGCCCAGATGAACAATGCTACTTGTTAATAGATTCACTGAGATTAAAATGTGCATCTTCGCTGAAGATTATTTTCTTTGTAAAATCATCATTTACTTCTGTCACTTCTGTCTGTTCAACCAATCATTTGGCGTATTGGCTACGCTTAAAATGGTGAGTAGGTTTCCTCTCTTGAGTCGATTGAACTTTGTCAGCTAGGAAATAAAAATCTTTATTTAAAATTCACATTAGTGATGTTCGTTGACGAGCCGAGGTTAACGACTCTTCTGTCACACTATCGCGAACAACAGCGATATTTTTCGCAGAATAAACTAGAAGAGCATGCACAGTTGTTTTTATATTTCCTACAGACCCGATTGTGTACAGTTAAAATCGCTTATGCTGACCAAAAATTCCTAAAGCGCCCAAAATACATTTTGATTTGAATGCCCATTTTCATAAAAGGCTTCAACAATCTTAACACGTTGCCTTATGGTGTATCACTCCATGGTTGAATTTGACAAACACTGAAATAAAAAAATTTCAGATTAAAATGGGCAAAAACTTGACGTTAAGCTATGACTCATAATTAGCATCGAGCATTATCGCTGGACGACCTTAATTTATAATTCTTTTTATATTTTTTTCAGATTATATAAAAAACAGGTCTAGAGTAAATAATAATCACCAGCGTAATAGAATTGTTTTTCTTAAGTCTGCAATTTTTATGTAAACAGCTTATCGTCGATATTTAAAGTCAGAATTTCGCCTTCTTAAGAAATGATTTACTACTTAATTCGTCTTTACTATTAATATGGAAGCGTAAGAGATTTGCCTCGAATCGGTAGATGACGTCTTATTCGCACTGAAACAGAAACATTTACCAGATCAAGATCTGCTCAGTACGTAACCACGGCGAATTTTAAGAAAATATTTTCTGATATTTCCATATAAGTTGCAATTGTTGCAGATCATCGGGAACAGCGAATAATTTTCAGAATTTCGAAAATTAATTGGCTGGTGCGGTAAAAAGGTTTGTCAGCACCCGACTTTTTTTCAACTCAAGGCCAATATTGTTTCACGAATTTAAGCACTACAGCCATTAATCGTGAAAGATGTTATGGAAAATGTTTGAAAATGAGCCCATTATTGCCAAGATGAAAACGAGAATAATTTTTATGGCACTAATTAAACAAATTTATATATAGAGGAAAAGCTTATTATATTTTTTAACCCTATGGTGAAATCTAATCCATTTAAAATAACGACCTGCACTTAGTACCATAGTTTTTTAACTTTGCGCCACAAGAAAATGTATTTCAAAAATTAAAAACACAAAATTGGCTGGGATTATATAAGACATAAATATATTTTATGAATTAACAAGGCTACCTTTTATCACAATAACCAGGCGAATTCGCAGATTTATACAAACAATTTTTTTTATTATTATTTTTTTATTTTTAAGATTAAATTCTAGGCCACTAAGCATACAATAAATTTGAATCACACGAAAAATGACTAGATGGATTTAGAAGAAGTATTCCACACAGAAACATATATACAAACCTGAACAATAACATCTACCTTTCGTGCCGATTACTACTCAGACGTGTCGCGGGCACAGGCTAATAGTTTATAAATACTATGGACCTTATTTTGAAACAAATTAAATTATGAAATAATTAATAAAATATATTATTATTAGTCGTATACAAATATTTTTTTGGATAAAGTTTAGACACTTGTATGTATAAAAATCTTTACTTAAGTAATATACATTTACATTGTAGATAAAAAATAGTTGTCAGGGTAATAATGCGCCTTTCTTCTTTACTCAATTTGTATCCAAACAGACGAATACTTGAGATCCAATATTAAGCCACTGAACTAAGATACTTATTTATTTATATATTTTATTCTATTTTACATCGCGATATTTTCTGCTTCATTGTAGTGACAAACAAATTTATCTAATGAAGTTATTTGTTATATTGTTCTTGTTTTTTTCTCTCTTTATTTCTTAACTATACAACTTGACAATGTTGTTTTTTAAAAACAACATTTCTATGCAATTTTTGCATGGAATAATCGCAGCGAAGTAAGTGGCAAAGAAGTCTAGAAGTTTACGTTACTTCCACCATTTCCACTACAATTCTCTAAAGAAATACATATTATACTTATTGCATTTCACACAGACAAAACACACAACAAATGAGTTAAAAAAAGCATCATCTTATGAAAGTGCTTCTTAAATTTTATGCAATCTTGGCATATTATCACGTAAAATATCATGTGCTAGTCACGTGATATTAGAGACAAATAAACAATAAAAGAAAATTAATATGTTTTTATAGTGACATTTTTCAACTGAAATTGATTTCAATGTGTGCAGTTAAAGATTTTATTGTCAATTTAATGTAAATAAAGCAACATGAAATTATGTATCAGAGCTGATTTACAGTAATAACTCGTAAAAAATAACTAAGACTTATATATGTACATGTATTTGTTTGTCGTATATGTATGAACAGATACTATTAGTAATGTAAGTAATACGAATTTTAATGTATTCGCGAAAACGAATATGGATGCGAATATCTGTGATATTTACGAAAACGAATGGGACTATTCATTTTTATGACGACTAAGTTACATACATCTTGGGTCACACACTTTTGTATTATCATTTGCATCTGTCAGCTTTATAATTCAATTTATTAAATCTATATTATTAAAATTCGTTAAAATTATACTATATCAAGAATAACAGAAGGTGAACTTATTAGCTTTATGCTAATCTGCCAGTGGGGGTTAAAAATAAGAATAAGATCTGTAATTGTATTGCAATAAAAAATTACATAAATAAATGATATTAGATGCTACATAAAATAAAAGAGCAACTTTTTTAATATATTTTATATATATTTTTTTGTCTTTTAACTCAATTTTTTATTTAAAAAAAAATTTAGCGGAATACCACAGTCACTTGCTGTCAAAATTTTCCGAGTGAATGTAAAAAAACTATACGTACTCTAAACAAAAAGCTGATGATTTTTAATCTTTGCCTATAACTTTGCAGATTAATGAGGGCTTTGACCAAAATTGTTTTGCTAACAAACCTAGAAACATACAATATCTATAAACCGTTGCAAACCTGTCTTAAATTATACAAAAACTGAAAAAAATTAGCTCTCTTAGTAAACATTTTTAAAAACAAATGTAGTCTTGTTTTCTTTATTTATTTTATTTTTTTTTTTTTTTTTTTTGCTCATATCTGCGAAAGTTATTGTTATTGCAATTGGCCCGGTTTCCAATAGCGATTAATTTCTAAATATTTTTAAAAGATTGATTCCACACATAGATCGGTATGTGTTTTCTTCAAAATTTCGACTTCAACCAACACATAGACAGTCGGATATTGTTTAATCATTTCTTATATATTCGGAAATGAATTTTGTAGAAAATTTTCGAAAATTAATTTTGTAGAAATTTAGCACCAGGGATGATGGGTATAAAAATAAAATTTTTGGTGGTTTTATTTTATTATTTCACAACTTTCTAGAGACTGGCTGATACGAAAATTTATAACACTTAAGGCAAATTAAATTTTGTTTTGACATACAAGAATAACGAAAAAAAAATTTTTTTAAAGTTAGAGCAATTGATATGCATTTAAATTTTTTAGTTCTTAATAACTGCAAACTTTATTATTAAAACAGTATTTAATAAAATTTAAAAAAAAAACAGAACTAATTAATTGAAGTGACTAATATTGCTGATTACCTAGCTCACAAATTTTATGGCATTTTAAAATTAAAAATAATAACAAATATCCTTCGCGACTGCGTTCTATGGGCGTCGTTCCAGCGGTAAAATTTTGCACCCCTTTTCTAAAACATACTGCCTCTTATGTCGTAAATAGTGTGTCGAATGGAATGTTTGTTTCTAACTAGTCAATTATTATTTGTTTATCAGCATAAACCAGAGATTTGACGTATCCCCACAAAAATTAGTCCAAAGATTTCAAATCACACGAACGAAGTGGCTAATTTACAGTACCATTTCTTGAGATAATTCTGCCACGAAATGTTTGCATTAACAAAGTGATGATTCCTCTGTATCGCTGTATCGCATGTTGCTCCATCTTATTGAAATAATTTCTACCCCAAAGAAATTTGCAATGACATAAAGAATAAAAAATTAAATATCAAAAGACCGAGTTGCTAAAGCAGGCACCGGTTCGATAAGTTCGTGTCCCCTGTCACACGCGTGACTAAAGCGGCCATAATTTCTTCAGTACTTAAGGCACGAGTTCAGTTTAAATGAATATTATACACAAGAACAAATGTGGTCATGATTCAACTGCACGATTACTGGCGAAGAAAGTGTGAATTCTGAAAATAAATTGGTAAACGTTGTCCTAGTGTAATGTTCTAAACGTCTAAAAAACACCCTATAGTAGTGACTGTCAAATAGTTCAAAGAGAGCGCTTTGAGGTGTTATAAATGTTATCAAAGGAACAAACTGACAAATGTTTTATTTTTTAACTGCACATCAAATAACTCTTAATGAATCTACAGCAATAAAAATACACAAATACATACATACATACAAATGGCTATAAATCATTTATCTCAGTAATATTATAAAAAGTCCAGTTTATGCTCCTAACAAGCTGTATAGAGTTTATTCAATTAACCCAGTCAAGTAAATTCTTTAAGCACTTTATATTAGAAAGGATCAAAAGGAAGAAAATGGGTACGAACAAAAATAGTGAATATAAAACCCCACTGAGAAGCTTAGTTTTTATGAAGTACATGGCAGTAGATCATACTAAATAAATTACGGGAAAAAGTGTAACACAAAATAAGAACAAATAATGGTTAAGTAATATATCATAAAATTAAGTCATATATATTACGGTAATAACAACAGCAACAATAACAAAAAAGCCAGTAGCACAGTAAAAGGAAACAGTCTTTGTAGCAAATACGTACGTATCAAGTAATAAGAGCAACAGGACTAGTTGCATAAATACGATTAAAACAATACATCATATTATTTTTATAAAAGGATTAAGGCTATTAAAGACCTTTACAATATTTTCATAATAAAAGTAATTTCCTTTTAGAAACAAAATGCTAAAGAATATTGTTCATGCAAGGGTGTACTGAAAGACTGTGTTTTTAATTATACATTGTTAATCAAATGTTGATTAAGTTTTAACGAGTATTAGACAAATACCATAGGGATAGTAGTTTAATCTGATAATTATACTTCTTAAACTTCAAATTTACTTTAAGAGTTTAATATAGATTTTTAATTTTTTACTTAATTTTGTCATCATTTTTAAAACTTGATCACAAAATCAATTAATAGTTGCAAAATACAAACAATATTAGGGTAACAAAAAATAATAGCTTAAAGGAATACCCATAATAGTATTAAAGACTCCTAAGCCCTATAGAAAATGATATATTTTATTTACTACAATGTCTCAAGAAGTATTGGCATAACAAAATTAAGCAACTTAGGAAATATATTTCAATTAGATTTCACTTACAAAGCAATCCACTACGACAGCAAACTTAAAACAAACATTAACAAGAGTGGACTACGAAAGGAAATTATTAGCTTAAAAAAAACGCTAACAAACACACGCATAGAGAAACTGAACTTGACGCCACAACAATATTGTTACCAATCAAAGGTGAGTCGTAACTAAGCATTGGGATCACATTTCGACTAAAGGGTGGGTCACCAAATAGCATAAAAATTTAATAATAATTTTATCTTTTATACATATTTTTTCAGAATATTAAATATATCAAATGGAAATTATTTAACCCAAAGTACAAAAAATAATGTCACTTAAATGACCCCCGTTTTCAGTATGAAATCGTGGACTCATTTCAAAGCATTTCTCACAATATCTTTCAAAATTTGTACCAGTAGCACTCCAATTTCTGCAATAATGTTGCCCTTGAGATAATGGATTGTCTCCGGCTTGTTCATATACATACACTCCCTTCCATACTTGAACAACACTGAAGAAAATAGTGGAGTGTCCACAGATCTTATGAACATGCAGGCCAATTAAAATTCTAAATATTGTATGCCCTTTAAAAAATTACACTAAGGTATGTTATTGTATTTCGGAAAGTGTAATCAGTGGCTCTATCCTACTCAAACCGCATTTCAGGTCTGTTTTCTACAGCAGGACAATAAACGTATTCTATTATAAACCGATACCGCTGTCTACAGCATATACATCTTAATTTTCGTAGAAGCAAGGTCCAATGATATTTTCAGATGTAAGACCATACCACACTACACCTTATGGAGTTCAATTGGCGTTGGTAAATGCCTTTAGGAATTGCAGAAACCCACACATGAGGTGGCTAATTTGCAGTTCTGCTCCTTAACAAAGCCATTCGTATGAAAATTCGCTTAATTGCTTTTAATAAAATTTTCAATAAAGTTGATTTCATTTCTGGTAAACTGTTGAAATTTAACTGTAAAAGTTAGACGTTGCCGATGATCTGCCGGTTTTAGTTCATGCACGAACCGCACCTTATAGGGGATTAATAGAAAATCTTTATTTAATGGGTCGCAGTGAGGTTAATAAATTTCGGAATTAGGTTCATATTGATCCTAGATTAAGATTATGCTGGTGTGAAAAATTAGAAAATTTTATAAAACCTAAATTAAAGCATAGACTGTCATATAGTCCTAAGGTATGTTTACATCAGGCAAATATTTAATTATACAAACGTGACCACTAAAATGTATAATTTCTTATTTTAATTTTGTAAAATTCATTTGATGAAAAATGTGTCTTTATCTAAACAACTAATAGATTATAATATATTTTAAATATATTTGGTTAAAGAAACATCACACTACATAATATTATTATTTATCAAACTAGTGGTCAAGATCAATTGACAAAAAATTTTCAAATGCAAGTGTCAATAGCTTTTGATTTCCTTTCTCATATAAAGCTTATCCATTACAAAAATGTCACGCGTAAAAATAACGCAAAATTTGCATCAATACCTGCCAAGACAGTGCCCTTTCTCTCGTATAATGCAATACAAAGCAATACATAGTTTGCACACTTTTTTGTACATGACTATCACAGGTGATTGAAAAATTTATTCATAGTAGCTAAGTAATTCGGATTTTAACGACAGCCACGTATCCCAGGTTATAACCAGCACAAAGTTAGTCCTATTTGCTTCTGGTTAAAGTGCTAACTAATAGGTCTCTGGCTAGTAGTAATAACAACTCCACCAGTTGTGTTGGTAGCATTTCGTTTGTCAAAGATTTCACCCAGGCAGCATATCTCAGGGGCAAATAATATTGCAATTGAATTGAATCCGATTATGCCGATTTAAAAAAAAAGAAACATTTATTAAATGTGGTAAGAGCTTTTTATAACCAGCTTAAAATAACCTTCTAAATAAAGTAAGCGATTTCTTATCATTTAAGGTTTCTAACTAATATATACACCACACTTTTCCTTTTTCCGGTAATAGCCTACAGCGTCTAAAACTCTTTTGTATAAATGTTTGTATTTAAGAAATGTTTAACAAAGTTTAAAGATTAAAAATATGTGGTAAATTAATTAAAGGTCATAGTTTCTATGTAAGACTAGTTTTCAAAAATTATCATAACGCTTTTAAAGCCGACAATTGATCGGTATGTAGAAAAAAATTTAGCTTTATGTAAATGATGCAGATTTCAGTTTATAATTAACCAAAACTTTCGAATAAGCTTCCAGAAAGGTGTCTATTAAGGGCCTAAATTTATGGCACTAATTAAGCTTCTGAACACATTGAAATCAATAATCACTTATATTCAGATATAACTAATAAATTTTGCTCGACTTAACAACTCATCTATTTTTTACATCATGAAGTATGATCATGTCAAAAACCATGTCAACCAGCTAGCAAAATAAATGTTGTTATTTTGTAATTTTCTTTACAATAACAAGGAATCAATTGTGAGACTCCATACCACTTATTTCAAATAAAACCTTATGAAATTTTTAATTAATTTAAAAAACACATTAGCTTTGAAAAACATTGTAAAATAATTCTCGAGAGAAAATTTTTTGAAAAAAAAATTTAAACTACTTTTAGTTGTAAAATTTAAAACCGTAAAGAAAAAAAATCAAAAAATTTAGTCAGTTGAAATAATATTTTAAAATTGTGTGTGTAGCTTTAACAAAAATATTAGATCCTGAAACTATCACGATTTATATGCAGGGGACAATATTATTTTTTTGAATAAAGAAGCATCTGACTAAGGAGCTGAAAGTCAATTCTCTTTTGAACAAAAAAACTTTGCTTTACATTTTGCTTGTATTAAAATTTATTTGGAGGATAAGGAGAAAAACTACAATATTATAAGAAAATAAAATAATAAATAAAGAACAAAATAAAATAACTTCAACTTTAGCAATATCGAAGATCTAAGAGGATGGGAAAAGCTTTTCAAAGTTGTCAGATAATTTAGAGATGGAAAATAAATCAAGTATACATTCCCTTACCTCTTTCATCATACTCATCCATGAGACCTTCTTGATCTAACTGATGCGGATTATACCAACACATTGTTTATTTACTGTTATATAAGTATGAACGTATATTCATTTATAATTCAACTTAATTTTTTTTTTAATTTTTCTTTAACTGAAACATTATTATTAACTTTTCTTACACTGGGTTAATTTTTATCTAATTTTTTAAAGGTTAATTTAAAACCTACCATCTGCAAGTTTATATATATATGTACGTACACTTCAAGTACACAAGAAGAATGAGTGGATATTTACCAAAAAATTTAAATACGTCTGAAAAACTTAATAGACGACAGGCCTGAAGACTTCGTGGGCCTTAATTTGGTGAGTAGAAATTTTTTATACATTCATACGTTGGTATCGCTTGGTGAAATTTTCAAAAACAGGAACACTTTTAGTTTAACAGAATTAAAAATGTATAAATTTAATTTTATTTTAGTACTAGCATGGTAGCTTTCATAAAAGTAACAATTTGAAAAACTTTTTTATTTCGTTCAATGAAAATACCTAATAAATAATTTATTTTTAATTTCCCATTGTTTTTATAATTTACTTTAAATCGGTTTTTACATTTTTATCTG